>JAODJU010000001.1:1515422-1532268 GCA_026776725.1 Gnathonemus echidnorhynchus
TGTTGTATGGATGTCTGCTGCTCTCCTCCTCCAGGCCGCATGTTCTTCCTGTGTTGTATGGATGTCTGCTGCTCTCCTCCTCCAGGCCGCATGTTCTTCCTGTGTTGTATGGATGTCTGCTGCTCTCCCCCTGCTCTTCAATTACACTCAGTTAGGCTTACTGGCAGCTCTAATTGGCACAGCCGGCGTGGACAGGGATCCCAGAGAAGATGCAGCCCAGCCCTTTGCTCTTCTGAGTGAAAATGATACTGCTCTTTCTCTGCAGCTGTAATATAACAGCCATTTTAAAGTACATCACAAGTAACACTAACATATTAACATGCCCCTGTGTAGTTTCATCAATAAACCCAAAAGTTTATAGCTGCTAATTTCCTTATACTCCAATACACTTATTTATTTAAAGCAACAAGCAAGTGAGGCAGATATTACCGCCCAAGCATACAGCTGTCAGGGAGTCCATGTCGTGACCGAAAGACATCACTCTATCTAATGAGGGAGCTGTTCAAGTAAATAACACTGAGATCACCTCATTACTTTTAATATAACTACTCTATATCCCATCTGCAATCATTACCAGGGAACAGGGCTTATTGCTGACTGCAAGCAGCTGTAAGATACATAAAGGGAGGATTTGTGGGTGATGATGGGCTTATGATCATGGAAAGTAGCTGTAAAATACAGAACTGAGTATAAATGTAGGAACTTTAACTCTCTGAAAGAGGACAGAGTCACCGTTGTGTCATGTAACCTTTCAAACCAAATATCATGCACTTAGCAGTACTGCACTATTTCAGCAGATACTGATACACTGCAATGACGCAGTGCTTCTGCTGCCCAGTGCCTGTGGTTTCAGTAAAATGTACGATTGTCCCACATCGGCCATATTGGCACCTCTAGAGACCAGCGCCGACTGTTTGAATATACTTCTAATAGCACCCTGCCAGCGTGGACCAGCCAGAGCCAGTTCCTCTGCAGGATGTCATGGGGGGAAGCGGAGTTTTATAAGCCAGTAATACTGCCATGGCGCTGATGTGTGACAGAGATTACATAAGAGTGACGCCCCCCGCTTTGTGCCCACAGAGAGGCATCCATCTGCTTCCAGACGCCGGAGTGGGGAGGAGAGCAGCAGGATGTTTCCTCTCCATCTTTATTTGTGCTATCAAACAAGCACTTTCATTGTGTGAATAGTGTCCCATTAACGCATCGCCAGTCATAAGTGACGCGAAAGGTCTCGTTCTGGCTTTTCTTCTCATACCACATGTGCTGTTTTGGTGAGAAAAGAACAGGCACCAGTGGATGATGTTTAAGCATCATCAAGTCACAGCACGGAACGGCGGCTGGTGCCCCTGGGGCCATGAGCCTGACGATATGTAGGTGGTTTCACAGTGAACAGACAGCTTCATCCTCATCTTCATCACCTCATAATTCAGACAACCCCAAAAGAGAAGACAGCCGGCGGTAAACATTTACATCATGTTTACTTGTTTAGGAGACACTTTTGTTAAATGCAATGTGTAGGTGAGGGTTAGAGAGGAGAGTCAGCCAGCATTTGTGGTTAAGGGCTTTGCTCCAGAGCCTAACGGTGACATCACTCTCGTGGCCACGGGATTTGAACTGGTGACCTTCTGAGCACAGGCAGAGTGTTGGGACTCACAAAGGTACGTGTCACTTGCACCCATGTCCCTGTGCTCTTACTTCTGGAGGCCTGTTAGGGGGGCACATGACTCTCTGCCCCTACATAACCCCCCAAAGGTGATACCTCCCTCTAGGTCACCTTACTGTCACACAGGGCTGTCCTTCCTCTGAGTCAGTATCCATGGCACATCTGCGTCCTGCCTGCTGACTCTAAGCTACCAACTGCATGTCTATTTCCACATTCTCTGTCTTCTGAGACATGTTTCACTTGTTTTTCCTCTATGCCCATGAAAACTAAACCATTTATTCTAACCTAATATCTGGAAAAATTGCTCTCCAGTTATTAACTCAGGACTATAAAATTTAGAAAATTCGTTTTGTCAGACGGTCACCATAGATGACTGCATATACATATAAATGCGTTTTGTCAGACGGTCACCTTAGATGACCACATATACATATAAAGCTCCTGTGTTGCACTACAAATAAACATACAGAAAATGGAAGAGCCAGAATGTGAAAGCATAATGTGGAATGCTGAAGGATATTGGTGTCGATATTTTTGGATGTGAGGACAGATATTGGTTTCATTCCAGCTTTCCACTGAATATTGGACAAAAGCATGGTTACTATGGCAACAGTTGAAATATGAATGGGACATCTTCATTTTACCAGGAAGTTCATTTCAGATACTTAAAGGTGATGATGAAATTTCCAAGTTACTGATTCACAAGTTTCATAAACTCATCCTGTAGAACTCGCAAAACCACCCAAAAGCAATTTTAAAATCTGGACTATGTATTAAAAGTTGAGAAGCTGGATGACACATTCTCATTCAAATTAACTTTTTTTCTCTCCACACTGGATGAGAGAAGCCAGGAAAATGAAGATAAAATGAGATCCTGCTATTTTTAATTTCCTGGCGGTCGGACAGTGTTTGCATCCAGCCCTGTTGTGCCTAAACGCAGGTTTGCCACAGATCAAACCACGGCAGCCCACACATCAGCCCAGGTGCCATGACAACAGAGCAGCTGATGGAAAATTAACTGCAGCTGGCAGTGAACCTCAGTCCGGCCCTGCAGCCCCCACCGAGCTCTCGCATCTTCCGCTTGTCGCCAGCCAGGGAACGGCTCTGATCTCCCAAGCTGTGAATCACAGCGCCACAGATGCCGAGGGGCCCTCTGGGTGGGACTTGGGACTGCCGCCCCCCCCCGTCTCTGCTATCATCTGGTAGAGCGTGGGTGATTCTGGCCTCTATGGTGCTCTGTGTGACAGAGCCATCGCTTAAAGCGGTAAACCCCAATTCCTGCCTTAAAGCGGTGAACCCCCATTCCTGCCTTAAAGCGGTAAACCCCCATTCCTGCCTTAAAGCGGTGAACCCCCATTCCTGCCTTAAAGCGGTAAACCCCCATTCCTGCCTTAAAGTGGTAAACCCCCATTCCTGCCTTAAAGTGGTAAACCCCCATTCCTGCCTCATGGCGCTTTTTGACTGTCACCAAGAATCAAACCGCATCCGAACCATACCCGAGCACGACCTGCGGCGACATGGCCCTGCTTACTAGCAGGATCGAAAGCATGACCAAACCAAGGTGGTTGAGTCACCAACATCTGATTGGTCGAAATGCACTGAGATATCAGTTTTCTGCGGATCTGATGGAAAAAAGGGTATATTCTATATATTATTCATTATTGGCAGTATGGCACAACACAATATATTCATGTATTCCTAATAACCGCAAAGTTGAAAATTTCCTATCTTCCATTCTGCTACAGCTTGATTCTTTCATAACATCGTGATTCTGACAGACATACTAGTGGAAATTAGCACACAGTAAAAAATAATAAAAAAACAACTGCACATAAGTGAATCATGGTGTACACTGTGTGAACAGTCTTGGGTTTTACATCGCTATCGCGCTCCAAAACTGGCAACGCCTTTACCAAGTCGACCCATATGCAGTGGAAAATTGAAGCGAGCTGGAACCACATTGTACCTAACTTCGTTTCCCGGTACGGCTCGGTTCCAGTACGCCAGTGGAAAATCGAACTGAGCTGGAACCGCACTGTAACTAGCCTCGTTTCCCGGTACGGCTCGGTCCCTGTATGCCAGTGGAAACGTGCCAATAGTGAGGCCTGGCTACAGCATTCAGAGAAGACGGAAAATAAAGATGAGCTTCAGAAGGCAAGGAGGGAGGTGAAGGGAACTGGAGAGGAGGAGGGTACCGTAGCTGTGGCAGGCAGAAGTGCAGTCACAGCCGGCTCTGGCGCAGACGATCTACAAGTTGCAGGTGGGGGACCTGCAGGCGATCGACGAGGTGCCGTTGGTGAGGAGGGGGGTGAAGGGGACACTGGTGGAGGGACAGAAGACACCGTAGCTGTGGCAGGCACAGTCACCACCGGCCCAGGCGCAGACGGCTTGCAGACAGGGGACCCACAGGCGTCTGGAGAGCCGAAACCTGGGGGAGCGAAGGCAAGCCAGAGAGTCGACCCCGACACCGGTGTCCTCTCCCGCTCTGGGAGATCGAGAAATGGGCACTCAGCTGAGATCTGCCACGATGAGGTGGTGGTGGCTGGGGTGACCCCGTGGAGGGATACACTGGGGTAGTCAGGGTAATCCCTGAGGGGTCCCACTCAAGCTCCTGCCCCAGCTCCATCAAGGAGGGAGAAGCGATAGTCAAGTCATCAGGGACCTCCTCGGGGACAGGGACTGGGGCTGTGGAAGCTGTGAATATGGGAGCGGGGTCAGGCGCAAGGGAGACAAGAACCAGGGAGCATGGAACTGGAGGGTCTGTAATGTGGGGGACTGGAACCGGGGGGACTGGAACTAGGGGAACTGAGACTGGAGGGTCAGGAGCCAGGGGTACTGAGGTCATAGGGTCAGAGACCGGGGGTATCGGGGCCAGGGAAGGCGGTGCAAGGACCACCAGGACAGGAACCGCTGGGGCCAGAGTGTCATCTGCCAGGACTGGAGCCTCAGGGGATGGCGCGACATCCACTGAGAATGGGTTCTTGCAGAGTGGCACAGGTACACCAGCCTTATCATTAGTTCCGTGGCCCTGCTTTTGAGCTGCGCTAGGTTCCGCCGTACCCCGTCCGCCTGGTGTGCATCATCCGACGGGGAGATCCCCACTAGGATCTCCCTCAACCGGAGAGCAAGGGCTCTAGCAGCTGGGTCTTCCTTTACCTTGGGCTGCTGGAGCTAATATATCACCACATCAGCAACCGCAAGGTACTCTGCCTCTGTGAAGTGAGGTCATTCTGTCTCATCTCATGGTACACAGAGCGCAGAAAGGGAGGCAGGATGCCAGGAAATGGGAAAATGCGGAGTTTAATTAAAAAGAAAACAAACAATCAAGCAGCAAATACAGGTTGACAATACGATGACAGGACTGGGGAAACTAAATGCAGACTAAGTACATAGCACTAATGACAGCAAGAAGAAACAGCTGATCACATGGGGATTCCACATGGGGATTCCACACGGGGTTTACGAGGGGGCGTGGCACATGGAAAGAGCAGACGATCGGAGTATGACAACTATGTTCAAACTGCATTTTTATCTGAGCAGCAGGGGGTCCAATTACAGCCCCTGTATCCCCAGAAAAATTGCCTGTGGTCCCAGTAAAGCTGCAGATTTCCATCTTCATGATCAAGTCTCCAATGGCATTAAATGGGCAATCTGTGTTTAAACATAGAGTTATTTTAACAGGGGGAATAGATTATATAATAAAAACAATATTTATACAGGGCCAAAGGATTTTACTTCACATTTAGCTAATGATGCAGTGTATGGAGACAGACTAGAATTGAAGATGGCGTAGGTCCCCAGGCTGTCTGAGAGAGGAGTGTTACCAAACACTGGGATAATCGCACAGTGTTTGGCGCCAGGAGCAAGCTAGCCGGCTGCGAGGTGGGTGGATGGGTGGGTGGAAGTTGTTGTTTTTAAATGGGAAGTGCCTCATTAGTAGGTAACATGCAGAGTCACTGCATTAAGCATGCGACCCATGGAGGCAGGCACAGGGTTGGGAACGATGGCCCGACATCAGACCCCAAACATCAGGGCCCTCTCCAGGCAGGTAGAGCCCAAACGTCAGGGCCCTCTCCTGGCAGGTAGAGCCCAAACGTCAGGGCCCTCTCCTGGCAGGTAGAGCCCAAAAGTCAGGGCCCTCTCCTGGTAGGTAGAGCCCAAAAGTCAGGGCTCTCTCTAGGCAGGAGAAGCCTTCTGAAATCTCGCCACTGAAATCAGTCACTGTGCTTCCAGCATAGCCCAGATAATCATTTCATTTATAATAAATACAATCAATAAAGCAAAGACAACCTGCAACCCTCATTTAAAACTCAATTAATCTCATTGCCACTTATTTCTCTCACTATAAAAACCTAGCATAGTGACTCACACAATTGCTTTCATAAGAATTAGTGCTGTCAAACGATTAAAATTTTTAATCAGATTAATCACAGGGTTGCTGTGGATTAATTTCGATTAATCACGATTAAATAGCATTCATTTTTAATCTATATTAATCGCATTTCATTTTGCATGATCAAACAGACTCAAGAAAAAAGGGAATGTATATGCACTTAACATGTTTATTGAACATCTTGAACACGAGTCGGATGCATTACATCTGCCATAGAAGTGCAATACCATGGACCCATATGAAAAAGCAAGATTTTTTGCTTAGCCGGACAACAAGTCAGATTTAAGGTACCTCAGTTTAAATGGTCTTTATCTTCGTTCACTTACAATTAGCTCAAACTACTGTAAATCCGACAAATAATCCGACTAATCATGAAATCCAATTCTAGCCTGGTTAATTGCCATTGTTAGCAATATCAGTTGATAACACATTACACGCGGTGCTTTACGTATAAAACTCCGTAGCAACACGTCCACAGATAAGTTGAACGGTATAGTGTGTGCGACAGATTTAATGAGTCACAAATGAGAAGTAGTGTTTAAACAGTATAAAACTACAACTTTCACTTCTGTTGATAAAGGGCGCAGCCACCTTGGATTCTGAACTCGGGATCCTCTGTGCTGCTCCGAGATATTTCTCTGATCTCCGAGAAACAGGAGCACGCATGTCATCACTTCCGGCTTTAAAACTCGGAATCCAACTCGGAATACGAGTTCAGAGGGCAAATGGAACGCTCCAAAACTGCCCGAAATGGGTTGACAGAGACATTTCAGGGATTTTGAGTCATTCTGAGCTGCAGATGGGTTAATTGCGTTAAAAATTTTAATCAGATTAATCATGATGATGGATTAATCCGCGTTAACCCGTTAATTTTGACAGCCCTAATAAGAATATAAAGTCTCTACAGATTAACAGGCTGTACTTTAATTCCATGGCTGTTTTTCTCCCTTTACTGGATAAACAGTCTACAAGATAGATCAATGGATGTTTTTCTTCCTTTGATTACTGTCCTAGGCTCAGCAGAGGCAATGTTGTTACACTGCCACAAGATGGTGCTGTTCAGGACTTTCATATGGAGGGCAGCATGGTAATCAGCATTGTTACTCAGATGCAATGTGCTTTGCCATGTCCTGTTAGCTTTGTTTATTCACTGCCAAACAGAAAAGATGAGGGTGACACAATAGCCTGTAGAAATGCTTCTTCAGTTCTCAAAAAAATACATTGATGCACCTCAGTCCAGAGAAAAGTCAGCTTAGACTGCTGCAGCTCAGCCTGTAAAATAGCAATGTGCTTCCTTTTATAAAATGGGCCAATATGCGGTACTGGGCCAGCTGGAAACTGAGTTATGGTATTTCACAACACACAACCGATACGTAAAAAGTCCAGGGGAATCAGTTTCACTGCGTCTGACATTTCAGCAACAGCAGAGCACTGAAATATATAATGTTATTGCAATTTCCCTGCCTCAGTTATACAAATTCCTAAAGAACAACCCAGAGGCAAGACCTTCTATTGCCTAGACTTTCAGATCTACAAACATACACATGCTCTCAATGATCAAAAGCGCATATCTGCAAAAAAGGAAAAGAAAGTAAAAATCCCTCAAAAAATGAAAAGTTAAGGGAAAGTTATGCCTCTTGTAGAACTGTGTAGAGGACAAGCACAGTGGACACTGCAGGAGAATTAAACGTCTGCGGCATCTGCCTTGAGGGCTCCACTGGAGAGGCGACTCGCTGAGCAGAAAGGTCCCCAAGGCTGTCGGTGCTCAGTCACAGAGTCTCCTTTGTTACTTCACAAAACAAAGACCGACAATTACCAAACAATGCCATTTTTTTTTGCTTCTCACACACACTCACGGCCCTCAATTAAAGCAGAACAAGAACGATGCACATTGTACTGCTGCACATCTTCTGTAAATACAGGCAAATAAAAGAATCCTTGTCTTATAATCCACCTTATTAAGTAGTTCCTGGATTCTGAAAAACTGCAATTTCATTTCCAGAAGTTTTGAAAGACATTAGTGGTTTTTTTAGGATAGAAAATGCTTTTGGAATGGGCTGGTGGGTAAGCTTTTCGGCGCTTTTCAAACAGGCGGCGTTAATGTCATTAAGGACTCTCATGGCGGCCCGTCTCAGGGGGCCTGATTCACCATCAGCAGCTGGTCTGTGTGACAGGCAGTTTGCTGGGCAGTCCTGCCTCTTTGGCTGGCTCCCACACCACAAGAACCCTCACAGGGCAGCCATTGTTCTCCCCCAACACGTGAGTTTCAGCACAATACAAATTGCTCTCTTTGTCTTACTGGACGCTCAACAGTTTCCTTTAAAATCTGATTTTTTTGGACAGATGGCAATTTTAGCATAATTGTGTATGTGTGTGTACAAATTCAGATAGATAATATCTGACTTCACATGCAATATTGCTCTAATAGATACAGACAGACTCATACAGTGTTAGAGATTTCAGGGAGCCAGGAGAAGAACAACCAGGTGAAAGAGTGTCTTACCATATACTGTGTTATTCTCATTTGAAAATACACCACGGTAGATTTTAATACCGGAATAACAGTAAGTATAAGTATACTACAGTATAATGTTGAGACTGTTTGACCATGATGCTCAAGTTTGGGGGGGGGGGGGGGGGGGTGCTAGCGGTAAGATTTGCTGACCTGGGGGGGGCGGGTTTGCGGCAATAAACCAGGCAATTTAACCAGAACGATAGATTTCAACCTATCTCTGCCTGTAAAGAATGTATCCTATGACCTACTCTGGCTGGTGTTTTCTTGCAGTAAGTTTTAATCACTAATGGTAAAAAAAATTGACATAGGTAGGGACTCAAGTTACATGATTAAAACTTGACTTGGTCTCGAGTCACAAATTTGATGACTTGTGATCCGACAGCAAAAATGATGGAAAGACTTGGACTCGACTTGGACTTCAGAGCAAATGACTCGAGACTTGACTCGGACTGCAATGTTTTGACTTAAGAATTGACTTGGACTCACCAAGGAATTACTTGTTCCCATCACTGGTTAGCACACTTTCATACAGTTAACACTCTTTCATGCAGTTAACACTCTTTCATGCAGTTAACACTCTTTCATGCAGTTAACACTCTTTCATGCAGTTAACACTGTCAGCATGCTTTCATGCCACTAACACCATTAGCACACATTCAGAGCCTTTCCGGAGAATTCTCTGCTTCCGGTCCCAGGTTCCCACCGACAGCCCTCTGCCTCCCTCTGAGGGTGATGCTGGGTCCCGTCATGGTTTTGTTGGTCCAGCACAAATGCTTACAGAGCCAGGGACAATGCCGGCTTGTTCCCGACTCCGTTTGTCTTGTGCTCTTGCTGTCCTTTTGATAAAATGCTGGTTTCCCTGACCGGGACAAGGTGCATGACCCCCCCCACACACACACCCCCACAGCTGGATTGAGTGGCAGGGCAGGAATACCCAGTGGTTTGGGTTTTTCATTTGCATCTTAACTGCTGGTGACTGTGACTTTTATTCATAATGGCAAAGTGTATTCACATACTGAAGTGATTTTGAAAATGATTAGAGAGACTGGACAAGCCTGTGTAACAGACGGCAGATTTCACAGCCCACTGGTGAGTCACATCTTATAAAGGATAAAAATATAAAGCATTGATAAACTAAATTAAGCTGTAAGCAGTACAAATAGAGTTATGGGCTTGCTAATGCATATAAATATTTATAGTACTGCACATCCCCTCAGTGACAGGGCTAAAGACCTGCATGTGCAGCAACTGGATGTTTACCAGACTTGTCTGGTTTACAGGGGCAACTATCACAACACCCGTTAAAAGCCATGAGGTCATAATGCAGCCAGAGAGCTGCCCAGTGCAGCCACAGCCTTCTGCATGGGGGGCTTGCAGCCTTCTGTATGGGGGGCTCGCAGCAGCTCTGCATGGGACATTAACACACATATATAGCCGCTGGAAAAATTGAGACCACTCCATTTTTTAAACTTTTTTAAATCCTGGTTTCCTCCTGGTTCTGCTGGCACACTGTAAGGTAGACTGCTTCCAGAATCAAAGTGTCTATGACAGAAGTACACAAGAACAAGGTGAAGCAGGAGACACTGGGAATGACCAGAAACCAGTCAGGTAGAGGGGAGAAGTGACTTGCTAATGCCAGAGACTACCGTTAACTTATCCAACAGTTTCTCATGAGTCGAAGGATGACATCAAGTGACCTTCTAAAGGAATGGGAAACATTAAGTGTGGGTGTGCAGTGCACTGCTAGGAGCAGGTGTGCAGTGCACTGCTAGGACAGTTCCCATCAGGCTCCTAGAAGCATAAATGCTGGCAAGCATAAATAAGTTATTTTCTATTTGTCAGTGGTGGACACAGCTAACCAAAAAATTAGCTCTGATAACAAGCTAACTCCAAAGTTAAAATTGATAATGCTAAACCGATATACTAAAAATATACCAAAAGCTAACAATTATCGCTAACCAATAACTTTTATTATATGAATGTAGCTTTGGTTTGGTTTTTGGCTTTGAACCCCTTAAAAACATCTGGCACGCTCAAAATAAACGTTTTAACACTGAAGTCCCATCTGTCAATCTAATGTGATTACCAGGGGATATTTAGAACCCAATTCAGTATTGTTGGATTCTGTAGACTCTCTGGAATAAATATGTGTTGACATTTTCTTTCTATGATATTCCATATGTGAGATATAAGTGTTTTGACAGAGATAGGGTGACCAGATAATCCATGTCAGGGAGGACACTTTGAGCTACTTCAGGTTTTACAAACTACTTTCAAATTGAAAGGCTCCTGTGCTCGGCTAAATAGTTCAGTTCTTCTTGTGCTTTAACTAGTTTGTTTCCTTGACTGAAAGACTCATCCAGCTGTTTCACATTAGCATTAGTGACACATGCATGATTATAGGAGACTGACCAATCAGCACACAGAAAGAACTCTGTGCTCAAGTGAAATCCAGGTCCGTTTAATTGAAATGGTAATTTACGATTCCTGTCCTAGCTCAGAGTCTCCACCCTGACATGGATTATCTGGTCACCCTAGACAGAGAAAGCCCTATTTTGTAACTGGCTCATACTGATATTTTGCCCTTAGTGAAGCTACTTGGGGACTACAAACATGGCGCTGTTTACCCGGAACTAGGAAGGAGGGTCTCAGCTCATTATTGGTCTATATCTCTGTCAATCAGAACTCAGAAAATCTAACCAAGGGCCTGTATCACAGAACAGGATCTCTTGCTTAGCCGGATAACTTGTCAGAATTTAAGGTAGTCTGGAGTAAATGTAAGTTAATGAAGGTAAAGTTCATTTGTGCTAGGGTACCTAAAATCAGAAAAGTTATCTGGCCTAGCAAGATATTCAGCTACGTGATACAGGCCCCTGTTCTCCGCTTAGTTCAGGGTACCCCAGTTTAAATATTCACTTTATCTGCAAAAAAATTTTAACAGATTTACAGTTAGCGTAACTAAATTTAGTGGAAGCTAATTATTCTGCTAACGGAAAAGTTAGTTTCACTAATTAGCTGTTAGGGATTAGTGGATCCCTACCCACCATTGATTTCATACCCCATTTCTGGCAAAAAAGAAAAAAAAAAAGAAAAATGGTAATCATCCATAAAATATGATTCTGAATGCTCTGTAGACCATAAAGGCTGGTTTTACCAAGCTGAGACATGCAGCATCATAATAAAAAGTAAAATCAGCATGGGCTGACATTGAGAGTCAAAATGCATGGATATATTGTCAAAATGGCAATACAAACAACAAAAAAAATCATGATTTGTGATAACCAAAAACACACAAATCACTGCAATTTTTGGAATATATTTTTGAAACATTTTGAATGTTCGGTGAACTGTTTTGCATGTGGGGGCTAACACGATGATCGCACACATATATGGATTTAGGTGTAAAATAACTGCATAACTCCATTTTGACCAAGACTAAAGCAACTGAAAATTCTGCCAAATGATGTACAGAAACATTTGCATTCATGTAGTAAAATATTTGGGAATTCATGTGAAACAATGAGAAATGATGTTCTGCTGTGCAGAAGTAACATTATGGTGCGTGGATTACATTAGCTGGTTTACAAATGTTAATTTTCATATGAGACAATATGTGCCAAAAGCAACGGAGTAAAAGTGGAACTAAACTGACAAGGGAAAGTAACTTGGGATATATTGCCATTTTGTAAATGCCAAATAGGTGAAATTAGTGTGTTTTGTTTATTGGTTACACACACAGACTACACCCATTAAATACAAGCTAATTTAACTGACAAAGTAGTCATAATTATGGTTTTGGCATATGAAACGGAGGAAAGTAACTTTTTTCACTTTTTATGTGTTTCATACGTCTTACATGAAATGATTATGCAGTTAACAAATCCTCTTACACGGGCTCACTGGAGCAGGGGAGTAATGTCGTAGTTACAGACAATGGAACCTCATGCAGACGTACCATAGCAACCTCAACAACTCGGTAACAACCTGAATGATCCCCGGCAACATTTCTCATGTGATTGATGCTTGGAATTTTCAAACGATCATCAAATTCATTGGCTCCTTTCAAGGTGTCCTCTGGGGCTGCTTTGTAAATCTGCTCTTTCACTCAAGCAGACCCTTCTTGAATTAATTGGTATTAGTAAGCAAAAAAAAAAAACTGCTTCAGTGCACCATCCCAAAAGACTGGGGGTGAACAATTAGGCTTGTGGGCCTGAATGAGTGTTTACAAGTATTCTGACTGGTACCCGGGCTGGCGCCCCCCCCCATCAGAGCGAGCTTTTCCGGCTCCCGGCGACAGCCTCAGAAACACTTATTTATTTCCTACAGATGCTCAGTGAGCATGTTTCAATCCTCAGATTCATCACATGAGGATTCAAATTTCAAATATACCTTTTGAATGTCCATTCTACTGGGCACATTTAAATATAAATGTTATGATTAAAAAACTTTAAATTAGCATTTTAAAATAAGTTTTTTCATTTGCTTGTTTGTTTTTAAAATCACACTCTACACACAGTTTTCAGCCCCAAGTGCTGTGAACGTTACCTGCCAAAATTAAGTAAGGTAAGAATATCAGTTTGACCAGCGGTATGCATATTTAAATATCATTTATGTATTAGTTACTTTGCCCAGACAAGCTCAGATATAGCAGCCAGGAACCAGATAAACCCCAGGACAATATGAAAAGGACTCGCGTGTTTGTTTGCAGTAACCATGCTGTGTACCATGGGATCACATACTTACACGCAGGAAGTGCACAGATACCAAAGTGTAAAGACCAATAAGGAAATTTAACAAAGCAATCAAAAGGAAGTGAGTATGGTGGTGTGCGCCCCCCCGCGCTGCTCAGCTAGCAGAGTGGCAGCCGGCAGCGGGACCCCACCCGAAGTTACGCTTGGTGAAGGCGTTAATCCAGCAGTCTCGCGGGGGGAGCGGGGAGGGACGCTCCAAGAGAGGGAGAGGCCGAGAACAGGGCCTCTGAGGAGCCGGGGGGGTTAGGGAGAAGAGGAAAGGGTGTAAAGGAGAGCCACAACGAGTAATTGGGGGGGGCACCTGCCTTTCAGGGCAGAGGGCAGCAGCACCCGCTCTGCACTGAACACTCTCCACACACTCTCCACACAATGTGCACTTCTAGTGTATAAATTCGATTATGTTGCTTTCAGACTATATTACTCCTGCAGGCTTCTCTTCCGTGTTAGTTTCTTACCATCATCATATTTTAAAGTGTTATGGAAAAAGCCATCAAAGTGATTAAGAGACAGATGAAGAATGGGTCTTATGAAGCAGTTGCAGAACTTGGACAGAATTCTGCACGGCTTGCAAACAGTTTCCAGTAGTTCACACTGCACTGATTCTGTTAGCCAACCTAACATCAGTCTGCTGATGAAAAGGCCTTCAGCCATGACATACGCCAGGGACTCCAATATGGCCAGATAAATTAAATTATTTCCATGAGAACTGTACTATGACAAAACAGTGCATGGACTCCAATGTCTGCCCCCTGGCATTTACTGGAAAATGAAGAAAAGTTTCCACTACTGGTGGGAAACAAGGTTCCGAATCCCTCTGTGGGCGATATTAGGATGATCTGCCAAGCAGGGCCCTGGTTCAGTGGGATGCAGTACATTGAAGAGAATTAAATTAAACTGGTCAGTGATTCACAGCACAGAATAATCCCAGCCGGGGACCCCAGTATATGTTTACATTTCTATCCAGTCTCGTCTAAATGGGCTTTCGGACACATTCTCCCACCTAATCTTACAAATACCCCTGGGTCTGGATACAGGTGCATTGACTGTGTCCCCATAGGAGGCATTGTGGTTAAGGACGTGAACTTGTCACTGAAAGCTCACTAGTTCAAGGTGTAATCGATTATCTCGCTGTATAAATGGGTAAAAACCCTAAAAGTGAATTTGTATACTGGACTCAATTTAATAATCTAACTGTTCCTTCCATTATTAAACATGCTGTAAGAACTTCTGGGGGGTTCATACCCGAGTGTAATTCCTGTCACAGGTGGTGGGGCACTCCACCGCAGAATCGTGGTTGGATGACAGCCAGGTTTCTGGTGCAGCATCGCAGGATGACGCACAATGCTAATCACCTTAATGAGGGTAATTGGACCAAACAGTAATCACCGTCTTCTGGGCTGCGGAAACACGGCGGCTACATCACGGTCCTGAAAGGCCCTTTGGTAAAAATGCAGGCCAACAAACACCAACAACGAAGACGCTTATGAGCCAGAAGCAGTAATGGGGGAGAAGCTGAATGACAGGCAGCTAAAGAACGCCGTCATAACGTCGCTTTTCAGAGAAGCACAGCATGGAGGCTCGCTGCGCTACTAATGAAAGATCCGTTTTCCGCTAAAGAGTGAAATCACAGCGTGCGAAGCTCAGTTAGGCATTCAGGCATGTACTAAAGACATTGACCTAGAAATGAAAAATAATCAACAAGGCCCACATGAAGACAATGAGGCCCTTATATCTGAGGACAACATTTGGTAAAGGGAAATTATGGGACCATGCAATGTGGCTGAGCTGAGCAGGCCGGCCGGCCTGGTGGCATGGGGCAGGCCGCTCCTGGGCTCCTCCTCCACTGGGGTCGTGTGAACAACAAGGTCTTGAGATTCACTGACCATGGTGCCATGAAACAAATGCTTTGCAGTTGTTAAAGCACATACTAAGAGGAGAACTAACCATTTTAGTTGTCTGTTCACCTGTGAGGGCAGGACAGGTACAATCCTATTTCAAAAACACGAAGCACTTTTAAAGTTCCAGCTTTAGCTTCCGCCAGGTCCCTTAGAGAGTGTGTATGTTTGTGTGTGTCTGCAAGCCAGGGATAGTCTGAGATCAGGTCAGTCTGAAAGGTGAGGGTAGTGAGGCAGACTCACCGGACAGATTAACACCCTGTCAGGAAAATACTGCAATTCTATACTTAATCTCTTGTATACTACACACCAGTTACTCCACGGACACCACTTACCCCCTCAGAAATCTGGCCCAGGGCAAAACCATCCCCACTCAGTAATGAAATATTCATAGGCGGCACACTATGAGAAAGTGTTCATTTGCGATATTGAATTATTTATCATTCAGACTGTGAGGCTGCACAGATTTGAATATTTTTGACATAGCAGGAATCAAAACGGCCCATTAAAATGTATGAGATGCTTTTCAAACAATGCAGGCCTGCACTTTCTAAATCAAATCTTTTGATTTTTCAAATGACAGAAAAGAGCTGAATGTAACTAGTCTCAATGCACAAATTTAGAGGGGTAAATAAAGACCATCCAAGCGATTGGTGCGAACATTTTGCCAATACAGTGGTTACCCTGTTCCTGCATGTTCCGGGTCAGGCTGATGGGAGCCAGAAGACCGTCTCCGGAAGGACAGACCACCCGTCCAGCCTGGGCATGATGTCGGTCCCACACAGGGCACACACACAGGGCACACACACACACACACACATACTGCAGGAAATTTAGAAACACCAGTTAGTCTAAATACATGTCTGTGGACCTCAGGAGCAAAGCACACCGATAATGTTCATTCTCACTGCACTTTATCAGTCCCTTTATTAGCACATTGCCTGGTTTTGTATTGTCTTGCATTGTCTTTGGTTTCTTTGTAACAGAGTGTGGCAGACATTCTAATGCCATTGTGTTGCTAGAGATGTTGAGCCCCCAACCCAGGCCAATTCAATTATGTTAGAATTTTTTTGGGCTCATATCACTCTGTAGACCTCGAAATTGCCCCCCCCATACAGCTCTGGTCCAATGTGCCTGTTGACCATGGTCAATAAGTTTTGAATCTTGTAAAAACTTGCCTGACATGGGAAGAACATTCAAATTCCACACACGCATGGTGGAGGAGGGATTTGAACCCCCAACTCTGAAAATGCCAAGCAACTGCACTGTCCAGTGAGGCACATGTCAGCAAACTGCCATCCCTCTGCTTATAAAGACCAGGAAATATCTGACGAGGATTTGTCACTGTGGACAGGAAACTTTCTGTCAAGTGGGAAAGGATCAGAAAGCTTGAAAGATGGGTGGGCTCTGCCCCCCACATACAGAAACATGTCAGATAAGCAGGCAGTGACTCCCCCTCCGACCCCCCCAGGCCAGTGTCCCAGAGGCTGATTTCATCACCTGCCTTTGCGGTGTCTGAGACATGTTGTAGCACTGCACACATGAAAGATCAGGCAGCTGTGTCTGTCAAACATTGGCTGTCGGTATTTAAAAATGAATGCATTCATATATATATATATATATATATAT
>JAODJU010000001.1:1539911-1552374 GCA_026776725.1 Gnathonemus echidnorhynchus
TTAGTTAAGTTCTCCCCAAACGAGCTTGATGGGCCGAATGGCCTCCTCTCGTTTGTAAATTTCTTATGTTCTTATCAGTGTGAGGACCTTCTCGAGGTCATAACAAAACTCAAAATCAACTGTCAATCGAAGCCTCCCTCAGCACGGAAACAGCAGAAACCAGTCACAGTGATAGAATTCATGTTAGATGAATAGATTAGGTGAATGACTATTGGACACTTTTATCGAAAGCAACACAAAGCTATTTTTATATACTGCCTGGGATTCAAACCCATGACCATCGCATTGCTACCTACAACATCTTACTTGTCAAGCTCCATCAGCCCCATCGGTTCCAGCTCCTTCTCTAGGTACATAGACTGCGACACAGTGCATTTGGACCCCCCCAGGACCCCCCAACAAGGCCATCACTCTGCGTCAGGATCCTCTTCTCTTTACGGACCCCACCCTCACTAATTCAGCACTGTCCACTGTTCCTTCACAACAAGCACATCTATGAAATAGTTGTAGCTGGTGTTATTTTCATTGTTTTCGAATGAACTTTTTGAAACTTATTTTACATAAATACTATACATTCCAGGTTGCACCAGACAAACGTTTATGTAATTTTACACTTGAGATAACATTTTAAAATAATGTCCTATGTTGCATTAACGCATGGATTCTTTGTATACATTAAAACACAATACCTCGATATAGGGTACGATTTTGCAGGAGAACTCCCCAATGAGCCAGGTCTTCGTCAGTTCGTGGAATATAACGAGCGGCAAGCAGAAGAAGGTGACCATGAAATCCCACAAAGCAAGATTGGCTAAAAGGGAGTTGGAGATGCTTCTCATGTAGAAATTTTGACACACAATGCACGTAATTGCAATGTTGCCCAATATTCCAACGATGAAAATAATTGCAGATACGCACAAAATGGCATATGCTCCATACGATTCGCTGCTTACGGGATAAAAGGGATTTCTTAACCTGCTTGTACTCCCCCGCGTAAGTAGAGGAATCAGTGGGGTCGCATCAAAAAAATCGTCATCTGGGAAAATGTCCGGATTTCTGGTCATATCGAACGGGATGTCAGTGGTCAGGTTTAGGGCCAAAGGTCTCGGCAGCAGTGTCTCTGGCTGCGTGCTTTTCGGCTGCTTTTTCTGCCCACTTTTCTTCCGTCTATCTGTTGCTCCTCTCCTCCGCCTGTGATGTCTCACATCCGCTCGTATCGTGCTCATCAACAGGGGCTTTGGAGCAGTATAATCGCCACCTGGCGTTTCCATAATAGCGGGCATGGAAGAGTGAAACTTTTCCATCCTTTCTCCTGGGTGCGCACTTTCGTTTTCGGTCGATTTCAGCAGACGTCTGTGCTCCGATCGCCCCTTTTTCGAAGTTGTCATCCTCTGACTTTTGAAGCCGGTCGCGGTGATGTTATGGTCCAAAGGGGCGCCGGTTCCCCAGGACGCACCTGTAGCCTGTCCCTCCACACGCCCCGTCCGGCCGCCGGCGCAGCCCCGCCGATTCCATTTACTTCGGGAAACGACTTGGTGCGAACCTTCGTCTCGGACACTCGGGTCGTATTTTATCGGAGGGATACTGTTCCTTAATCCACTATTATTTCCATGGCTTAAGACACATACACTCCACACGAGAAAGAAAGTGATGTGAATGTATATCACCTGCATTGTGTAAAAATCGTATCGCAAGTCTAAAATCAACAGCGCAAGGGTTTTTTGGATTATTTTCACAATGCGACCACATGAGAGATGTCAGATACGAATACGAGTATATTCACAGTAAAGAAGCGCTGCTCAGGCAAGTCATCAGCACTGCAAGATATCCGCAATACGTCGCCCGTGTTTGAATAATTCCCTTTATATGTATGAAATGGATTCGGGTAGTTTCCTACCGCGTCCCTTTAGTTTGCATCCACTTTGATCTGGATGTTAGCATTTCTTACCGCACGGAGTTACCTCGCAGACTGCTCCGTAACTCCAGAGAGGACGGGAGGAGCTTGTTGCCGGAAAAACACATTTCACGGTCCTTGGGAGACGAAGGGGCAACTTTCAATCTGATCTCCACCAGTCTTTCCCGTCCTTGGGGTCCCGAACCCGGACAGATGGCGAGGACCTGGGATGGAGCCCCGCACACGACCCGGATGATAGAGAGGAGAAGGGGCTCTCCCGGCGGCTACCCGGATCTGTCACGGCAGGTCCGTCAGCGGGAGCCCTCGCTGAGCCGAACACCCACCGTGCACGCAGAAAACGTGGATATATAAGCATGCAGTCACACAAAGTTACGCAAACTGATTCATGTGTTTGGAATTTTAGGGAGATGCAAACTTACAGACTTAAATTTATTAGCCTACGCAAAACTGAACAGTAAATTATAATTGCTATTATTCCAGTTGTGTTTACTTCTACGCAGCAAGAAAACGCTTTCAAATACCTTTTTCAAACACGAGTATGAATCTGTTATGCTGCATTTAATAAAAAATACTATCTGATAAAAGGCGTGTAATCACTCGGCATTTATGAACAGGTTTCGCAACGAGGCTGCAGTTCCAACACTTTATCTTTCGTTTTTGAAAAGGACGTGTCCGACCACAGTTGATGGCTTTGACAAGCCTAAAAACAGTTTAATTGGATGGGCACGATCGGGCATGTTTTAGCCGCTCATATATGGTGACAAACAGTATATAATTAAAAATGAAATCAGATAATTCTAATTTAAAATTCAAAGGTTTCGGTTGAACGATGTAAATGATAATAAACTGATCTCACCGGATATAGATACAACTGGTAAACAATATAGCCTAAAACTAATATACGACTGTCTTATCCCCAATTAAACTGAGTTCTCAAATGAAGGTACCATATAAATCTAGATACTATAAATAATAGGTTGAGGAAAAGTTAAGATGAGAGTATCTATATAGTAGTTTTAGACAAAAAACAAGTATATTTTCCAGTCGCTTTTAATTCCGAAAGATAGAGACAGGGTTCCTGGGACCGCTGCCAATTGTACATTATGCATCTGGTATTACGAAAGTGCCAAATATTCTCCTCAATGCCGTCTATTATTGGCAGAGAACCGGCTTTGGGAGTAAGGTGGGATGGGGGGGATTCCTTAAAATGCACAATTGCAGAGCAGCGTGCAAATGCACTTTACGTGTACATCACCCTCCTGGATTTACTCTCGCTCATTCAGTGTTGGTTCGAGTTCTGCCCGAGCTGCTGTAGGTCACGAGCGTCACCTTGTGGTGAAAATGAGAAAAACTATGGGATGTAACATCTGTATAACGTTTGGCTTCATCTTACTACAAAACTCAATCTGTCTCCCATGAAAAACAAAAATGAAATAATCTTTTGAAAATGTGAATAAATAAATGTATTTCAGGCAAGCTGAACCTGAATATAATTCGGAATGCTTCTTTCTTTTGTGTAGCACTGTCGTACTCGGTGCTGGCAGTAGGTCGGGGCAGCCGATCCTTCTGCATGCATTCGCCCCGCCGCCGCCCCTGTCCCGCTGGTACGTCCCAGTCCAGCTGTCTTTAATATGATTTTCTCTTTTGATGGGGATCCGCACCCAGAACTACCTTCATATCTGACCCAAATAAACGCATTTCTGCTAAAACTGGAAGTCAGTGTTCATTCATATTATCCCGTGACGCCCCTACTTCCTTCTTCCCCGTGAAAATGAAAAGGCCATATACCCCCCCCCCCCCCCCCTTCGCAAAATAGTAATGAAGTGGTTCTGTTCCCAAAAAGCCCCCCGGCTCCATCAAAACGCTAAACGGGAATCAGGCCTGCAGACTTGCGGAGGCAAACGGATACGGAGTGGAGAGATTAGTAAGTAATGAAATCCACTTATGTAATGTTTTATACATGGACCAAATACATGAAGAATTGTAAGTTTTGTCACAATTTTCTATGGTAATGTTTGTCACTAGGCATCCTGTACATCTTAGATAAAGAAATAATTTAAGAGTCGGGAGAGTCGGGTTACATCCGTATGTTCCAGCAATATGTGTCGTGTTTCCTACCGAAACAGTAAGTCACTTAGCAGGCAATAGTACGGGCTGGCTGAGACTGCGGGAGTCCTGGGTGTCAGTCGAGCTTTCAGCGCTGCGCAGCCCGTCTCGTCCCGCCGGAGCTCGGGCCAGGGCTCGCTGCGTCGCCGGGGCGCTCCGGGGTGCCGGATGACAGGCGCCAGGCAAAAGCAGCAATCGGCTCTGATCGAAGCTGATGGGCTCTGATGAACCTGTATTTGCATTTACAATATGCAGGGATTTGCACTATAAAACGTGTCAACAAACATCATCCTTACACTGGTGCGGTGAAACTGGTTAAAAAAAATAATAAAATTTTAAAAAAGCGGGCAAATTGATTCCCACAGCGTACTAAGAATCTGTGAAGATGCCCAGGACGCTAAAAGTGCTAAAAGGGGTGAGGCCAGCACCGGACCCGCTTAGGGCCGAGACAGCCAGAACCGCAGCGCCGCCTTGAACTGCATTGATGTGTAAGATTCGCTTTCTTAGACAGTATGGTTATAATAATATATATGTAAAGTTTGAAGATGTTCAGGTAAAAAAAAATGAGGTAACGTTAGAAACCACTGTTCATCATATTATGCCAAACTGCTTCTTAAAAAGTGGCAGAGATTGTTCACTTTTAGCGGAAACCCAAGAGCCACCACTAGGTGGCACACTAGAGCAGTGCAGGAGTCACTATAAATCCTGGCAATATTTTTCTATTAAGCAGTAGATAGCAGAGAGGTCCTTCTGCCACATTAGCCAGCGAAGAGCCCATCAGAAAAATCAATCCTGCCCAGATTGTCTATCGTAAAGGCAGTACAATGCAGGAAAAGTGCCAGTGAAGAAACTGAACTGATTTCTGCTTCATGCTCTCTGGGGTGTCTCTCAAAGTGTGGACTGAAGGTGCAGATGCACACTACAGAGACACCTCACTGGAGCACAGCTCCATCCAGAAGGAATACCGGAACTGCAAGAACTGTGCATGTATACCAGTGATGTCCATTAACATGGGAGCAGGAACTTTTATAAGCGCACTTCAACACTAACAGAGAATTCACTCCACAGCAATGACACCGTGAACAGAAAAACTTCTCTGTTTTATTAACAAAATAAATATCTGTTCCAGGACAAGAAAATACCAAGCAGCACAGAACCCCGAGAGAAGGCTCTATTCTGTGACGTTCCGGACGTGGGATCCGCCTGTTAATCTGGGCACAGGGCCTTGGTGTTCAGCACCTGGTAGCAGACAGTACTGGGGCCCGCGTCCTCCACACAGTAGGCCGCCAGACACAGGTTCAGCCAGGGTCGTGTTGCTGGGGAGGAGGGAGGGGCAGGAGTCACACGCCCAGCACACTAACAACCTTTAACTATAATCCTGCTTTCCATGGATCACTGGCACATCCAATGACCGCGGGCATGAAGCACACACACAAATCCAGCACACACACAAATCCAGCACACACACAAATCCAGCACGCACAAAAAACAGCTTAAATGGGCAGAGATGCAGGTGCTGTAGCTGATTGGACTGCTGGCCTGTCAGTCACTTCTTAGAGCAATCAGACTACACTGGCTTAAACAGCAGCCCAGAGGTTATTTATAACCTGCCAATGAACCCTATTAAAAGACCCCCAGTACTTAGAATCCGGTTCACTGTTTACACAAGCCTAAGCTCCACAGATGGTTGTAGCCATGACAGTGAATGTTACCCATAGTGCCCTCTGGTGGGCAGAGTCTGTCCATGGTGCCTTGTATTCTATCCTGCAACTGCTGGTCGGTCGCGGCACTGTGGGCAGAAACACCGAAGAAGGTCTCCTGCAGAAGGAGGCTACAGTCAAAATGAAGCGAGGGTCTAACAGAGCTCCATAATAGAGCTTTACCTCCATAATAAAGAAGTGAAAAGACAATCACTAGTGCGAGCTGATGGGTTGCCCTGCCCTGGGGGGCCAGTGTGTCTGTCCGGCACTTCTCTGTGGCACGGACAGCCTCCGATGCAGTGAGTGACACTGCGGGCCGTGTGTGTGAGCGTGTGTGTGACAGCCACTCCTCCCGCTCTCTCTCACCGCGTCTCGCCACAGCAGGGCTGGCAGGGAGTCTGTGCTGTCCTCCAGCTCCAGCTTCACCAGCAGCGTGTACTGGAGCAGCTGGACTCCGAGAGCTGGAGGAGACAGGTGCAGAGGGTGGCTGGGCACAGGGAGACTGACAAAGATCGGAGCTCCAGGCGTCACAGCACATTCACTTTAAATTCAACAAGATCCATCAAAGCTGATAATCGCACTCATAGCTCCGAAACTTCATTTCAAGATCAAATGAGTCCCGGCTCCAAGTGAAAATTAGCACTGGGCCGAGTCTAAAATGCCAATGTGATAAATGTGAGCAGAAAAGACAAAGAACTTTGACTCCAACAAGTGTGGATCTTTTCCTGGATTACAGAGAGGAGGTTTGAGGAGAAGGTGAGGTGTGAGGATGCTGAGGTGAAGCTGTCCTACCCTCAGCCACCCTGTTCTCATCCCACTCCTGTACATCCACGGAAAGGGGCTGCACGCATTCCGAGCGCGAGCAGCTTCTGCACCTGGCAAAGAAGGACAAGTTCAGCTCAAGTGAGAATGGAGTGAAGCTACTGATTAATATGAATGAAAAGCGAGATCCTTCACAGAGAATGTAACTATGGTGTGATTATTAAATGCACCTGTAACAGCTCTGTGTAAATCCAGATTAGTACTGCATGATACCAGCCCCGCGTGTGTGTGTGTGTCTTGAAATGGGTTGGCATGTTTTTCTTCCAAGTCTCATCCATCCATCCAGTTCTTCTCCAAATTCCATTTGTCTTGTTTAGTGTTTCTGTAATATTTCCTGTTTGTCTTACATCTGTTTGATTTTATGCTGCACCTCTGTTCTTGCATAAAATGGAATCAAATCAAAATAATGCAATGAATTATTTTGATTTGATTTGATGACTGCCAGTGTTCTGGCACAGGTTTAGCCACACCACAGTATTGGATCATGAAGGATGGGATTGTGGGTAGTCAGGAGTTCAGTACAAACCCATAGCGCCGCGCCGAACCGCGGAAGAAGACAGGTACCGAGAAGTCCAGGAAGGCCATCTTGCCATCATGCGACCTCACGGGGACGACGGCCCTGCTCTCTGAAATCTGACACACCTCCTCCAGCGTCGCTCCTGCAGTGGCGGAACGTTCCGGTTACCCATCCTAGCTGCAGAGACTTGCCAGTGAGGAATATGTGTGGGTGCTCAGCTTACCTTCCAGGAAGATGAGGCTGGTCTGGTCGTTGTGAGAGCTGCTGGGGAGGTGCACAGCCATCTCGCGGCCCGGCTCTGTAGACTCCAGGAACCCGGTTAAGAGCCACGGCTCGCTGCTGAAGGCCGTGGGGCTGACAGCCCTGCGGAGGGCGCTGGCTATGGCCTCCTCGTCTGGGATGTCCTGTCTGGGAGGCAGGCAGGATGTTCAGTGCCGATAGCCTGTTCCTACATCCCCCACTGTCCCCCACTGTCTTACACACCAGTGAAGCAGTGAGTTCTGCTCCAGTCACTGATTGGACCACAGTGAGGAGAGTATGGGGTACTTGACCATACATGGCTCTGTAACCCACTGTGGGTTACAATGTGTAGGGCACTATGAGCAGTGTCAGTGATACAGTGTGCTCAACTCACTGGGCATTGCACTGGAAGCAGTGTCTGACTCACTGTGTTTGACTCACAGGGCTCTGCACTGGGGGCAGTGTCTGTGACTCAGTGTGTTTAACTCACAGGGCTCTGCACTGGGGGCAGTGGAGCTTCAGACACTGGTAGAGTCTCTGCGGCTGGAAGGTCTTGAGCTGAGCTCTCACATGAAACATCCTGGGAAGGGTGGACTTCCTCACGGAGGACAGCGCCACTTGCTCCAGGGCGTGGTCACATGTGCGTTCTGCACCACAGGATGTTTCTTCTGTTAAAAAGCAGTGAGAAATTCAGTTTAAAGACTCATTATTTCTTACCTATCACATTGTCAGAATCTTCATCTAAAGCAACTAAACAAGTACTGTTATATTGGTGAAACACCAACTATATTATTTTGGGTTAGAATTAAAATGATTTAAAATACTTTTAAATACTTTAAAATACTTTTAAAATTTGCCATCTCATGCTGTAGAGGTGTAGCAGTGTTGGGACACGATTCCAGTCAATTTTCTAGATTATTGTTCTGTGCAGTTTAGCTCCCATCACATTCTCACGTACCCAAAGACTCTGGGGGCGTAGCCCATACATCCATAAGGGAGGCATCCGCAATGTCATCCGACGAGGCGGAGAGCGACTCCAGAGCACTAAAAAGACGACATGAAGAAAAAAAAAAAAAAGAGTGTGAGGGAGACAGAGAGAGAGGATCTGTGAGTGGCAAAGCAGTTTAAAATGACGCCAGTCACAGAAGGCAGATTCAGGTTCTGCCGACTCACTGGCTCCAGGGTGCTTATTATCACATAAAATCTGTAATTCTGCAGGGGGGATGGAGGCTGAGGGCAGCACTGCCTCGCAGCCCCTGTGCTCTGCACTCAGGTCTGCTCCCACAGTCCAAGGACATTTGCTTACACTCACTAACATTTGTAAACTGCCCTTAGTGCAGAAACGGTACGTGGCCTCTTCCCCGCCAGGGTGTCCTTCAGCCTTGTGCCCTGTGCCGCCTGGCATAGGCCTTGTGCCGCCTAGCATAGGCGCTGGGCCGCCCTGGGGTCCCCCATCCATCCATCGGAACACACAGGAGTTCCACAGCTTGTACAGGGGGCATCTAGACAGAAGGCCTTCCCAGAAAACACCAGGAGGTCTGGATGGGATGCCAGTCTATCAGAGGGCAAGTTCATCTAAAATATAAAATAACTGTTCTCTTTAATTTAACTGTTTATCAGCATGTATAATTTTTTTTTTCTGTTCTGGGAAATAATTGCATAACCATAATAATAATAATAATTAAATAAGCATTTTGGGTATCATTCAAAGAGCTTCATTATTCTGGGTAGGAAGCTCCAAAAATTGCAGATCTTACCAAAAACAGAGTAGAAGTATATATCACTCTGTTCTGGGGGGTCTCTGAGCTACATCAAACTGTGCTAATGGACACCCACCTGCAATCTGTTTCCTGTCCCACAAGGATTCTACTAATTGTAACACCACATGCATCCTGGCTAATTGTCAAACAGCAACTTAATTTCAATGCTGTGAGACTTAAAGTCGTTGATAAAAATGGCTGCTGAAGATTAAGCATGAAAGATGGAGACGGTGTCTGCTGAAGGCCCAGCCGTGTCCGCTGAAGGCCCAGCCGTGTCCGCTGAAGGCCCAGCCGTGTCCGCTGAAGGCCCAGCCATGTCTGCTGAAGGCCCAGCCGTGTCGCTGCAATGGCCCGTTTCACGGCCCACTCACCACTGGAGCTCCTGCAGATCCGGGCTGTCTTTGGGCAGGATCCGCAAGCCCCGGCCGAATGAGGTGCCCCCGTGCAGGTGGAAGCACAGGTGGTCTGACTTGCCACTAGGGGACGCTGCAGATGTGGTCTGAGGCACCGCATGCAGATTGTAGATGCGCAGGTAGGTCCCAGGCTAAGAACAGAAACAGACACAACAGGGTGACGTCTCACAACATGGGGGGGTCTTTATCCTAACAGACTGGCTAACAAGCAGCACACACTAACCCGGGGGTGGGATTAGACTGGGGGTCACCGCGGGACAGTCTGAAAGCGAGCAGGGTGCGGACCTCCACCTCATCAGCGGCTCAATTTGAATCATGAGCGCTGATTTTTATCCCGCATATTTAAAACAAACCATAACCGAGGGCTGACAAAACAAATCCCTGCCGTTATTATCTAATACTCCTCTGATGGATTGTATTCGGCTCATTTTATTAATATTCAGAGGATGCCATTTGAAACAGGTCGTGCTTTGAAAATATCATTAGCATATTTGTATGTTTGGCGAAAAGGACATGATGAAATCTTTGTCTCTAGGCTTTCATCATGATCGTATCACTGGGAAAAAATGCATTATTAAAATTTTACATTCATGTTGTTCCCTGTTAATTAGTCTGTTAAGAGATGCAGTGACACCATCGGCCAGCAGGGGGAGACATGGTATTAAAGGAAAAGATGGCATCATTATGCAGTTAATAAAACACAATTATGATTGCAGAAAGAAAGAAAAAAACAATTAACTCCAGCTTAGCCTTCCACTTTCATGCTGAAAGACTGCTGAAGCATTCAGCAGTAGCCCCTTGAGCCACTGTTACATTCCTGGGGAAAACAGCCTCACCTCTTATTAACATAAAATAGGGACTAATGTGGAATCAAAGAGCCAAAGAGCTGGTTTCCTTATGCTGCGTCTTTGACACCCCGGGCATTTCATCCTGTAACGTGATTTGTGCAGCCTCATCTGCCATCTTGCATGAGCAGCACTTTCTTCCTGGCAATGGGATGCAGGAACACATGAGGAGCAGCATCTCTGCCCCGCACCCCGCCGAGGCCACCTGGCTGTGGGGCTGAAAATGACATCCCTGACACCCTCGGGGCAAAGCCAGCCAGGCGGGGTGGGAGGGAATTCAGCTGACACAGCGCACTCCGAATGTGCAGGAGGACCGAGACCTTCTTAATGTATGAAGAGGGCCAATTTAACAGCACGTCAGCGAGGCGCCGTTTGAGAGCAATTCCATTCAATTTATTTTTATATAGCGCCTTTCACAACCAGAGTCTCTCCAAGGTGCCTTACACGGGTATGTACATTACAACATAAGACAGAATAATAGAGAAGAAAGAAAGAAAATGCTTGCACAAATGTTTCACTCACCTGTACTCTACCAAGTAATGTGACTAAATGATTTGACTTGATGTGAGACCTGAATGGACAGCAGACAGGAAACAGACACTGCGCTTGATAGTGCGTCACAAACTGCCATCTAAATGAGGCTTCCACGAGACAGTGGCCAGTATTTCATGATTTAAATTGGCCAATAATTTGCCATTTTCACAAGTACAATGAAATGCTTCTTTTCACACGTCCCATCTCACTCTCCTTTGAAACACACACGCACACACCCCCACAGGATTGTAATTATATCTTGTGGACTATATGTGGGGACTTTCCATTCATTTTAATCATGACATGACGACCTTAATCCCTACCCAGCCCTATCCTTAACCATAAGTAACCAAACAAAATGCGAGACTTTCGGCATTTTTACTTTTTGGATTGCATTCACAGATCTTTGTGGGGACCTGAAAAACGGTCACCACAACGTCAAAAAGAGAGATGTTTATTACATTGTGGGGGACATTTGGTCCTCACAAAAGTAACATAAACCTAATTTGCGCATGCACACGCACACAGGATAGTAATTATATATTTGTGGTGACTCCATTTATTTCTATGGGCAAAACTCTAATCCCAGTAATGATGACCTTAGCCCCTACCCAGCCCTAACCTTAACCATAGGTAACTAAACAAAATACAAGACTTGTGGCTTTTTTAGTATTTGATTGCGCGCACACACACACAAACCCACACAAAGTATGGGACCTGAGCACAGAGTAAGGCCGTTTATACGGCACCTGCGAGCATCTTTAGGGGTTAAGGGCCTCACTCAAGTGCGGGAGAGGCTCACAATGCTGCCCACAGCTGTTTATTACTCTCTGCTTTGCTCTATTTATTACTCTGTGCTTTATTCTGTTTATTACTTTCTGCTTTGCTCTATTTATTAGTCTGTGCTTTGTTCTGTTTATTACTCTCTGCTTTGCTCTATTTATTACTCTGTGCTTTGTTCTGTTTATTACTCTGTGCTTTGCTCTGTTTATTACTCTTCCCTGTGTCCAGACTCACTGGCCAACGGGTTCAGTGAGAAGCTGAGCATTATTATTGCGTCACAGTATATGAGATTCCACACAGCGGGCAGCACAGAGATAGGTAAATAGACAAGGCGAGCACCACTTTTGGTCTGTGCTCACGGCCCAGTGAGGACACGCTTCTGTACTTCACAATGACCAAGAATAACTTCCGCTCTCTGAAAAGGACGAGGAAGAACAGAGGCTTTCCATGGCCGCTGACAGAGCCTGGTAGTCACCGTCTCATGCGAGACTGAAAATGTGAGCTCTGACTCTGCAGGTGTCTTCAAGCTAGCAGAAGCATCCTCATTGCCTGAGGCAGGTGGGCGGCACATACTGGAGGCTAATTAATTCACCATCCAACAGCTACAACCTAACAGGCAACTGAAAGACCAGCCCTCACAGCAAGTGTGACCAAAAGCATGCTTTGCCAACTTGGAATGGTCACATTTTCCAAACAAAGAGGGAGAATCTGAATATACTTCTGAGCAAAGCAATTGTTTTTCTAAAGAAAGTACCGTATTTTGCGCACCATAAGGCGCACTGGATTGAAAGGCGCACTCTCAATTGCGGGGCTTATTTCTGTACTTAA
>JAODJU010000001.1:1586311-1597329 GCA_026776725.1 Gnathonemus echidnorhynchus
AATTATAGCAAGTGTAAACACACGAATCGGATATGGGTCACAATTAAAAAGACCGTGTAAACAGACGGTCCAAAAAAATCGGATATAGGCAACAAATCGGAATTAGGCATCAAGACCTGCAGTGTAAACGGGGCCATAGTGACTTTGTGTTTAAAATATCGTGATGTGATTTTTTGGAAAGATCGCCCACCCCTACCCTCAGCAAAGGATGCCCTGGACTGTACACGCGAGATGCCATGCCGCTGGCAGACCCCAATCCCAGTGCCTGCCAAGGCCGCTGCTGCCCACGGACACAGAGATAACCGGCGCTAATGTGCTCACACACTGAGTTTGAAAAGAACTAAAATCCTGTTATTGTTTTTCGGGTTAAACTGGCCCATAGATCCCAGCCTCAGTGAGCACGACTCCAGCATTAACTATATGTACTGGCTAATAAATTCCAAGCATAATGCCAGAATGCGGATCAGCTGGCAGGCAGTGAAATACTCACTGGGAGGGTGCTCCCTACAATCCCTAATCTGTATTCCAAAACTCATCTGTAAATTCTAATTGCCAGTGAACGCGACTAATTCCCCTAAACCTGACCTCTGGTATTTTGTCCCGGTTCTCAGCTTCCAGGATGTTTCAGCAGCGTATTCTTGCAACGCAGCAGTAACACAAAGACTGGTGAAACATTCCATTTCCAGAGCAAAGCAGTGTCCAGCAAGCAGGAATGCAAAAAGCAGGCTGGACAATCAGTCACAGACATGCCGAGGTCCACAGTGGTCAGGAGGGTGCAGGGTCAACCTGCCTTCTTTGCACACTTGACACATTGACTGCTTAGGTACAACATGTCACGACCAGTCAATAATATTTAGTGTAATTGGTAGCTAATTAATGCCCACTAGCAAATCCTTGCTCACCTGTCAATGAAGCTGCACTGGACATACTCTGCCTGGGGTGGAAGCCATTTATATAAATCAGTGTGGTGACAATCCCATCCTGCATGGCTGGGGTGGGGATCCTTCAGGTTTTCTTACAAAAACTCAGTGGATATTTGCCATTTGGAAACCAAATTAGACATAATTTAGAGTACAGTGTACCCATCTTGCTATCAATAAAAGAACCTTAAAAATATAACCCTGTCGTGTGCAGTTCAAATTATTCCAATTTGCCCCCAAGTGGTGAAGACGCCGGCGTCAACGTTTTAACTAACAGAGAAAGACCACACTCAGTAAATGAAACAAATGTTTCAATCAACTGAAAACCAGCCTCTAGCTAGATGTATAGCTCCGGTCATTTTACATATAAATAGTATACCGCATGCAATTAAGCTTGACATAAGCAGAACAAACGAGGACGTTAATTACGAGATGAAGTTTGTCTTTGGTCTGTTGGCACATACACACCTCCAGACCACCAGCTTTGCAATGGTCTGTAAGATGAGATAAATTTCCAGGAGAACATCAGTCTCTGTTGCCTGGGTGAGCCTGGGGGCTGCATACAGATTCTTTAAGTGTAAAGTCTTGGTGCACGTGTGAGATAGAGTTTCCTGCCACTTCCCTTTAAACGCAGCTTCTCTCTGCAGGTTCATGACAAGGCGAGCATGGTGACAATTCCCAGAGGGGTCCCAATTCCAGCTTAATAGGAGCATTTCATATTTAAATCTTTACTGACGGCTAGAGATGCACACAAATACACCCGAGAGTCTTTAATGCCCCTATTTTAAGGATGCAAGCCACAGAACAACCTGCCAAGGAGATGAAAACGCAAATAACAGTAAACACAAGGATATGTTAAGCATGGTCCTGGTCAATTTCCTGGAGGGAATATCTGTAAATAAGCACTGCAGTCTTATGGGAGATGCTGCTCTACTCAGTTCATTCATCTCTCCATTTGTCTCTGAGTCCCACATTGCTAATGTCACCCCCAGCCAGACAGAAGCACTGTGCTATCAAACTGGTTTACCGAAAAGCTAAGAATGAGAGGAGCACCGCCTGGGGCCACTTAAGAGCTCCACACTCATCTCAGAGCCACCATGATATGGCCTGTTTACGCGTTCTGTGAGATGCTAACTCTGCTACAGTATTACGGTTCTGGGCTAGCATGCGACCCTATGATGTCATAAAGCTCAAGAAAAACAAGGTCTAAAGGTTAAAAAATTAAAGAGCTGCTTTATATTCCAACCGCCAATATATGGCAAAAGAATATATTCACATTCATTTTTGACTACAGAAAAATACCAAGCATTTCAGCCCTAATTAGATACATCTCTTTCAACCATGCTGTATTTTAATAGATGATGATTAACTGATCTAATTATAGTCGTAGGTATCGCCTGCATACATCACGGATTAATTCATCACAGGAATGAATAAAGTATTATTATTATTACTATTACTATCAAAATTCATCTTCGGTGCCAACTTTGTTACTGGTTGAAAGTAAGTTCGTCTTTTTCCTTTCAATGACTGACAATTTATAGAAAGCGGACTTAGACATTTTATTAGGAGCTATATGTGGGAGAACACTTTTTTAGTGACCAATGACAGAGCGGCTGGTCACATGACAAGGTAGTGGCACCGCCCCCCCATCGTTGAAACCAGCAGTCAGCCTCTAGCACAGGGATGTCAAACTCCAGTCCTTGGGGGCCGGAGCCCTGTGTAACTTAGTTCCTTCCCTCTTCCCCCACAAATGATTCAGCTCAAGAGCCCTGATGTAATCAGCATAAGGAGTTGAATCAAGTGTGTTAAATGAGGGGAAACCCCAAACATGTGCAGGGCTCCGACCCCCCAGGACTGGAGCTTGGCACCCCTGCTCTAGCAGCCCCACTTTTTATAAAAGCTGTCAACAAGGAGCTGAACATCTCCCACTACCACCCTCACCTAGCTACCAAGCAGCTGGATTCCTAATCCAACAACGCAAAAGCCCCATAGCAACATACTTAAATAACAAATTACAGGTACACATTCACGTACTTCATTAATATGCAATATTCTTATTTTGTTCTCTTCTAATCATATTCTTCTTTTCATCATTTCCTTAGTTTCCTTGAATGCATGTAATGGTGTGAACCTGTCCAGCTTGTGCAATATGTTACATGTCAATCATGTATGCCTGCACCAAGACAAATTCCTCGTACGTGTAACATACTTGGCGAAATACGAACAGTGCTTCTGGCTTCAGTTTGAAGACCTAGTCTCAGAACATGATCAAGCTGTACCACAACCAGGCCTACATTAAAATTCAAAACAACACTGCAATAAAAAGGTACTGCTTTAATAATAAAATCGAAAATAATTTCAATTCTATTCATAATCATCAATATTATGTCTAATTCATACGTCATGTACGTGGTACCGGTAACTACCGCTAATCCCTAAATAATATTATCATACAAAGAAATCATACTACAAACAAAAGCAATTAATGCAACTGTTTCATTCCATTTGGACGAAGGATTCATTGACTGGTAATGTTGTTGTGAGGTAATACTAAATTGACTGAATATTATATTGTATCTACTGCTTTGCGTGGGTCCCGATTTCAGGGAATTTGTCTGTTTCAAATCACTTTTCTAGTCACAACACACTAAGTACAAGTGTATAGAAAACTTCTAGTCAAAGTCCCACACAACAGCGACAAAATAGTGCAAGATTAAAACGCAAATAACGGTAAGCGCAATGATATGTTTTGTAATTTAGATGAGAATATCCGATAACAAGTACTATAATTGTTTTGATTGCAGCTATTTGACTTAGCTTACTTTACGCTCCTTAAACACTGAAGAATATTAAACCTCACAAACAAAAATTAATACAAAAAGACGTGCGAGACGGCGCTGGAAGCAGATCGTAACCATGTTAGAGTGATATTACAATAACTTTCTATACCTCAATGCATCAATAAGCAAGTTTGGACATCGATGAATGCTAAGCTTGATAAAGAAACTGAAATACCATCTCTCAACACTGTGAGTACCTGCTAACTGGCAACATAAACGTAGTTTTTTACCTTTGTCCAACAACTTGGTGCTTATGAAATCTTCCCAGTCTCACAGCTCTTGTCAGTTTATTAAACCAATAAATATTTATACATCTTCGTTCCACAGCTAATGCTAATGCTAATGACCAGATATTCCCTCTCTTATTTTGATCTGCCAGGTCAAAGTTCGCCCCTGTTCCGCGCATGCGCTGCACATGATTGTTGCCCGATGCTGTGTAGTAACTTTGACGTTGCAATATCTTCTTTTTAATAATTAACCACCTAGCTGGGGAAAAAAACGAATCAAAATATCAAATTTACTGCCTTGATCTGTGTTACAACCGATTTGGTAGTGCAATTTGCAAATTGAAATCCTATTTAAAAATAGATTATGCATTTTATGTTTGTTGAATTGAAATGACAACTGAATTATATACTAATTAGAACAGAAGACTAATACATTTTATTTGTGATATTGTAATGTAGAGGCATGACGTTTTCTGTGTATTCTCAGGGTATCTGCCACATCAGTGTACTCTTGCTATCAGCTGATAAGCTTGATTCTGCTCTTATCTAAAAAAATCTGCATGCCAGGTAGGATTGAGACATCAGAGGCCTCGGACTTGAAAACTGAGTATTATATTTCACTCTTTCCCTAATCCTTACCTCCTCCTTTCTCTCTTACCATCTGTCAGTGGTGATGTGTTTAAAGCACAGGTATCTGTCCATCCTGTCCAATTGTTGCAAAGAAGCAAACACCTCATGCTGTGACAAGACAATGTTGGACGTGTGCCCTGTTTGTTAAAACCCACAGCGCTGCTGAGCTGCAGTCTGGGCTGCAGGTGTTGTGTTGGGCTGAAAGGTCTCAGCAGGGGGTCTCGTGCCCTCCCACCCCCCAGACTGCTCTATTCCTGCTTTCATCATATCCCAGCCAGCAGAACAAACACTCAACATACAGCATGTTTCAATTGCACCACTTCTGTCATTTGTTGTCTGCACTTTTTGCTAAGTTACGTGGGGTGTACATGATCTGCCTCGTCTTGCATGCACCACACATAACTGAAAATAAATATGAAAATTATTACTTTTGATAAAGTTCTTCTATAGAATGATCCAACCATAAGACCAGTTCAGTCCCAGTCCTTCTTAACAATGTAAATGTTCAAACATTATTCATATATCATTATACTACTAATATAGCTATGACTAATAGTAGCATCTTTGCAATGTACATACTCTTCGCTGATTCTGGTACTTTCCCATCAATCCATCTTCATACTGCTTCTCCGGGTGATGATTGTGATCGGGCTGGTCAGAGGGGGCCACTTGTTTCAGACACTGGTTCCTTCAGGGGGCTTCCCAGCTCCTGGTGGTCCTCCCTTAATGAGCAGATCTTTGGGGTGGCGCTCTGGAAAGGCAACAATCAGTGCCATAGAAGCACCACTCTACTGCAGCAAGGCTATGCGGAGCTATCTGGGGACCCCCACCCACAAGGCGGAAGGTAGAGGTGAGGTGTGAATTTTGTCTCCACCTTCTTCTGAAATATATGAAAAAGTTAGTTTTTTTTCATCACATTAATTAGGCTAATTATTACCCCAGTTTGGAATTTAAGGTAAGCACTTATAATGTCCATAAAACATTGGTTTCAGAAATATTGTTATTGTGGGATGGGGCTGTGAGTTTTCTGATATGTTTTAAGCATCAGTACAGGGGCATAGCTGCCTGTGTTTGGGCCCCCAAGCAGAGGCCCCTGCGGTACATTTTGGGGCCCTCTATTGTGCTGCCCCCCCAAATCATGCCCCTCTGAGCCCTCCCATGTCCATATCCTGTCAGAGAAATATTGTTTGTTATTGACTTTACTGCATTTGGTGGGATTTTGCATGAACAAAAAGTCCTGTGACATTAATATATGGTGCAGAATTTGACCAACTCATCTGTCTTTACTGGTGTCTTTTTGACCAATTGGATTTTATTCGGCTTGCTGTATATCAAAGACAGGAACATGAACTGGCTATTAATGAAGTAGAATGGAAACTGGGGACATGAATATAGTCATATATTTCTCCAGCTACAATATGAAATGCTTGCATGGTTTGAACATGGCACTAATATTTAAACAAAGCAGCCATATAGTGTTTATTCAGTGTGTATTTCAGCTTTTTGCTAAAATGGCCGGTTAGTGATTTATGGTGAGAGTTGCTCCATGCAGCACAGAACAGTTTTTACAAGCCATTCGGAGGCTCTGAGATTGTGACACTTTTAGTGAATTAAAACCATTCTAGGGAATTTATTAAACATAAGTTGTGTTTTCTTAATATGTCAGTTCAGCTTTATCAATTGCTGTGAAGAAGAAAAAGTGAAAAATGATTTTAAATATTTAATCGGCGAGAATCAAATTAAACTTAAATGCAAAAAATGTCCTTATTTGCAATTAAAATGATTTAAATGTTTATCACCAGTGCCCTGCACTGGAGAAGAAGGTATGCCAGACGGATGGATGGACATTTGCTTTTTACTGTTACGTATAAAACATCGAAGGCAAGGATGGAGGCGAAGGTAGGCGTGGGGGAAACCAAAAGGGGGCCTTTATTAAAGGAAACTACAAGCAGGGCAAAAAAAAAAAAACGGACCACAAGGGGTCAAAACAGGGTAGGGAGGATCAGGCAAGAACACTGGACACAGGACACACTGAGGAGCACATGCAGGCAGCAACATCAGTGAGTGGACTGGGGATCGTAGGACTGAAGGACGCTTTATACAGGGCATGTGAAGGAGCAGACGAGAGGCACCTGGGGTGATCCACACGAGGGCTGTAATGAGAGGCGAGATTATACAGGCAACGAGGGAGAGAACGAGGGGGAGCGAAGTAGGGTGTGACAAAAACCTTCAGTCAGCTTGGGATATGCAGTCATTGAGATATGTGTATGTTATTATTAATATTACAAATAGATATAAACCCTTTGTTAATCAGATTTGTGATTTGTACTTTTGGTCTCATTTTGAAATAAGCTAAAAAGTAATTATGAGAATGTACAGAGGATTCGGTGCCCATTGACCTCCAAAGAAGCTGTTTGAATATAGCAATAGGAATAAGTCTGCAGTGCATTATATATATTTTCAGCTGTGTTGGAACTGAATATTGAGTGCTACAAGATGGCAAAGCGCACAGCAGAGAGCAAAGCGCACACCTGCAGTGCTGTGTCTCCTCTGATACTGAAAACCATTTCGGTGTCCAAAATAAGGAGATGGCTGAATGGGTGTATTTTAACACATGTTGCGTATTTATGCCCTGTGATAGACTGTCATCCGATCCAACATATGCCATGCCTTATGCTTCTCAGGACAGACTTGAAGGTCAGCATGGCCCTCTACCAGATAAACAGTGGTGGGAGCCATAAAATACATGGATGTATTTTACATATTTATCTGCCTGAAGACCTAATATGAATTTTGCTAGAATGCCATCACCACTATAAGGAGGAATTTGGGTCAACTGGATGTAGGTTAGATGGGAAAAAACAGGAGATAAGAGGCTCAAAATGAACACCACGCAAAGATGATATTTTTATGGAGTGAGATACGATAGGAAAACATCCGGGGATGGAGAATTGGCTTTTTCTCTTCCACTTGCCGCTGTGGAGGTGCTCTCCGGTCTAGTGCTTTATTATCTAAATTTCCACGTAGCCGCCCTCATGTAGCAGAGGCACATCGGGACATCTGGAGTTTGTGGTGTGAAGTGTAGCTGCTCTTCAGGGAGGCCCAGCCAGTCATCTGTGTGCATTTCCCTACGCAATCAAGCGATCGATCGGCCAAACCGTCATTTCAAATCGTTTTCACGAGCAACTGCGACTTCACTCTCGACTTCCTGGGGGGCATGAGAAGAACAAAGGAAACATCTCAAAGCGAAAATGAGGCCCTGACCCCCATCACAGGAGGTAACCAAGAAAACACAACAGATAAGAAATAAAATTATTTTCATTCTCGGGTATGAGTTTGGGCTATTTCAATGAACATTTTTTAATGTATATAATTAATTTTCTGCTTGCAATTAACTGCAGTTGAAATAAGCATTGTTCCACATGGAAGCACTTTCCCCTAAATGATCTCGAGCAATAAACAAAGTTTTTGTCACTGTGCTGGGAAAACTGCACTACATCTCCACAAGGACACAAGAAGTTAAGAGATATGAGAATGTTATGCGGTAGCTGGATGACCTTCTCTCAACAAGTTTGGGCTTCAGAACCTTCTGTCATTAATCCCGGACTGAATGTGAGGATGGCGTGGTGGCCCAGTGGGTCATGTTATGTTGTTATCCTGTCTGAGTGTCCCATGACTGACCGCTGTCCCGCCCAGGGGGCCGTCACTGAGCGTCTGTGTCTCCCAGGCCAGACTTCAGGCAACTGCTATCGCAATTGATTAGTGGCTTATTGAAAAAGGGATGGACAATGTGGACCAACGCCCAGTGCACTGAGCCTTCTCGGGAGAAGACAACTGGAGAGCACCGAGTCACAGCAGAAACGCTTGGCTGGTCCTCAGCACCTGGAGCGGCTCTAAATGACCACGTCTGCAGCCAATTACAGACTGTACAACGAGGATAAAGGTATCCACCGAGACGGAGTGGGCAGCTGGAGTCAGAGCCACTACCTAAGTGCTCTCTCTAGTCTCTCTGATGTCATGGTGGAGGACGACCCCTGATGGCTTAGACTTAGAGAAAGATAGAGAGAGACTTTGGCCCAGGGTGTGTTTGCTTTTAATCTCAGGTGTCTTTACTCTAGGAACGTTCATTTGACATATTTGGCTCTGCCTTTTTTAAGATGTTGTTGTTGCCTTAGCAACATCTTAGCTACAGGTTCCTAACTTGTAGAACAATCACCACAAACTTCCGAAATGTTGGGATTCACCTGGCACCACCATCTCCTGCCTGCTTTTTGTAGCCTTCAGAGGAAAAATAGAATATGGCGATACTTTATTTGTCAAGTTGTCTTTGCACCTGTCCCATTTTGCTCCCCATGAGACAGACTAGACACAGGCAAGAGCAAGACGGGGGTCAGTCAGCATACAACACACCTGGAGAGACTGGGATTCAAGGGCCAAAAGCAGGATTAGGTTTCTGGCCAATGGATTCAAACCTTCAACAACCTTCTGATCACGGACACAGAATCTTAACCCACTGAGCCACACAGCACATGTAACATGTCTAGAGGAAATGCACGATAAAAAAAGAACGCCAATTTCATCACCAATTACTGTGGGACAACCTGGGCAGCTTAGCGGACAGAGCCATAAAACATTGTAATATGGCTTCCTTTGAGATGCTGTCTTTGAAGGGCCCGGTTTGAGAGGCAGGGTACAGAACAAAGGCAGGGCCTTCACTATGAGCAAATGTAAGAGAGTACTCTCAGCAGACATATACAGACATGCACAGGTATGGGTTCCTGGGGAACCTGCAAAGCAGCAGGAGCGAGGAACAGGAGGAACAGAATGAATCACTGTTGCCACCTGACTCTCCCAACAGAGACAAACAGCACCCCCCCCCCCACCATGGACTCACAAAATGAAAATGGATTCTGTTGTTTTCACATCTATGCAAATGAGAATTATGAGTGTTTAGAGTGTTGTCCTAAGAGAGAAGTCTATTATCTTTAATTTGTGCTTGGAAATGTAATCCTTTTCACTGAGAAAGTGAGCCACAATGGTGACACCAAAATATAGCTGCATCTCAGCTGAGCACGTTCAAGAAGATCCAGGCTGGATGGCAGTTTTTGGCTCAAACACTCTGACGTCCCTGGAAGCCATCCAGGGACATGTCCCACGGAAAGCCTAATGCACCTCTTTGTTTAATAGCCCGTTCATCACCGGCCTAGTAAAAAGCAGTCCTCCAAGATGACGCTAAATGTTCCTGTTAAGGGCCAGTTCGTGTCAGACAGCAGTTCAGCAATGATAAACACTGGCAGATTTACAGCCCCCCAGCACACGTCTCGCCCCTGAAAACAATCTCTCACCCAGACCTCAGATTCCCCTTTCCAATTAATGGCATGTTTTTGCACATAGCAGGTGCTGTTACAATAGGGTTTGTGATTCTGCACGCTAAGGGGCGCCTTGCTGAGTTATTTTAGCTGGGGTACTTGTGGTAATTATGCAACTCGTTGATTTGTATTCATCCCCCACAGAACTAGTTTTGGAGGAAAAACATCCAACACAACCAAAACCATCACAGGTTTGATTATGGCCGATCTTGACAGATGGAGAAGCTCAGATCTCTTTCTTTCTGGGCTCACATAGGACAGTCGGAGTCAGTGGGGTTATTTTGGTAACACTTTGCTGCTTTGTGCCAGGATGACTTTTGCTTGCTGGTGTCTCTGGCACTCCTGCTGTTGGCACTCAATGGCTTTTCAAAATAATAATAAAACCAATTGTTCGTTAATGAGAACCGATGAATATTTAGAATCTGTAATGACTAATTGCTGAAGACCACTTAAGATTAGTGTAATTTCAACGTCAGAGCTGTTCATGGTGTTTATTTCATTCATTGTCAAAAGCATTGTTTAGGTAGAGGATACAGGTAAAGTCTGTGAATACCAGTCCATGGCAGGGCTCACACACTCCCGGGACACCAGTCCATGGCAGGGCTCACACACTCCCGGGACACCAGTCCATGGCAGGGCTCACACACTCCCGGGACACCAGTCCATGAGATCCCAGCAGATTGGTACTCTTCACCTTAACTTCTTGTTTACATACATATACCTTGCACTGTGTATATAAGCCCCTGTGTCCAGCCCACCTGCTTTTCACAGTCCTGTGTTTTTGCACTTTGAAGCACTGTGAAGCCCTCAGTGTCTGTATGTCACACCGTGGTCATGAGGGAAAGTTATTTCATACCACCCTGTATATAGATGGTATCATAATAAAGCCCACTTGGCCGCTCTATACCTGTATATGGGTGGTATCATAATAAAGCCCATTTGGCCACTATACACCTGTATATGGGTGGTATCATAATAAAGCCCACTTGGCCGCTCTATACCTGTATATGGGTGGTATCATAATAAAGC
>JAODJU010000001.1:1620721-1631300 GCA_026776725.1 Gnathonemus echidnorhynchus
CTCAGTGTCACGACTTACCTGCGTCCGCTCGTCTCGTACCTTAATAAAGGCTCTCTTTCCCTGCATTTCTGGATCTCCGTTCCCGTTCTTGCCCGCGAGTGACATTAGCAAAGAACATTGAGTGTATTTTTAGTAAATGTTGAGTAACATGCAAATGTAGAAAATCTCACTGCATGCAAAAACTTTTGACTCATGAGCTTTACAAAGAATTACATTTAAAAGAAAGTTTCAGAAAAGCATTTTCACGTGTCAAATAATTTTTCTTAATGATTTACTGACATCAATGTTAGATTAAAATCCATGCGGCATTGGTCTCCATCTCACTTTTAAAAATGATTAGACTGAAATCATTAACGGTAAAACATAGTTACTGCTTGAAATGTAACCCCTGAGTGAGCCCCTGCTCTGGAATAAGTCAGAGCACGCATGTACCATAAAGCATGTACCATAAAGCATGTACCGTAAAGCAGCATGTACCATAAAGCATGTACCATAAAGCATGTACCGTGAAGCATGTACCGTAAAGCAGCATGTACCATAAAGCATATACTATAAAGCATGTACCGTAAAGCATGTACCGTAAAGCAGCATGTACCATAAAGCATGTACCATAAAGCAGCATGTACCATAAAGCATGTACCATAAAGTAGCATGTACCATAAAGCATGTACCGTAAAGCATGTACAATAAAGCATGTACCGTAAAGCATGTACAATAAAGCATGTACCATAAAGCATGTACCGTAAAGCATGTACCATAAAGCATGTACTGTAAAGCATGTACCATAAAGCATGTACCATAAAGCTCAGTGTTATGTTTCGTGTTGTCAGTGGCTGCGTGTCCTTTCAGGTTCCTTGAGATGAAAGCTGACGCCGCACAGGGAAGCTGGGGCCGGCTGACTCTGCACAGGGCAGCTGGGGCCGGCTGACTCCACACAGGGAAGCTGGGGCTGGCTGACTCCACACAGAAAAGTTGGGGCCGGCTGACTCCACACAGAGAAGTTGGGGCCGACTGACTCCGCACAGGGAAGCTGGGGCCGACTGACTCCGCACAGGGAAGCTGGGGCTGGGTAGCTGCTGGCTGTTATCACTCAGGAGAGGGTGTCAAGGACGTGGAAGGAGTTAAAGTAAAACAGCCCTCCGCTCACATCTCCCAGCTACCGCCAGCCTTCTAAACCCACATGCAGGAAGACGACTTTTGGTGATTTAAACCCAATATCTGTAAAACCTTATCATCTATTGGTGCATGCTGGAACAGAAACTGCCAACCACTGCAGCTCACCACACTCTTATTTTGGGGCAATCATTCCATTTTTGTGAAACTTTAAACCAGAGCAAATTACAGTAGAGGGTTATAATGTATGTGCACTCCCTGGGATTTAAACCCATAACCTATGCATTATCCACTCAACACTCTATTTATTCAGCTGCAGAAGCAACCACAAGTTTTGCACTAGTCTTGTGGAGAGTGGGTCTGTGCACAGGTTTCTTTCTCTGGATAGATTTGTTTATTTGAAAGGTTTGTTGCTTTGGTTAGATTTGTTTATTTGAAAGGTTTGTTTCTTTAGATAAGTTTGTTTCTTTGTCATTTCGTTTGTTTGGTGTTTTTCTGCTTCTCTACAACTTGATGTTTTTTTAGTCTCACTCTTCTCTGAGTGTTTGCCTGTTGACCTCCTGCCTCTTGTTCCTTTTGGTCCTGGTCTGGGATCCTCTTCTGCATCCACGCTCCACATGCAGCCTCTTCCCTCTGCTCTTCGAGCTGGAGAGCCCTCGCCTCTCACCAGCCTAAGTCCCCTCAGTACTGTACTCAGTACTGAGTATTGTACTCCCACTGTACAGCTTACATATGGAAATACTGACTTATTTATTAATTTGACTGATTTATGGATATTTATGATTATTGTTCAATGCTCAACGTTTTGTTACTTTATACACACATACTGTTTCGCAGTCTTGAAACTAGGCAACCAAGGATTTCACTAAACACTCTACTGAGTTGTGCATGTGACAAATAAAACTTTGACTGATTGATAGGCTGATTGACTCTGACATTCATTTGTCTACTATTGTTATAATTGATTGCTTTCCCTGTTGTGTTTTGGCCCCCTTTTCCTTAATAAATGATTTAGGGTTATTGACCACTCTCACCATTCATGACAATCAAAACCATTAGCGACAAATAAGTCCTAAAATTAAGTCAGTTATTTGATCAAAAATGAACATAATGTCACATGGAAACTTAAAATTTTATTTATAAGCCAAAGATCTTGAACATTTTAAGGCAATATGTGGTTCATTTGATCATAGTATCATGAAATGGATTGTAGAATTAACATGACTCCTAGTGATCACATGACTCCTAGTGATCACATGACTCCTAGTGATCAGTTAGTCATGTGATTGTCGGTAACAGGCGAGTGAATAGGTAGAAATGGGATGAAGTCAATACATACTGTGCACATGGACCCTTCTAGTGAATGTGAAGTAAAATAAAGCCAGACAGGGCTCTTTGGGGCAAGAAGATTCACTGAAGAAACAGCTCTCTGGATGGAATCTGGGGGATGAAGGCAAACTCAAAGATATAAATCTCAGAATCTGGGACAGGTGACTTACAGACAGTGGAAAACCTGGTCACATGATGCTCCTTCAAGGTAGCATTAGGGAAAGCAAATTTTGGCAGGTGTAATGATTCAGCTCAGCTCACCTCAGCCAATAAAAAAAGCCCATACATCCCCTAGATAACTGGATGTATTATGTATTATTAACAATAATGCACCATAAACACGTGTGCACAGTAAGCACAATTTTAGAGATGAGATAGTACATCTTGTTATTAGTATTGCAGCTATAAATGTCATGTAGGGAAGAAAGTAAAAGTCCACTAGGGACTTTGTGTTGATCTTCAACAATTACACTGTTCTGGAGGTCAAACGCTCAACTGTTTCACTGGAATTACTGGTTACCGCTGATTACTACTGTCAGAGAGGGCCTCGCTAATTGTCAGTCAGCCTGATATGCATGGCTTTCAGTGGCTTGGTCCTGAAATTTCTGCTTTAATCGTTTGACCGTGCTTTGTTGTAATTTTTCTTTCTAAATCAGCGCTACCATTCCATAAAATTTACAGAGATGAGGGAAGATTAATAAATAATTGCAAGATCATCTCTATCAATTAAGAGCCTGCAACCATGTCTAGCTACAGATAACAATAATTACAGCAAATGTCTAAAAGCATCAGGATGATCATTGTAACCCAGAAGGGCAATCTTGGTGAATCAGATTTCGACAGGATTTCAGTAAATGGATAACAAATGCTTAGCGAAAAAAATAAAGCCTGTTGACCACAGAAAAAAGGCTACCCCCTTCGGAAATACTTAACTGAAAATCAAACACTTAGATATGAAGTAACCATAATAACACCTCTTACTGACCATTACTGATGATTGAGAAGAGGACACCCAAAGGGTCTATAGCAGTGTTCCTCTACCTCGGCCATGAGGAGCCTCAGACAGAACCAGTCTGAACCAGACAAGAAAGCAATTCAGAACATTGAATATCCGGTACAAGTTGGGGAAACATTGTTTTAAACGAGAGAGATTTTAACTGAACTCCTTTCCATTCCTCATCCCTTTTCTGCTTTTCCTGCTCTTTCTGGGCTTCGTTTTCATCGGGCCTTAGTGACGTGGACAAGCATAAACATGAGACGAGTCAGCATTTTCCCCTTTTCTTTCTGCCATCACGGTCAGTCAGTCTTGTTTCCTGGAAAAGCCCCCATCTGCGCATCATTCCCGCCTCTTCCCGCGAGCTCTTCCCTCAGAGCCGCCAGGAGCTCTGATGGTGCCGGGAAGGTGTTTGGCATCTCCCGCGTCTTTAAGATGGCTCAGGGATGGCGGGGGCTCTAACAGGTGAAAAGACCATAATGTGCTGGTTTATTGTTACCCCTGAGTATTTCGCCGTGAATGAAACGAGAAACTTAAGGATACAGCAGGAAGAGCTGCTAATTTAGCTGTTCAGCATCTAATAGAACTGTGATTATGATAATTATCAGGGGAGGCAAGTTTGAAGGAAAATACATTTTCTATATATTCCACAAATTGCCATATTAGTGTCCATAGATAATGTGAAAGTCTGACTCATTTTATGAATTGATGCAACCTGCTGTAATGCTGAAGGAGGGAGTGAGACGTCAAATGTGCAAAGAGCTGGCAGCCAGTCGCTGTGAAATCCCAAGCCGGCGGAAAAGGCGAAGGACGCCCCGCGCGATGTCTCTGAACACAGACGGTTAAAATGCCACCGCTAATTGGCATTTTTTCCCCCCCAGTTTTTAAAGACATTTGCTTGAAGGTCACATTTAGAGGCGTGGAAGTTCAAGTAACAGCCCACAGGCGAAATTATAGGCAGCGGAAGCCCGAGGAACTGGTACATGGGTTTAATTAGAAATTTTACAATAAATGGATAAGATTATCAGCTGCTTGATAACAGAAACATCTAAGCAACTAAGAAAAGATAACAATAAATTTCCATTTGCAAATTGAAAACCTACAAGGATACAATGTCAATACGTACAGAAATGCTGGCTGTGAGTAAAAAGAAAAAGAGAAATTATCTTGCAGATGTTACTCTATCCGTTTTATAACTGCCCACATATTATATAATGGCAGGAATTTACATAATCTTTTATTATTGAGCTAAAACTACTGAAACATTCAAATACAGCTCCATCACTTCACTCCATCCATCCATCCATCCATCCATCCATCCATCCATCCATCCACTTCTCCTGGATCAGGATAAGGTGGTTACTTTCGGTTAGATTCTCTTTTTACATATAAGGAGCTGTGAACTATATGTCGATTTACAGTGTTAAAACTGTACATTTAGTTTCGTGACAGTAACTCATGATGAAGTCAAATGTAATGAACATAAAAGGCCTCTGATTGAAAGTGACCCCCGGTGAGATTACTCGGCTTTGAAATTACCCTGAGTAGAATTTCTCCTATTTTCATACAGACAAAACCGTTTGTAGAATAAAGTTGAATGATATTATTAGGGGGCTTAAGAAAAGCTAATTGGCTAATGACTGGCCTTAGATCATTATCTGTGCCGGTTCTGAAGTATGGACTTATGGTCCATGGTCTTCTGTCTTTCTGGAGAGAGGGCTGCTTGTCTGTCCTCTTGGTTGGACAAATTGTACTTGTGACAGCTTGTTAATAATCCTTCTTTTATTGCCAGATAATGATTTTATGCTTCATTTTATCTTGTTTGTTTTATGTTTGATTATGTAAGTGACCTAATGTTCCATATACAAGATGTTTTTTTTTGTTATTTAATCCAAAAGCAGGAGTCTGCTATTACGCCAGTTTACCTAGATACAATTTGTAATGTTCCTTCTTTGCTTACAGATTGATGTAACGCCGTGAATGTTTCCTCACACCAAGGTGACAGATGCCAAAGGCGGCCAGGGACTGAGCCGAGGCCCAGGGTACGGTCTGAGGGCCTCCTCTGTGAAATCGTACAGTGGGATCGATGGCCAGGCTGCCCTGTGGGATCGTCACCCATTTCCGGAGAGTTCCTGGGGAAGCACGTTCTTCCCTTGCTTAGTGCTTTGATCCGCCTGGTCCTGCAGTTTCGTACGTTTCGTACGGAGCGCAGCATAATGAAGGAGGCCGACCTGGGATACCACTGCTGCCAAAACATGAAACATAATATTACTCAAAATTGTGCGAAGATGAAAGTTGAGGCTCACACGGTACCATAATAAGGGTCTTGGTGTTAACACACCACGTCCTGACTTATTCATACTAATGTACCACCTTTGAATTCACTGGTCTTACCTCTGACTCATTTACCATCATTCCGCAGACATTTTCTTAATAAAAAAACAGTTATTTTCAGTGTCAGCACATACAAAATTACTACGACATCAAAAATAGCATGTATATTATATCCAGCAGAAAAAAAAACTGCTGGATGTATTGCTTGTTATACAGTTACATTAGAGCTCAAGCATGATTGTTATTTAAAAGTAAAACACTTTACACTGAGTGGCTTATCTGACGTTTTCATCCAAAGCAGCTTACAACTGTATACAAGCTGAAGGCTTAAAGGGACACTCTGGTTATGCACCGATGTGACAGAGGGGTTCCTTCTAGGACTGAGCCCACTGAGCTGAAGCGTACAAGAATTTGTCCTTAGATAACAAGAACTTAAACTGCTCCAACATTATTTCTTGAGGAATCTGTAAATCTGCTGGCATTTTAACCCTCATAATTCTGGATCATACTGGCATCTGGCAAGAGCATAAATTAAGAAATTCACCATAGTCTTGTTTATGGAAACGTTAAATGTCGATGTAGGCAAAGAGATCAGCCTTGGCATGAGGTACGGAAAAGCCATAAGCCAGGTTTGGAATGAAGCCATTTCAATTTGTCACTAGGAATTCTGCAGATTGACCAGATTTCTGCCAGCTTGGACCTTTCTTGTGGCAATTGCTGGATGGCAAGATTAGAAAAAAAATCATTTGTCAGATCTTAATCAGCCAGTTACTTCTAGAACTGTTTAACATAAATAATCATTAAAAGTTTTTAGCCTTTTTACAAATTGGCATGTTTGGACGAGCTCCCAGTTTACTCAGCGAGAAATGGAAGTTTATTTGAAATTGTTTTCTATCCCCTAGATGTTGTGCAAGGTTTCAATAAGTTAGAGTAACAGATGCCACAAAAAGTCAAACAAATAATTGACCAGAAACAAGATTGGAATGACACTTTTCCATTTGTACAGTTTAAATTCCCTCTGCTCTTCTACAGGACTTCAGTCTGATCCCAGCACCAATCAGGTCTCCTGGGATTGACCCGACATTAAGGGATCTGAAACAGCTAAATACTTTTTTGAACAAAGCTGGGTTCCTGGAACACTTGGGGGTTAAAAGGTGACATGATTCTGCCAGTGCTGGGATTTGAGCTAACAACCTTCCGAACACAGATACAGCATCCTAACCCACAGAGACACACACTGGCCCTACCATTATGTTTATGTAAATGTTGTTTGTTGCCTTTAAATTATTGTATTGGTGTCTTACAGAGTAGCATCACTAAAATGAATACATGGTAAGCTCTAAGGTGTGAACCTACCTGCAAATCCATCCAATTATCGGTTTGTCTGTTTACGATTCGATTTCATGCTGATTTTTAAAAAAAATTCAAACGATTGATTAGATTAATCAAGCAGAACATATTTTCCGCAATTCAACTAAATATGAAGAGATACTGCAAGATATACTGAAAATGAACATGATTTGTATTAATATTTCTTGTGCAATGTTATGAACTTGATACATTGGATTGTTTCAACATTTTAATTTTTACATACTTCAAACAGAACAAATCATACTTCAGGTCTTTTCTCTTCTCTTTATACTTCATACTTTTGACATTCAGATTGGTACTAATTTTCTTTCAGATCCACAAAGAAAAAAACCAAACAAAACAGCATTTTTGTAGAACAGATACACACTACCCAGACATCTGGTTGGATATAAACAGTTTGCTTAATCTACACATTTTAAGCTTAAACTTTGACAATGAGGAATGTGGACTATTGTAGATTTACAAATTTATGAGTGCAGTCTACAGTGGGATTTTAAACAGAAACAGAAAATCAATCAGTGAGTCAGGTTACTGTAGATGAACCTGTGCCTGACTGAATTTTATTTTTCTCAAAAATATGAACTGATCGACATGGTCTGGCTAATTAGCCTGATAGCCCCTGCTCCCTCTTGGCCTACCTGTCTACGGTACAGCTGCTAGTTTCTAGACTTTATAACATTTCAATTTAAAAAATCATAACAAAATTCATTCCAGCCGAAAAATTACTTAATTATAGTAACACAAAAGTTTCCTACCATTAAAAAAATTAACCGATTCATAAAGCCACTTACATAAAAATATTTAGAACATTTGTTAGCATTTCAATATGGCTGCTTGTGTCACTGTGGCCATCCTGTTTGTTTACACAAATTACACACACCACACAAAGTATGCTGATCTCAGTATTCCTACCTCCATAAGGGTCCAGTGATCAATATCAGTTACAGGTCCTTTAGTCTATAAACAAGCTAAAATGGTCAAACACTGCAAAAAAAACCACCCCTGTTTAGCTGGCGTCCATGATGTCATCTGTTTTTGTATGTGGATTTCAGCATGAATATGATTCACAACATTCGATATGCAACAATCGGCCAACTGAACAAAATAAGCCCTCACACGGGCCTATAGGTTCAGGTCGCTAAATGGCAAGGATTTTCAGCCAACCGGAAATACCGGGCCTCCCTCTTTACAGACATCTCGACCACCAAGTAACCTGCAGGATCTGAAATAGGAAGAAGCGAATAGCCAGTAAAAAGTGAAGTTCAACGACACATCGCAAGCACCGCCATATTTTAAAACTGTGCTGCATAACAGATTGATGGCGCTGGTCACTGCCGCACGGGGGGGGTCTCACTGGGAATGATGGCGCTGGTCACTGCCGCACGGGGCAGGGATAGGCGGCCGCTTGGGGGGGGTCTCACTGGGAATGACTTTTAAAACTTAGAATGCAAAGTCAGGAATGGAATTTAGCAGAAAACTGCAATAAAATAGGTGCGCTTTTAACTTAAATTTGCAGTTTTCAAGGCTGAGTAAACTGGAGCTGGGGTGGGTAAAGCTGATCAAATGTTGCCATCACTGAACTAATCAAGACAAGATTTATATAGAATATCTCCAAGGGATAGCACTTTCAAAATACTGTTTTTGACAATAGTAATGGTCTCCAAAATGCTTATAATGGCAAGAAAAACCCACATTAGCATTTCTTATTTGCAATTCAAGCTTATCTGTGTAACTAACACTTTTAGAAATCGGTTTGTGTTCGGTTAGCATCTCGTGGCTGTCAGAATTTAAATTAGACCATGTTTCTGCATGTTGAGCTGTTTGGGTGCTTTAAGCATTTTATTTCGAGAAGGTCCTGTTTTTCTGGTATCTTTCAAATAGGGGGTACAGGTGGAAATAATTCTTCTACTATATAAACAGTAATCACTGAAACACCATGATAATTACAGTGTGATTTATTTCAAAAAGAAAAAAATCAATTTTTAACAATTTAGACTGAATTTTGATTAACTTTAACTGTTCTTAGTTTTAAAATACAATTTAAAGATCCTTGCAGTTGAATCTACAGGATTTCTATTTGATGTATCGAGTAAATGAATGAATTGTTACACCACTAGTAAGCTCTATGATACGGCTAAACCAATGACCACAACATAAAAGACCCAAACAAGCTGGCTCAATAATCTAGGGTTTTTATTTACAACAAAAAGAAAAAAAACATAAAATTAGAGGTCCGGAGAAAATAAGAGAGAGAGAGCAACAAAAAGAATATCTAGCCAAACAAACAAACTCTCAGCAGCAGACAAACTCAACGTGGCGTGGTCTTTCCAAGAATCTCTCTCCCTTACGCAGGGGGACTCGGGGCTCTAGTAGGGAAAACTCCACCCATCCAGCAGGTCTCACCTGTAATCAATCAGAGAAACAAACCACCACCTGCAAACTGAAAAAAAACCCCATAATGCAGCCTAACCCAAAGGAAAACAGGAAACAGTGCCACCACAAGACCAAAGAGGGACATGACACTCTAATAAGAGGTAACCTCTAGTAACTGTACTATATAAAATCTAATTTCTTGTATCTGATACAAGTTGGACCCAATTATGTATAATGGGGCCTTTTTTTGGAAATGTTATTTTATGATTCTAATTACTATATTTCCTTAGTTGGTACTTCAACTAAAAGGCTAGGTACCGTTATACAGAACGACCTTGTCTGTATATCCGCTCTCTTTTAAAGAACAAAGTGGTTAACAAGAACAAAAGACTGTTTATTTAAAAAGAAAAAAAGGCTTTCAACTGAATAAATTAGCCTGGAATTTAATTTCTGGTGACACTAAGGAGGTAAAGCTCGGCCATCAAAGGGAACGGCCTTGGAAACCCTTCCTCCCCCCATGAGTAACACCACCTTCTGTTGCCAGGGCAACCGAGGCTGCCTCAGCCTTAGAGTCTTAAGCGTGTTTACAGGTATGAAGCAGAGGGTCCTTAGACTCTCGATAAATGAGAAGACTGTTCAAAACGAAGCCTCATTCAGAAACAGATCCCAGGTAGGATAAGATAAAACAGGATAAATTCTACACTGCTTTGAGGGGTTCCCATGGTGACAAACAGGTATTTGACAGCCTACAATGTCAGTCCACCCTCTGTGACGGTTGGGTAGGGTGCTAATATTTAAATCTGTGTAAGATAAAACTTGTCAGAGATTATTCATTTAGAACTTCATACGGTTTCTCTGGTACGTACCAATTTCATTTTCAGTCTCTCCCTTTCATCTGGAGGAGGGTCTCACAGATGGGGGGGTGGCGTTTCCCACTGTAAAATTTGCTGACCTGGGGAGTTGGGGTTAAATTGTTGCAAATTCTGTCTTTGATGATGAAATTTCAAAATGAGCAACGCTGACCTTCATTAATGTAACACTGAAGCTTGGACAGCGGACAGTTCT
>JAODJU010000001.1:1650267-1661665 GCA_026776725.1 Gnathonemus echidnorhynchus
ATAGGTCTACAGGGCCAGTCTGCTAAGGGCCGACGCTAAAGAGCTCTATAGGTCTACAGGGCCAGTCTGCTAAGGGCCGACGCTAAAGAGCTCTATAGGTCTACAGGGCCAGTCTGCTAGGGGCCGACGCTAAAGATCTCTATAGGTCTACAGGGCCAGTCTGCTAAGGGCCGACGCTAAAGAGCTCTATAGGTCTACAGGGCCAGTCTGCTAAGGGCAGACCTCAAAGAGCTCTATAGGTCTACAGGGCCAGTCTGCTAAGGGCCGACGCTAAAGAGCTCTATAGGTCTATAGGGCCAGGTCTATTCTGGACGTGGACTGACTCTGCACTGTCAGTGGACTAGAGCACCTGGGGGAGATGCCTGTGCTCTCTTTAGCTTTGCAGGGTCAGCTTTCCCATCACTGCCGTGCCTGTCTCAGGTATCCATGACGGAACTGTTTAATTCTGGATTATGGTGGCACACGGCCTGGTAGAACACGGGCGCGCCATAGATGTGAGGAATGAATATTCCTGCTCCTGGCATGTGAGGTACTGCTATTAAAAGGGATTTACTGACACTTTACTGTGAGGTATTTTTAACAAATGATTTGATTCTGTCCATAGTCGGCGATGTTATTTTAAATGAGTAATTTTGTGACATATAAATAGATCCTGCATCTGATGTGTGTTAAATATCCTGGTGTTGTCAACATATTGCAAGGGGTGCTGAGATTCCTGCCAATGTGTTAAAGTTTTTATTTCAGCGTAATGTGTGTCAGCAAAATCACAGCCAGACCCAGAGATGTATCTAAGCAGAATGCTTGCCAGGTACGCTGAGAAAACAAGATCATTACAAACCGCCTGACGCAGGACAACCTCCCTAAAGTCCCTATAGATCAGTGTCCAGTAGATATTGGTTTTGCACCCATTAAAGAATGGGGCTGTATGTCAGGCTGAAAAAATGTCGCCCATCAACGATTAAGCAAGAAGGGGAAAGCCAAGAAAGAGCGGGCAGATTCCCCCTACCCAGGCAGTGGCCGCGCCGCACGGCATCGATTTCTCCTCTAGCAGGTTTGTTTTCTTTCATCCATAAAGCCCAGCATTCAGGTTTGATTGAAAATAAACACTTTGATAAACATCTGAACATCTTTTGTCAATCGAGGAAAAAGGGGTATCATTGGAGAAGAGTGAACGTGTTTGGAAGGCAGGTTCTGCACTATAAACAGCGTGCGTGTGGTCAGGCGTGACAGGATGTGGTGAGTGGCAGGTCTGCTGCTTTTTAACCTCACTTATAGGATGGGTTTTGCTTTCCAAACACTTTTCACAGAAGACAAGTTGGGCAATCTGTTTAAAAATGTATTTGTTTAGCCCATTGCAATGTTTGCCCCTGTTGCTTCTGCTGAACTGGAGCAGAAAATAAACAGATCCCAAATGTCACCTAAATTCAGTTGTAATGTAATTCGTTTCAGCGTGAGTCTGTAATATACAGACACCGTGATGGGAAAAGATTCCAAAATGCCAGAGGAAAAGTCAAATGGGTAATGTTATTCTTTAACCACGCAAGTTTAATATCGATGAATAAATAACACAGAATTACTTTTGCACCATCTAATAAAGCAGCAGTTTCTCAGATAATCAATTACTCATTACAGCATAGTCAGTTTTAGCCAATGTCTCTGATTCACCCTCTATCGTGCAGATTTTACCTAGTAATCCTGACCTGAAAGGATAGATCCAGTATATGGAGTATCCAGCTCCAGTAAGATGCCCTCTTGAGAAAATATCGACAGTGGCATGCAGATCACCTCTCTCTTTAGTAGGGGGACATTTAGGTCCTGTATTTAAGGTCAACCCTGTTCCTCATTCAAACCTTTCTACTTTTCCATGAACAATAAGACACTGATAGCAGCGCTGCAGTGGCATTAATATAAATTTGATTTACACAGTTTCCATAAATACTTTCAGCATCCATTTGTGCCCTGTGGATGGGGAGATCCCCCCCCCCAATCAGAAAAGAATCGCTTCACCAGTTGAAGAGCTCAGACTCCCAGAGCGGCTATTGGCCAAGGAGTGACTTGACCTTGTGACTCAGGAAATAAGTAGTTAAGTGTTTTTTACAAAAGTTTTCTTACAAAAACAGAGTGTAAACACTTTAACAGAGTAAAATTATTTCCAGGAACATGATTTGATCTTCAGGGAGATATACAGGCGAGGACAGACGCAGGGTATGTGAAATGCAGTGAGTATACAGGTATGGCATGAAGTGTACACCCTGTAATTACCTTGGCAAAATCTTTTCAGCTTCGTTTCATGCTGCCTTATATTTTCAAACCTTTCTGTCCCACCCACTCATGAGTTAATTAATATAAAAGATCCTGAATGTTTTTTAAATTAAAAAACATTCCTGAGCCAGTCACGGTCAAGGTCAATCAATAAACATGTATCCATCTGAGCAAAGATCGCTGAATATAAATAATTCTGCAAGGTCACTGACATTAATGCAGCCCAGGTCACCCTGACCACAGAACACATTCACCTTCCCTCTTTCACATGGTAAACTAGCTACGGTAAAATGTAATGGAATATACATCCTTTACTACATCTGTGTCCTACTGAATCCTAAAACAATCTTCCAGTTTCCCATCCAGTACAGACTTGCAGGACACAATATTAATATATATCTTCTCCATACGTCAGTTTAATAAATTATACACATGGTAATTCTGCATTATTGTGAACATGTTTTACATAATCCATAAAATATCTTAAGAAATTAAATGTCAGTAGCCAGGTTATCGATTTCCTATTTTTGGAATTAAAATCTCAAACAGCCTCTTCTCTCGTCTCTGACGGGAAAATCAATACCAATAACAGTGCATCTGAAAGGAATTTCTACAGCATCCAGGCAGCAGGTGGGTGAATGATAGAGAGCACCCTAACTGGCAAAAGAGCCTCTGGTAAGTGCAGAGGAAACAGATTTCTCCAATTCGATAAAGATCAGCAAGTCATGTTATGTTCACTCATGTGCCCATGGAGAGCGTGAAGAAGAGGGAGATATTGGCGTTCACAACAACGGTCGGTACAAAATACATGTATTCAGGGGCGGGCCTACAAGGGCACTGACCCCAGCTGAAAGCTGATTGGCCCCAGAGTGTCCCACCCCTGTCACTCACCAATTCAAAACATTTCACTGGCCTCTCTTATACATCCCACCCTTCAAAAATCCTAGAATCAGCCTTGGAATAAAACTAAGGGTGTTAGTAAACCTGTGGTGCTGACAGAATGCAGGGGTAAAGGGTGAGACTAGTCGTCAAGTAACCAAACAGTTAAACACGCCGCCCCCAGATTAAAGGCTTTCCTTTCGTCCCCATAATTTATGTAGTGTTGGTTCATACTCTGTTTAACTCAGGAAATTTCATCAAAAGGTTTTCAGAAATTGGATACCAGAAGCTGCCTGCTTTTCTCGGATAGCTCTTTCAAAGCAAAGGCTTACAGGTCCAATTAACTGTCCCAGTAGAGGGGGGTAGAGGGGAGAAGGGGGGGGGGGGGCCCCCTCAGTGCTTGGAGCTTGAGAGGGAGTCGGGAGAAGTTCACAGGAGACCAGTAAGGTGAGATACTCAAGGCTGAGGTAAGAACTTCCGAAAGCAAATCAACAGGGAATTCAGCTTTGCAAGCACAATAAAACACATCCGAAATTCCGGAGTCGCATCCATTTCTGCGACGTGCAGACTTATTGTGAGACGTATTGTGCTCTTTCATAGGCTCCCTGAATCGGCTTCTGTGTAACACTGAGCTGCTCTGAATCATGGTCACTCCCAGGTGTGTTGCTATGGTAACTTCTGTGTGACAATAAATGTGATGGGAGCAGACGTTGTGATTTACACCCGTATTACATAACTGTGGTTATCTTATTGTTATGCTGTAGTTTACATTGCAGGTATGGTAAGTTTACCACAGCCTCTTATCCAGGACGGGATTCCAAGTCCATCATAGGGGTCATACACCATTGAGCAATTTAAGGACAGCACATGTTCTTGGGCTGTGGGGGGCACAGTGAGGCTGCCTTCCTCCATGGTTCCCAATGGCTACAAGCCACTTACTTTAAATTATTATAAAACTATAGCACTATCATGAACTGCTGCAACATTATCAATATGTTAGTTAATGGTCAGGCTCATTAAAGCTAATAGGGAGAGCACAAGTCCTACCCTGTAGCTTGGGTTTCATAATAAATACATTTACATTTAATTCATCCATCTGACGTTTTTATCCAGTGCAATGTACAATCGAGGGAGGGGCTGCATTTTACGTGTGCTCTCTGGGATTTGAACCCATGACCTTTGTATTATTAGTAAAAAGTTCTACTTGTTGAGCTACAGGAACTAAACGCAACTGCCAGCAGAGGGATGGATCACAGCTTATGCTCCCTGGGATTCACACCCGTGACCTTTGCATCGTTAGCATAACACTTTACTTTTGAGCTACAAGAGCTACATCCATTAAGAGCATAAATAATATAGCCAGATAATGCAATAAGCCACTACAGTATAGTCTACAAATAAGTGTTTCACTGAGCCAAGATCGGGTACCGGGGGTGGCAATGGGAAATGTTCTGTTCTGTTTATATCACTCCATTGAGCGTTTGTGTGCATCCTGTAGAGTGTAAGTTTCTGCTCTGAAGAAACGGAAATCACTTCACCTTAATATGAAGTCAAGCAGCCAGAATGGCTTCCTATATACTGACATTTAGCTGTGGATGTTAAGCATGCAGAGCCACCAGAAGAGCACAGAACCCCAGCATTCAAGCCTGGTTCTTTTTGCCCTGGTTCTTATTTGCTCAGAGTGAACAGCACTTGCCATTGTGACGCAGTGTTTAAACACTAAAATCCCTTTCCATGAAGAATGTCAGACAGATTGTACTCGAGATTCTCAGCCAACCGATTCAGAGCTTGTGTTTGCTTAGAATCTCAAAGCAGAAGCATAGATATCACAATGCAGTCTATCCATCAAACCACCATACCAGCATCACCTTAGCAACTGCTCCTTGTAAACTACCAGCAAAGTGCCCTTTTTCAGTGGTCCCGCCAAGCACACCCCAGTCTGCAGCTGGCCCTCAACACAAATTTTATACCATAATTGCCTCATTAACTCTAGGACAACACCTGTTAGGACCTTCTTTCAATAATCTGTATCCCTCATTTTCTCAAGTCTTCCCCTTACTTTGGCACTTATCCATATATGCAATATATATGAATCTGTGACTTGTACATGTCATGATAATATAAGATCCCAGCACAAATCAGCTGTTATTTAGTTTAGCATTACGATCATGGGTGGTGCTTCTTCCAATCCAACTCAACACCTTCTGAGCAGAGCTGGTAAAATCCCTGTGTGTGAGACTGGAAGACGACCAAAAAACATCGCCCTCCTGTTACTGTAATGACTTGCCAAAGAGTCAGAATGTCACAGTAGGTGGGATGGATCAAACCTCAGTAAGGGGCTACAAAGCCGTTTATCACGTATTAATCAATGGCCAGTCTTTACCGTGACAAAAGGACGTTTTCCTCATCCTTTAGCTTCCTTGTCTGCTGTAAGGATAGTACTTTGTAACCCGATACACAGTAATCTTGCCCATCACTTCCCAACCAACGCATTCTGTCGATATTGCCTCCGTCGGGCCGCATACAGTAATATAAGATTCATCATCTCTAAATTTCCTGGCGTCTGCTGAAGGTGGCTCACCTCTGCTTTGTGTCCCACTGCTTCATATCAGTCTGATGCTCTTCAGTGATATAATTTAAACTATTTCGTAATTACCTGGTGGAGTTCAATGCAATTTTACTTCCTGTCATTTCGCTAAACCAGTTCAGTAGTGATGGCACCATGTCTCGCGGAACTTAATCGGAAAACCATTCCCTATCCCTATCATGGCAAAAATACTATTATCAACCAGCAAAGATTATTATCTTTGTAGTGACATTAATCTGGAGTAATGTCTTATAGACAACATTGTTATTAAGTTTAATAAACAATTATAAACATTTACAGAATATAGTCTGTAATGTATATGCTTCAACTACTATTGACTGGTATAACATAGTATTGATATTGATACTGATGTTTATTACATAGTCCAATTTGTTTGGCTGATTGCCTGCTTAGTCTTGATTTTAATAAAACATTTTTAACAATGTTTTACCTGTTTCAACCATTCAGGTTCCTGCAATCTGTGGGTCCCCAAGGAAGCATATTTTCCTACTGTTTAAATTTTTTTTAAGGGATGTTTTTTCTAGAGCTCAGTTAAACCTTTACACTCCTGCTCCGCATGGACATAGACAGCATATGGCTGATGGGAAAAAAACACATGCAGGAATCTGTGCTAAAGTAATTACCAACTTATGATTGGTTAGAAAACTCCCAAAAGATCCTCCACTTCTCATTGTCTATACAATCAACATTATTTAGTCATTTTATTCACAGAAAATACAGAGTGTATAAATCAGAAACAGTCTGTAGTGCTTTATAGTGGAGGAACGAAAGCCCAGGAACATCACAGGACACACTGATCATGCCCACTACACAGTTTGAAATATACCCCAGAGAAACACATTGAATTGAATAGATAATTTCTAATCAGAAACTAAACACCGTGTCAGAGAACAACATAAAGGTCAAGCGGCTTAAATAAAATTAAAAAGTTAACCAGCCAAGAGTAAACAAAATGAAAGTTAAAAAAGTTATCTATGTGGACAATAATAAAAAAAAAAACTTGTTTGGAGGTCATATCTAAGATTGGGCATGACAGTCTGTGGGTTTTTCTGCCTTGGGCGGTCTATCTTTTACACCACAACTGAGGTGAATGCGAATATAACCACATAAAAAATAAATACCGCCTAAAGTGAAAATATATATCTGGAGTGTTGGGCTGGGGGGGCTTCACATCACCATCATGACAGTGCCCCCCTCTGTTCACGTGTTGGCATGACACTCCAAATCTGTAAGCTTGAGGTTTTAGAGAGCAAATCCCTGCGGGCTGGAAAGGGGCGACACTGGTGGACGGGAGCTGAGAATCTGCTGATGGCCGCTATGTGAGACGCTACAGGCTGTTTGCTGCTACCTTTGGCAGCTCGAGCCGCCACAGCAGGAGCACAAAAAGGCTGATTCAACATCGGACTTATTGACAATTTAATGAAAAGAGCTGAGACAGGGAAAAATATACCCTGTGATGAAATGGGTTAGATTAAAAAACACAGGCCCTGTGTATCTTGGATAATGGGTGTCCCAGAAGGTGAACTCTGTGGGTGCTTTCAAAGTTTAGAGAAGTTCATACGGAGATATCTGTCAGACCACTGCTCGCTGGGTGTCAGTAGGGATTGGAAGGCCTCCCCAGGCCCTTGTAAGCCTCCCCAGGGGACACAGGTCATCAGCAACCCTAACGTCATCCAGGCCTTGACTGCTCTGCCCCCAGTGAAATTAAAGGCCTGCGGTGGGGGTTAGATGAATGGTAGCCATAAATGCAGTAGTGATGCACTAACAGTGGGATCTCAGCTGCCAAAGCTTTACATGCATTACTCTCCTCCTTTATCCTCTCGTTTTCGTTTCCATTCATAAAACCGCCATCTCTATCTAACATGCCGTTTGGCACTTACAACATGGAAACTATTATAATTTAAAGAGTACCAGAGGAAAAAAAGCAAAAGATTAAAACATTAAAATGTGTGTAGCGTGATTTAATCCATCCATCCATCCATCCGTCCATCCATCCATATATCTTTCTGCACCCACTTGTCCTGTTCAGGGTCACGGGGGGTCGGGAGCCCATCCTGGAGGCTACGGGCACAAGGAGGGGAACAACCCAGGATGGGGTGCCAACCCATCGCAGTAAGAAATAATCGACAAGAATAATATTTTTCTATTAATTTTGCCCAATATCATGCAAGTTTTTCTTTCTGTATGCCTTCAGAGATTCCCGACATGAGTGATAACATTGGTTGTCTGGGTACATTGGGAGCTCTGACAGGGCATCTGTGATGCATGATCTGAAAGCACTTTGCTGTCTTCATCAGCCAAATGTCATACACAGGGGTCAGCATAGTACCTGTCACGGACCAACCCCGGGGATCCCCTAGTGACGTCAGAAGGACCACGCCCCCAGGGAGACTCCGACGAGGATTACCTTCCTGAGAATGGAAACTGCCCGGTTTACGTGCTTCTCCACTGGTTTTTCTGTTTTTCCCAGTTCTTGGACTGTCTGACCTCTCAGCTGATTACTAGCGGTTTAATCAGTGGAACCTATTTCAGTTTGCCTGATCTGAAGCTCCGACATGAGATCTTCATGGCCAGTGCTTAGTTTGAGCATTTATTCCTCTCTGTCTGCCTGGTTACCTGCAGCTTGTTTCACCCTCAGATTCCAAGACTTGCCAGTTCCCCTCAGATCTCCGACGCACATCGCCCGACCTCTGCCTGCCCACTGACCACCGAATACCTGCCTACGCCCTCAGATCTCCGACGCACATCGCCCGACCTCTGCCTGCCCATTGACCACCGAATACCTGCCTATGCCCTCAGATCTCCGACGCACATCGCCCGACCTCTGCCTGCCCATTGACCACCGAATACCTGCCTAAGCACACTGATCTCTGATGCGCATCGCCCGACCCCCGCCTGTTTGGCTACGTTCTCTGTCTGTTGTCTTAGGAATAGCGACGAGAGTTATATTTCGCTCCCATAGCACTTTTTGAGAGTTTTTCCATCTAAAATAAAGCTGCTTCTCGCTCCTGATTCCATGCAAGTGTCTTTTCTTATCCGTATCCATAACAGGTACCTACGGATTGCTGCTGTGCCGTCTCTCATGCAGGAATAGTGCCAAAGCCCTGGTCCAATTTGGGGCAAAAGGTCACCATTGTTTGGGGGGGGTGCATCCACACAGATGGTCACATGGATCCCTCATACTTCCTGATACTCAAAGGTTCAAATGAAATCCAAATGTATTTGCACGGCACATTTAAAACAACCAGAGCTGAACCAAAGTGCGACATAGACATAAGTTACCAAAACAAAGACAGGCATAATTTAAAACTCAATAAAATGTTGGCACTAAAAGAAAAAGATAAATAAAACTGATCTAAAAAAATTAAAAATTAAAAAATTTAATTCAAAAATGAAAGAAATAAATAGACGTGTTCAAGATACCAAATGAAACTGGAGTTAAGTGCCAAGGCAAAGAAATGGGTTTTAAGTGATGATAGTGATGATTTGGACTGTGTGGCTGTAATGTGGGGGGGGGGGGGGTATTCTGCAAGGTCAGAGCACCAAATACAAAGGCAGGATCACCCCGGCTTTTAGGCCTGACCGTGGTGCATCCGAATGGCTCACCTATAACCTTTAACAGAATCTCTGACAATCCATTTAAGGCTTTAAAAACTCACAATAAAATCTAAAAATCAATTCTGAATTTGACTTGGAGCCAATGGTGCGAGGTTGGCGTTAGGAGGCAAAGGCCTCCCTGTCCACTTAGATAGGGGGCGCTGTGTGCCTGAGTGGATCAGGTCTCTGTGCCTGGGATTGGATCGGAAGGTTGCTGGTTTGAATCTCCTCCTTAGCAGAATAGTCACATCTGTAGTGGGCCCCTGAGAAAGACCCTTAACCCACACACCCCAGGGGTGCAATAAAAGGCCAACAGTGCACTGCAAAGCCTCACTTTCACCGGTAGATGGGTGTGTTTATTGCAAAGGAGAGCATGATGGGATATGTGAAAACTGAAGAATTACAATGTAATTGTGCAAATAAATAATGGCAAATAAATGCTTCATTTTACCAGGGGGAGCAAAGGTGCTGCTTAGGGCAGATGTGACCTTTGACCCCGGTGAACCGACGCCCCCCCATCACTGCATAACATTGGCAGCCAGGGACAAATAGTACAGGGGAACGATATTCCCGTATCTCGTATCCCGTATGCCGTCCACGTGACACTGGTACAGCGGGGTTTTTGTTTCCGATGAAGATGCATTTTATTTTATTCATATATGAATTATATATTGTATTAATATAGTGATCCTTGGCTGGTGCAGTGATGGTCCTGCTGGTGGCCAGGTGCCCTCCCACTGTCAGCATCAGCACATTCACTTCATTTTATTTATTTATTTTGTTGCCATCCCTAAGGCGGTTGCCAGATATTTTCCACTGAGTCAGAGTAAGGGAGTATTCTGGCAAAGCAAGGACTTTGGGGATGAATTTAGGTTGCTGTACCTCTTTAAAGAGAGGTCACTGTCTGGTGCAGGATATGGAGTTTGGGTGGAGGAGGAGGGGTGAGCAGCTGGGGGTGACGATTTTTTAAAGACTTGGATGGAAAATGGGCCACAGTGACTCATTCAAAGAGACTCCCCAACAAAGGTGACTGAGACACAACAAAGAATGACAGCTTCTCAGCTGCAAGGGAATATCTGCATGCTGCTGGAGACCAAATGGTTCAGATCAATAAGGGATAAGGGTAAAGTGCTTCATACTTTTGTGGTGAACAATTTGCCTGTTTTATTAAAGCATAGGCCAGAGCTGTTGAAGGTTTGTGTTGTTGTGCAGGAGCTTGATCTCTCCCCCCCCCCACACACACACACACACACCCCGTGCCAGGCTGCTCTCTCTTTTACATCTTGGGATGTAAGTAAAACACAAATGAATGTATAACCCAAAAGCAAACAAAGCCTTTCTTTTTAATATCCAGCAGACCTTAATCCATGAAATCCAGACACTCCAGACAGAATGCACTAGCTGTAAACCAGAGTAATGCACGGCCACACTGGGTTCGGAAAACTGACACAAGCATCCAAGCAGCATCTAAACAGCTTCCAGACAACATCCAGACAGCATCCAGGCAGCTTCCAGACAGCATCCAGACAGCATCTAAGCAGCATCCAGGCAGCATCCAAGCAGCATCCAGACAGCATCCAGACAGCATCCAGGTAACATCCAGACAGCATGCCTGTGTGCTTATCCTGCTCAAGGTCATGGCACAATAATAATTAATTTAATCCAGTTTTATTTATATATCCCATTTTCACAACATTTTATTGTGATTTATCAAAACACTTTACATTATCCCCACCCAAAGCCCCAAGTGAGCAAGCCAGAGGCTACAGTGGTAAGGAAAACCTCTCTAGAAGGAAGAAACTTTGGGAGGAACCAGACTCAAAGGGGGAGCCCATCCTCCCGGGGAAGTCAAATTAACAAAGTCCCAATATATACGCGCCAATGTAAGTCTGGGTGCATTGAGGAAATATAAATACAGTGGTACCTCGGTTCTCAAACTTAATCCGTTCCGGACTCCGGATGGAATCCTAAAAATTTTGAGTTCTGATCGAATTTTTCCCATAAGAAATAATGGAAAACCAATTAATTGGTTCCCAGCCCCCCAAAATTACA
>JAODJU010000001.1:1671117-1687663 GCA_026776725.1 Gnathonemus echidnorhynchus
TTTATTCCCTGCCTGTCTGTACCTCTGCCTGCCAGTTCCCCTGACCTCTGTTCTGTTTTTCTCGACCACCGATTCTTAGTCTAGCCCTCTTACTACCGACACCGATCGCCTGACCTCCTCCCTGTCCCCGGATTCTGAGCTCTGCCTATTCCCTGGATACCGACGCCGATCGCCTGTTCACTCCCGGATCTTTTGATCAATAAAGCTTTTCCCCTTGGGCAGATCCGCTTTCACGTCCTCCTTATTTTTCCGGAGCCCCCCCGTGACAGTTTGACACTTGGGCTTTTTGGTTCAGTAAAAAGTCACACAATGCTGCATGTTCTGCTAGTTGAAAGTGCTTCAGTATCTGAAAATGTCTACAAATCTGTTGAAAACTCAGCCACGGACTGCATCAGTGACACCCAGAGCCCACAGCATCGTCTACCAAGCAAAATCCAATTTAATATGACGTTAAATAAAGGGCAGCTTTATAAATGTAAGCATGTATACGTGTGAAACGTCAAATGTTTCTGAAATGGAAAAAATAAAGGAGAGACTTTAAAAATCTGAAACCTCATGAGGACAATGTGAAACCGAAAGTGACTGCTGCCAGTGAGCTGACTGGATAACCGGGACAGAGCGCTTTGCAGATTGTCACTTCCAGGCAGAAGTGTTCTTGTCCTGTTTAGGGTGACGTCATGTGTACATTTCAAGAAGGAGGAGCAAGATGAAAATGATAAGATATCTTTGGTGGAAGAGGACAGGGTACAGGCTTGCTTGTTCCTCAGATTGCTCAGTGAGGTCATTCTCGTTCTCCATGTCTGTGGGGGACTTTCCTTACCAGCCCTCTAAACTTTAAGGTTCAGCTGACATCTCCAATTATTTTCAAAAGAGAGGATTGTGATGCACATTAGCTCTGAGTTCAACTGCCATCCCTTAATTCTAAAGCTAGAATCTCTTCAGTATTTACATCAAGCACGGTCTCTTCAGAACTAAGCCTACTTGACATTGTCATTGTTTACCAGTCACATCCTACACCCTTTACCTGAAGATACCGCAGCAAAGAATATCATTAGCATTTTTCAAGCCTTCCACTCTAGTCCAACCTTCTATCACTATATTTCAAGGATGTATCTATATCCATCCATCCATCCATTCATTCATTTTCTATACTTTCCCTATTCAGGGCTGGGGGGGGGGTCCAGAGCCTTTCCAGGAAGCTACAGGGGCAAGGCAGAGAATAACTCAGGATGGGGTGCATTGTAGGAACATAATGTAATATGTGGTCCATCTTCTAACCTTTAATCTAGTTCAGGGTCATGGGGGACCTGGACAGGGCAGGGACACACTTTAGAGCAGGGTTGGGCATCCCTGATCCCAAAGTGCCAGAATCCAGCAGGTTTTCTGCCCTACCTGGTCTCTGAGGAACCACACCTGGTCTCAGGCACATAGGAACTCATCAAGTAGGATGGAAAGCCTGCTGGGTACCGGTGCTCCAGGATCAGGGAGGCCTGCCCTGCCTTTGAAGGAACAGCGGCCTGTCTCACGCACACAGACATACACTAAGAGAACCCAGAGGAAACCCAGGCTATACTGGGAGAGCATGCAAACTCCACAGGCAGGGGAGGGGTGGGATTCAACCCCCCAACCAGGGAAGCGGGGACCCACAGCGTGACCACGGCGCCCCCACACCTCAGATAGTGACTCACTTCAAATCTGCCTGCTTGGTATCTGTATACTTGTTACAAAGGAAGTTATTTAAATCCTTTAAATCCTTTATACAGCCTGTCTAGGCAATACCTTAATTTACAGTGTTAGTACCTTAATTTACAGCATTATTCCAGCCTTTAAAATACATTAGTAACCAGGATCAAGGGAAAACTTGAAATTCTGTCAAGATATGTGTCATAAATAAAAAATCTTTCTCTGCAGTGATAAATGGGCCATTTTTCACTAATTGTGCCTCCTGCCATGTGGATTGGTCCCCTGGTGTGACACGTGACCTTTCTGTATCTGTTTCCCTCCACTCAGCTCCATCGCGACCCCCCAACGCCACTCTAATTCTCCCTTTTACCGCTAGCAGCCAAGCGCGCCGCCACACACCGACATTGCGTGACAGAATACGAAGGTAATTGCACAGACGGGGAAAAAACATATTGCCAAATGATCAGAGCATCACTGTAGCACATGATTGGAGGCAGAACTGTAATTGGCAGGCTTCCGGCTGGCCGGGTTCGAGTCAATGGGCAAATCCATTTTCACTGCCTAGAGTTGTTTATCCATTAAAACTTCAGCGAGAGCACACGACTGCCACTCGACCGTGTCTGGGACAGGGCGGGGGTAGGGGGCTGAGCAGGACATGGTCAATAGCTAACAACACGCAAAAAGCACTTCGGTATTTTGTAAATGGCTCTGAAAATCTGCCATCTCAGCCATTACGTGGGATGTCCTGCCATGGAGACAAGATCTTAGAAGTAAGAGGAAGTGCAGAAGGCTGTCATTATTTCAGGAACAGAAATCAAGACTGCAATGGGAGTTATGGAGACTTCGGTCATTTTGAAGTTAAAAGGCACATGTATCCTACAAACTCTGTCTGTGGTTTATTTGCAGCCCAATGCATTTGAAGTCATACAATTAAGGAACAACATTAATGAACTTATAATGGCATCTGAGAGGCTCATGCTGAGGTCCAGATTAATACGAGTAATGATTAATGCATTACAAGTCATACATTATGCATTTTTTTAAATGCATGGCAAAGAACCACCCGACTTGCAGCGGAGAATTATAGATTATAATTGCACATGGATTTACTGCTGTGATTCGCCCAGATGGCACTATGTGTGCAGTTAAAGAAAATCAATCAACATCCTTCTGACCAATCAGATTGGTGAATTCAACAGTGCTGTGGTACAATATTATAATAAACAAAAGCACTTTTCATCCTTAGGGGTATGTGTGTGTGGGCTGAGGGCTCTCAAAGGAGGATAAAGACCACAACTTTAGGGGGCAGCCAATCAGGAAGTAGAATCTAATTATGCTCAGCTAAGCCACACCTACAAACAGCCTTTCCATAGGTAACCCTGCCTCAGAGTGCCAGCATGGGACTGTAGCATGAAGCCAGCCACAGCTCACCACCCCCCCGTGAAATCAAATGATGCTCTATTTGTCCAAGTATGAGAATAGATACACTGGAATGTGCCCCCTCCTGCAATCCTTATTTATAGAGATGAGAGCAAAGGTTGGGGTCGGAGTGCAGGGTCAGCAGTCAATGCAGCATCTTCGGAGCATTTTAGGGGCCATGCTCAAGGACCCAACAGCATGGGATTCAAACTGATGACCTTCCGACCACAGCCATGGAGGGCTATCCAGCTGAGCCAAGCCCCTTATTGCTGCCAAAATGAAAAACGTTTCCATCCTTAGAAGGAGAATCGATAAAATTAACAGAGTATGTGGGGGAACTCAAATCAAAACGTGAAATCCAGAACCCAGAATTTAATGATGTTACTTAATTAAATGAACATTTCCCAAGTTGCCAGTACAGTTGAAGGTTTTCATCAGACCATATATAGAAACAAAAATGTACAAATCTGCAAACACGCTAATAATTAGTTCAAATATCTATTTTAAGTTCTGAAATAAATCTCTAATGAGAGCCACATTGATTTTTAACTGTGACGTGAAAAGATGTGAGTAAAACGTTTCATTGGTGATTATACACAAAATACGAAACCTGTGGTCCACAACAATCAGAATCCACACTCTATGCTGAAAAACAACACCCAGGACACCAACTGTCACTCTTTCCTTTGTTGACATCAGTGGAAACTTTGATGAGCGAATGAATGCCGACCTGATCTCCTCTTGGTTCTCCGATTGATCTCCTCTTTCCTCCTCGCCTTCATCTCTTTACTTTCCCTACTCTCTTATCTCTCACTCCCTGCTGCCTTCAAACAGGCCCCCAGAAAAAAAAATAATAATCTGTAGTCCCCCCCCCCTTTCCTCTTAAGAACCCTTGAGCGTACTGCTTAAAAAAAACTGTCCGATTGAGCTTTTCCCGCATCATCTGTCTGAGCTGACGCAGCCTGGCCTGCGGAAGCTGCTGCTCCTCCTATCCTCAGACCCCCTCCACCGTGCCATTGGGTCCTGTCCCACTGCTCCACCTGCATTCCCAGCCAGATAAATGAGCTCCACACAGCTGCAAACATCACTACCAATCCAGAACCCAAACAAATGCACTTCATCCATTCAACATCCATCCATCCATCCATCCTCCATAAGTAGTTCAGGGTCATGAACCCTGTGTGCATGGAACATTTTACCTGTGGTTATGAATGGGTGCAGCAACTATAAGTACACTTGTCTGGCTATAGTTGTTGGTAAGTATGGTTGGCTATAGGTGCTGGTATACATAGCTAGTTGTAGATGTTGTGTATATGGCTTACTGTAGGTGTTGGTGTACATGGTTGCTGTGGGTGATGAAGTATATGATTGGCTGTAGATTCTGGTGCACATGGCTGGCTGTAGGTATTGGAGCATATGATTGGCTGTAGATGGTTGAGTATATGATTGGTTGTAGGTGCTGGTGTACATGGTCAGACTGGAAGCAGCAACTTTAAGAAGACCTCAGTGTTGTGGGTGTCCAATCACTTCTTTTTTATAGCTTCCTGAATAACAGTTTCTATTTTTGGTCACTTGGATAAGACTAAGTATCAATGATAGGTTGGGTTGGGGAGCATGCACTGGTACTGCACATTGCCACGCCTACCACAGGATGAAACACCACAGGATCCTGGTTTACGGGCCTCCCGGCCGGCATGTGATCCAGTCTCACCCTCTGGAAGTTCCCAGCTACAGATGTGGACAAATTTGTTGGTACCCTTCCACAAATTTAAGTTCCCTTAATTTAATATTTTGGTGCACCACCTTTATCAGCAATCACTGCCAATAAGCGATCTCCGTAGTCTGCAGTGAGATTCTGCATCTGCCAGCAGGTGGTTTGGCCCACTCTTCCTGAGTAACTGCTGTAGCTGTCTCAGGTTTGAAGGGTTCCTTCTCCACACTGCATGTTTCAGATCTTTCCATGGATGCTCTGTAGGATTTAGATCAGGGCTCACTGAGGTTCATTTAAGAATAGGCCAATGTTTTTTAAAATAACCCAGCCCCCTCCATGTTTCACAGCAGGTATGGTGTTCTTCACTGCTTCATTTTTCCTTCTATAAGCATAAAGTTGATGTGACTGGCCAATAGGCTCCAGTTTCGTCTCATCAGTCCAATGGACATTCTCCCAGAAACTTTGAGGCTTGTCAACATACGTTTTAGCAAATTCCACTCTGATTTGCAATGCCAGGAAGACAGCCGTACCACTACCCAAGTTCACCCTGGATGCCACAGATCCCTTCAGCCTTCCCTACCCCCAGCTGGTTAACCACCTGTGCAATCTCAGTGAAATTAGGTGGTTAACAGCTTTTTGGAGGATCAGCCTCAAGAACCATGAACCCAAAGATGTCCAACCTCCTAGCCAGAGGGTCAGATTTAAACAGCTGCTCAAAGTAGCCAGCCCAGCCAGTCACAGTTGAAAGGAGTGACACTGGACACCATCAGGAAGCGCTGATCCACCACAGCAACAGCTATTCCTTGCGTATGGCAGCCACCAGAGCAACCAGTCCAATAATAGGTGGAGCCACCTACAGAGATCTGGCCACTACCAGGTCTGCGTATCTCAGAAGGTGATGCCACTGAAATGTATAGTTTGCGAAGCTCCCCCAGCAGCAGGGGAAGATGGTCATCATGCAAATTAGGATATGAGTGTTGCCGTGCAACGTGCTTCAGCACCACGCCAGTTCTGATGCCCAACAGGCCTGACCCCACTGACTCCCTGACAGTTTCGACTCACTGTAGGTCAACTAAATGTTTCAGTAACAAACAGAAATATCTTGCAGTCCCACAAACAAGCTCTGGTCTGTGTCTAATGACCTGCTCCCCACATGTGCATCGACTCCCACTGCCCTGAAATGCCAGTCTTGCATTTATTTGTTTTTTGTTTCATGTCTGTTGCGTTGTCCCCACCCCCATTTCAAAGGTTTTGCTTCACAGCCCCAACCTGAAACACCCTTACTCTTGCATGGAAATTCAAGTTTCATGTCTTACAGAGTTCAGCAAGGGAGCAAAGTACAAGCATGAGATAAATCCTCAGATTTCCCCCAATTGTCTTGAATTCTGCAAAATAACCACCATATGCTGGTAAAATTGTTTGACAAACACAAGAGATTCAGTTGAAAAGTTAATCACAGGACATCTCAGGTCTCAGTGACTCTTCCACATAGACTCTCTGAGATGCAGAGTTTGCGTTGGTTGCTTTGGCCTAACGCTTCTGTTCAGGTCAACCCCTGCTAGGTAATTTGGATTAAGGTCTTGATATGGGCAGGTCAGGTCAAAAGTTCAAGCTGTCTTTCAAATTGCCAGTTCTTCTTGAGGTGAGTTTTGGTTCGTTGTCATTCTAATGAACGCAGGATCGTCTGATGTGTAATGCCGACAGGGTGACACACCTTTTAGTACACTGTGACAGGAATGCTGATTGAGATCAGTATGGATTTGGTGAAGATCAGCCCTGTCACCAGCAAAGCATCCCCAGACCATGATGCTGCCTCCAACATGTTCGACAGAATGTACATGCGGAACTTTCCTGCTCATACCCTCTGTATCTTAGGAAAAACACGACAGCTAGACACACATACTTAGAATTTTGATCCATAAGACAGACCTGCACTCCTGTTAATAAACCATATGTCATGTAAAGCTTAGGCATTTATGCTTTGAAGCAGGTTAACTCAATACAGCTGGATGTGTCAGACCCAACCAATGCCTTTATTTGGTACAATTTAGTGAAAACTAATGTTTTTGTTTTTCAATGCTAGGCAAACTTTCTTTCCCTAAACTCTTTAATTTAGAATTTCTGAAGCTCCTCATCACCTAAAGGGTACAAAGAGACTCATTAACACGGTGCAGCCCCAGGTGGATCGCCGCTTGATTAAGCAGCCATAGAGAAGCTACTTAGCATCTGACGTGGTATTGCACCTGGCAGCCTGCCAATTAGGCCTCCCGATTGGCCCCTCCAGCAGCTTTGGATCTGAAGGCTGTTTGTATACGAGATAAAAAGCCTGGGTGTGAAGAATGCAGCTGCACCCTGTCCCACCTTCCGAAATGTCCTCTGTCACATTCGTATGTCTTTCACTGAATACATACAACAGTCTGATACTAACCAACTGCGGGCATTTTCACTGAGGAAGAAGAGAGGACTGATATGTTAGAGTCCGGTACTCTCTGTGTTACGGCAAGGGATGACGAAGTAGAGACTATCCACTTAGCGACTCTCAATAAAGGAGTTTATTTAATAAAACAGAACACAACAGGAGAGCCAGAAATCAAAGAGACCATGAGGGGGCAAAATAAAACAGGCAAAACATGAACTAACTATAACTAACCACAAGGAAAACTAAAGAGATGTGAGATCCAAGCAAGGAGCATAACATTAATCACACAGTAACAACCACGAGGTAACAACTGAAAACAGCTAACACAGGGCTAACAGTCACAATGACCCACTGAGGAACAGTACAGGTAAGAACCATAACTAATCAACTAAGGACTCAGCGCAACAAGGAACAGGTGGGATATATTACAATTAACAGGCAGAGTCCAGGAAACATTAAAAACATTGAGTGCTATCTACACAAGGAGACACTAGGAACACAAGTAAAACAGAAGATAACTAAACAAGGCACAGGCAGGGTAACCATTAAGAGGGACACAAAGTGAAGACATAGATTAACGATATCAGATGCTAGGGAATGAGATAAAATAAAATAATTAACAAAGGTAAGGCTGGACGCAAGCTGAAATTCTTGATCAAGGGATGTCTGCCACTGAGCGACACACTCAACCCACTGAGCGACACACTCAACCCACGGAGCCACACACTCAACCCACTGAGCGACACACTCAACCCACTGAGCGACACACTCAACCCGCTGAGTTACACACTCAACCCACTGAGCCACACACTCAACCCACTGAGATACACACTCAACCCACTGAGCCACACACTCAACCCACTGAGATACACACTCAACCCACTGAGCCACGACTCAACCTCCTGAGTTACACACTCAACCCACTGAGCCACACACTCAACCCACTGAGCTACACACTCAACCCACTGAACCACACACACTGAGCTACACAGCAGCCCAGGAGCCAGGAAACATACTGGGGTGACACTGAACGTGATGGATAGCAGGAACTGCCACGCAGGGAGAAGTCAAATGGAACAGACCACAGGGGCACCCGTCCTAACAGTCTGTTCATTAATGCACATATGACACTGCTGGCTTATTATTCTTACCTTTAAATATTTATTCCTGAAGTATCACACTATTCAATTTTTTAATATATTTTATTTGTGTACTGTGTACTTTTAAAATATATCTGCACTTTGTTTACTTGTTTGCAATATGAGTACTGTCTTTGCACATCGTCTGTTTGACACTATATGTCTGTTTGCCTTTGCATGTGATGGTAGATGCACCAGCCCTTAATGCTGAAGCAGAAGTATTACATACAACCATCCTTCTTTCATACTCACTTCCAGTATAAGATCCACAGCCACGCAAACCCAAGGACAGCATGCAAACTGCACACACATGGAACTGGGGCCGGAACTGAGATACACAGCCATGCAAACTGAAGGATAGCATGCAAAACTGCATACACATGGGGCCGGAACTGAGATCCTAAGCAATGGAAGAGTATTGAGACCACAGTGCAACTCTCTGGCCCAGCTTGCTGGCTCAGTAAGGAACACTGTTACCAAAAACTCCCTTTACATGACACAGTGTTATGGAAGATAAATAAAAGCAAGCTGAGAAGTAATGTTTGCACCAAGTTGTCCTTTATCAGGTAGAGAACAAATTTAAATATCCTCATGGATGAGAATCTGTGTGTGTGGCTCAGTTCCGCTGTTTAATTGCGGCCTCAGCCCTCCAGGAGAATCCACAGTTAGCACAACAAACCACAGGTGTTTCTTTGTCTCGAGGGCAACGCGGCGGAGAGGACAGTGTGACATCCATGACAGGCAACGTGTCTCAGATGGCAGCGTTTAAAAAGATGGTCCCACTTCTTTACCGAGGAGCTGGCAAAACGCAGGCTGTTTTTATTCACTAACATTTATTCTATAACCTTAAAAATACAGAATTTTGAATATGTAATATTCGTGTATCTAGCCAGAGATATGGATGACATCATCAAGGGCCTAATTAATTCAGATGGAAATGTCTGTTCTGAAGTGATGGATATATTGTCATTAATTTGAAGCCCACTCAGTATAGCAGATAGGAACAATACAGCTAATTTATTTTACGAAGTAAATGAGACCAGATGGTTTTTGTCACTGTGACAGGAGTCTTTTGTGTTATATTCCTCAGCAATTTGACACTGTATTTGTCCTGTGGATTATATTGTAAATCATACTAAAAGTATTAGGGAAATATGAAACATTAACCTTTTTCATAGCCTGTGTGTCATCATCTGAAAAATGTCTCCTGAACACAATGTAATTACTGTATGCAGGTACTTCATGTTACCTGTATTTAATGGTTGCAATGAAATTATATCACCATAACTAGCACAATTTTATAAAACAAAACTCAACCAAGAACAAAAAAATCACTCAAGAACGGTTATTTAGTTACTCTCTCAGTAACCATATTTCACAAATTGAGCTTTATTATTGTTACTGTAGCCTCACATTCACCTTCGGCCATTTTGGTGTTTTTATGTTCTTAGTTTATTGTTGATTGATCCTATTTTTTGTTCTTGCACATCCAGATTTGAAACAAGAGTTTATATACAGTTTATGGCAAACTGGGGTGGAGGTCCCAATCTTTACGAAAGGGGACCGGAGGATGTGTTCCAACTTCAGGGGGATCACACTCCTTAGCCTCCCTGGGAAGGTCTGTGCTGGGGTACTGGAGAGGAGGGTCCGTCTGCTGGCCAAACCTCAGATCCAGGAGGAACACTGGACCAGCTCTTCATCCTCACAAGGATACTGGAGGGTTTGTGGGAGTTTGCCCAACCAGTCAACATGTATTTTGTGGACTTGGAAAAGGCATATGATCATGTCCCTCAGGTGGTCCTGTGGGGGGGTGTTCCTGGTGGGTGTTGGACTCTGTCAGGGCTGCACTTTGTCACCAATTCTTTTGAACAGAAGTTCCAGACGTAGCCAAGGGGAGCCTGACGCATCTTTGCTTTTTGCAGATGAAGTGGTCCTGTTGGCGTCACCAGACTGTGACCTGTAGCATGCACTGGGGTGATTTGCAGCTGAGTGTGAGGTGGCTGGAAAGAAGATCAGCACCTCTAAGTCTGAGGCCATGGTTCTTGAACGGAAAAGGGTGGATCACCCTCTACTGGAGGGAGATGGGTTACTGCCTCAAGAGACGGATCGGGACAGTGTCGGCCATGATGTGGATGATTTACCGTTCTGTTTTGGTGAAGAGGGAGCTGAGCCAGAAGGCAAAGCTCTCAATTTACTGGTCGATCTACATTCCTACCCTCACCTATGGTCATGAGCTCTGAGTAGTGAACAAAAGAATGAGATCATGGATACAAGTGGCCGAAATGAGTTTCTCTGCAGGGTGTCTGTGCTCAGCCTTAGAGAGGGTGAGGAGCTCGGACATTCAGGAGAGGCTCAAAGTAGAGCCGCTGCTCGTCCACATCGTAAGGAGCCAGCTGAGGTGGTTCGGGCATCTATCTAGGATGCCTACTGGACAGCTCCCTGGGGGGGTGTTTCGGGCATGTCTAACCGGGAGGAGACCCTGGGGCAGACCCAGGACACGCTAGAGAGATTACATCTCTGGGCTGGCCTGGGAACGCCTTGGTATCTCCCTGGGGGAGCTGAAGGAGGTGGCTGGGGAGGGGGAGGACTTGGCATCCCTGCTTAGACTGCTACCCCTGTGAGCTGACCCTGGAGAAGCGCTGGAAAATGGATGGATGGATGGATGGATGGAATCTTATGCACAAAATATATTCTGCAAAGGACTAAACAAACCAGAAAGAATTGGATAATCATGTTAACATAAAATTCATTTATGCAGCTGGGAGCATTACATTAAAAAAATGAATGAATGTTTATGTAACGTCTGTAAGTGTTAGATGGTACACTCCCGGTTATGCTGTGGAAATGGAAGCCTAAGTCCCACACATGCTAAATGCTATCTTGCAGGATATAGGCAATTATTAAAGCATCACTGAAACCAGTTTAAAGGTCATACTGGAGAAAATGTCAAGGACCCTGCTCAGCACTCCAAATATGTTCCATTAATTAGATATATATTACCACATAAATCAAAAATCATAGTATTTATCTGTTCTTATTAGTAGTAAATTACATCTGCATAAACTTAATATCCTGACCAAGATTTCACAGGTAGCTTTACAGACAAATTAGCTTTCATAGAGAGTTCATTTGGCTCTCCAATAAACCCAGATAAAGATTTAATTGTGGAACTTGTCATGTAGTGTCAACTGTCATGCAACCCCAACATCAAACATGTAATTATATAGGTCCATGTTTTAAAAATTGTGACGTCTTTCAGAGCTAATAAAGCTACTCTGAAGCACCATTTTTGGTTGGCATTCATAGATGACCTACTTAATTTCCTGACACATTTGGAATAGCGATTCAGACATCAAGTGTCACACTTGATATCTGCACGGATGTTCCCATGGTGACAGATGAATAATCTGATTAGCCTTTTACAAGATAGCTGGGATGAATAGCAGCCTCTGCTTCACACATGACCAAGGTCTTGGCTGTTGATTAGTACACTGGCTCAGGAGACCCAACTCGAGTCCACTTCATCAGCATGAGAAGGTGTTCTGCTGGCTATCTTTAAATACTTTCTGTGTTTAATACTGTCCACATACACTCACTGGCCACTTTATTAGGTACACCTTGTTAGTACTGGGTTGTACCCTGTTTTGCCTTCAGAACTGGCTTAATTTTTCATGGCATAGATTCAGCAAGCTGTTTGGAACATTCCTCAGAGACTTTGGTCCATGTTGTCAGTGTCCCCTGACAACATTATGTAGCTGCTGCAGATTTGTCAGCTGCACCGTCACGATGCGAAGAAATTCTGAGCCTACCATCTGGATACTGCAGTGGAAATCGAGAATCATAACCAGGCAACATTTTTCAAATCTCGCAGTGTCCTGTGCCCACTGTAGCCTCAGTTTCCTGTTTGTAGCTGACAGGAGTGGCACCCAGTGTGGTCTTCTGCTGCTGTAGCTCATCTGCTTCAAGGTTCGATGCACTGTGCATTCAGAGAGGCTCTTCTGCATACCTTGGCTGTAATGAGTGGTTACTTCAGTTACATTTGCCTTTCTATCAGCTTGAACCAGTCTGGCCATTCTTCTCTGACCTCTGCCATCAACAAGCCGTTTTTGCCCAAGGAACCACCACTCACTGGATGTTTTTTTCTTTTTTAGCCCATTCTCTGTAAACCCTAGAGATGGTTGTGTGTGAAAATCCCAATAGATCAGCAGTTTCTGAAATATTCATACCAGCCCGTCTGGCACCAACAACCAGGCCTCATTCACAGTCATTTAAATCACCTTTCTTCCCAGTTCTGGTGTTTGATGTGAACATTAACTGAAGCTCCTGACCTGTATTTGTATAATTTTAGACATTGTGCTGCTGACATATGATTGGCTGATTAAATATTTGCGTCAAGGAGCAGTTGAACAGGTATACCCGAGTGTAACATAAGTTAACAGATACCAGCTACAAAAATACTCTGATATTTGTTTCTTTTACGTAAATACAATTACACTGGGACACAAAGATGAGACTCACCACTTTGACTCACATCCCCAAACTTCCTTGGGGCAAAATCATTGTGGGTCCAACTGGATGTAAATAATTGACTTTGGCAGGGTTTTGAAAGTGTCCTCCTTGATCCCTGTTTAAAGTAACATCGGACAGCTTAAAACGAGACTATTTCATGCTGACAAGGCGGACTGTGCACTCTGAAGCCATATATGATGTGCAGATATTTGATATCATTCATATTATATATATTATAGAGAAATGATTCAGACAACAAAAATAATTAACTCATTAATTCTCCTGGTTTGGGTAAAAGTATTTTTGTTAACTCAAACAGATCTGTAAAACCATAAGTGATTTTTAGGGTTGTTTTTATTAGTAGTTCAAGCCTTTGTTTCTGAAAAATACAGAATCCACCTTTTTACAGTGATTTTTTGCATCTGTTTTACTTTATGCCACATTTTGATTTGTCAGTACGATTCCAACCCAAAGATGCTTTTTTTTCTTTATGTAACGCTTGGCATTTTCACCAAAAGACTGTAAATGATTAGTTGCTTCGACATGAATCATCAACCAACCCGAAAATACCTGAGCATAAGGACATAAGACTCGATGTATCAACAGACAAATTCTTCATGATGCTCACTTGGTTTCATGTTAAATTAACAACCTTAATTTGGGTTACTTGGTAAAACCAGTGCCACATTTTAAATGAAGATAACGTGGTTTTACCAAGGCTCTCCTGGCCAGAGGACACTGCCTGAGCGAGACGATTGTACAAATACAAAACTCAGAGTCTGGACCATCTTCCCTCAGAGAAAGAGAAAGTGGTCTTTGCAGTCAGGTCGAAAGACTACCATACTGTTCTAGAGGCAACTTATGTCTCTCAACACTGAATCTGGTGAGAGAGAACCCTTACCAAGAAACAGCACTATGTGAATGAAGCCTCTTTGGAAAATGCATAGAACCCATCCCAGAAATTCCATTGTGCTTAAAACCAGCATCTCTGTGCGGCAGAACTTCATTTGGAGCTTAAATGTCTTCTTAATTGCACAGCCAACAACGCTAAACATTTGCAAAACATTCCTTTATTATAAATAAATTATTTGTATAAAAATTAGCATGCTTCAACCATCGCATTTACAGATTCACAACCCAGGGCAACAATCCTGTTAACCAATACAAGGGACAAACTCATCTCATTATGCATATCAGACAGTGAGACAAGAATTTAAAATCTTCACAACCACAAAAATACTAACAAGTAGAATAACAACAAACATGGTTGACTGTATCTTTTTTTATAATTATCATCACAGGTCTCTTCTCCTTTTTAATGTTTTTTTTATAAATCTTGCTTTGTTGGTCTTTTTTTGCATGTTGGTTTTTTTACTTCATATCACCACCTTCTCGATTTTTAGATTCAGCCTCTAGTTTATTTTATTTACTTATTCATGTACCCGTCCGCCAAGGGCTGGGCACTGACGGCCCCTCCCTCACTCTGCCCTCAGTTCAAAGTCGGACAGCAGAAAATGGCTCATGCTTGGGTCCCAGTGGGCAATTCCCGTCGTCTTGGAACGTCTCCAGTCAGCATGTGTTCTGGTGCATCATGCGAGTCCTTCTCCCTCTGGTTCTCTTCAGTTGGCATGATTGCTATAGCTGACATATGTTGTCTTGGTTGATGAAGCTGTCGAGGGAAAATCGGAGGGATAATTACTTTCCTTTTCACCAAACAAATTCATTTTACAATTTACTAACATTTTGGGCCCATTAGATACAGAATAGGTTCCTTTAAAAAACTGACGGCGGCTGTTACAATCTACTTTTAAACCTCAGCGATGTGTCTAACAATCACTACACGTTTTTATGTCATTTTAATAATAACCTTGAAATTCTCAGTTTCTAGTGTCATAATTAACACAATGTTTTTTTTCTTTGCATCTTGGAATCCAAATTAGTTTCTGGCTGTATAAAGGGAGCATACTCGATGGCACAGAGCCATATCGGTCATTCTCCATGTTCCATCCTCCAAGCCTTTGCACATTTAATGCATTCTCTAATAACACTCTTTCTTATAATCTGCACGATGAAGTTGCGTGTGCCACTGGTGATGCACTGGTCACAGAGCCGGAAAAGTCTTCATCTGGATAGAGTGCTTTCTAATCAGACTGATTTCCATTATGCTTCTGAGGTACTGCCAGGGAAAAAAGCTTCAGTAAATAAAACAATTCCTCTCTGTACTGACTGAAGCCAAGATCCCTAAAACGATGTCCGAAGATTAAATGAAAAACTCAAGCAAACTAAATTCAAAGTCAAAGATCGTGCACTGGGCTGCAGTTTCCTTGCGTACAGGCCGCAGGTACAGATAGCGAGGCACCTACCTTCGTAACTCACAATAAGCATATTTTCCCCACACAAATACCGAATGGACCAATACTATTTGGAATAAAAAATTGAAGTTCTGAGGTAAATTAATTCTGGCTCCAGAAAGTGAAGACCTAAAATGTGCTTATTGCAAAACGAAGTTAATGTATACAAAGTAAGATCAGTGTGACTTGACAAAAATAGACCAAGGCTAATTTGAATTATTTTAACAGATTAGAAAGAAACGGATAAGTTATTGCCCAGCTGACACAGTGCTCTGAAAATGACCTGGAATGTGTTGCATCAGACCATAAAAAGTTTAAAAATGTACCTGTTACTTCTGAGACAGATTTTGTTCTGGTTACAATCATACAGTAAACTGTACAAATTCTTTTTCATTACTATGGCCCATAATGAATTTTCCTCAAGCTGTTTAAGGACTTAAAATGACCTGATGTTCTGCCTTTGTGTTCATTTATTAAATGAAATATAAAATGGAATAAACTTGCCCCTACGGGGCAAACAAATCAAACACATTTGTATTCCTTGTCTGTAGCTCTTAGGAAACAAATTAACCTTTTTGCATATGAGTTATTCTTTCTGGTTTATCAACAAGATTGGTTTTCAAAATATGCAATAAGTCGGCTCTTTAAAAGTTAATGTAAAATAAAACTACAAGTGTGAGTCAAATTGTTTCTAATGGAACGGTATTAATTTTAGTGTTATTTTATTAAATGAAAGTGAATCTTTCTTGGAGGAGCCGGTCCAGAGCAGAGGGACATCATGGGAGAGAAGCCAGTCAACTGCAGGGGCGCACAAACATTCACACAATGTAGGCAATGAAGAAACATCACCTACCATCTACTATTTAATTTAGCAGATGCTTTCACCCAAAATTCTTTGAGAAAACAGTGTCAGACAGCTGCTGGAGCAACTGGAGCTTATGGGCCTCGCTCAGGGTCCCAACTGGGAAGTCAGTCTACCGACACTGGGATTTGAACCACTAACCTTCTGATCACAGGCATTGTGCCCTAACTTGCTGAGCCACACACCTCCACTATCCCAGCTAACTGGATGTCTTTGGACGACAGATTTCGGCATTTATTTTTATAATATAAAATTCCGAGGTCAGAAAAGGCAGCGCAGCACACTCACTGTTGGTCTCCATGCTCTCACAGAGCTCGGTCTTCACCTCGCCGTTGGGCCGGTCGCCCCCCTTCTGCGTCAGCTTGCTCGACATGGCGGCGGCGGTGACGATGGCTTTGAAGCTGCGCTTGCGCTTGGGCACGTTCTGCTCCGGGTGGAAGATGATGACGTACA
>JAODJU010000001.1:1692504-1709171 GCA_026776725.1 Gnathonemus echidnorhynchus
CACTGAATCAATGCTGGAGTACCCATACTGTATATGCCTATAGTGAAGTACACTGAATCAATGCTGGAGTACCCATACTGTATATGCCTATAGTGAAGTACACTGAATCAATGCTGGAGTACCCATATATGCCTATAGTGAAGTACACCGAATCAATGCTGGAGTACTCATATATGCAGGGGTGCACATAACTGGTATGCAAGTATGCATTGACCTTTAAGAAGGATACGTGCGACAATCGATTGTTTGTAAAACCACAAATGCGTACTTATTTTATGTGCATGACCTGTTTTAGGCGAATACATCATGCATCAACGTGAAACAAGCTAACGTGTGACAACAGTGTGAAAGACAGTGAACCATCAAAAGTGCAGTTTCACTTTATTAATGAAAATGACAATTGACACACATCGAATTGAATAGTACATAATCAGAAACCTTAATCTGTCTACCTTAAAATGCGTTCTGACAAATAATACAATAAGTTTGCATTTTTATAAAATACATACAAATCGCTACATGCTCCTTAATTTTTTTTCTCTCATGGTGGATTTTCTGAAGTGCGTGACCTAAATAACTCCACTTGTTTATGTCAGACAGATTTAATAAAAATATCACTACAGCCCATAATGTGTCTTCTTTCAAATATGCTCTCAGCAAACGTCTGCTTTTATATGAAATTAGCGTGACCGGCTATTCCTTTGCCAACGACGAGTTCATTCAAGGCAGCGATAAGTCACGCGTGGAAACACCGACCGAGAATGACAAAACTGTCATCAGGCAGGTTGTATTTGCTAAATTTACAATGGCATGCTCTCATTTTTCTGCCTAAGAAACTCTGCAACAAGTTCAACCATTTATTGACAGCAGTGATGAAATTAATTCATCCTCCGATGAAGACTGACAGGGATGAGGATCATTTTAAGAAGAAATTGTTTTAAATGCTGGCACAGAACAAGCTGATTGTTCTTAATCACGCTAAAATAGTTCTTGATTTCCCCATTTTCTCATATTTACCATTACCATTGCTTTCAACAAACAGATAAACTACAAATTATATATATTTTTGGCTCATTTCACACTGACGTTTTGCACTGACAGGCTGATTTGGGTTTGGGGAGTTCCTGAGGTGAACATCAATCATATTCATGACGACAGCCGTCTGCCCAGGTAGAGACAATTGAACAGAATCGAATTATTGTGTTAGTCCGACTAAAACCAAACTTTTAAAGTATAGGTACACATCTTAGTCTGACTGAAATCGCACTAAATGGAATTTCTCTCAGTCGGACTAAGACACCCAGGTAACGCTACTGGGAGTCGATTTACTCCTGCATGCATACCTTCAATCGAACCCAAGCTGGCCTAGGCGCTCTGCCCGTGCTCCACAGTTTCCCCCTCGGGTTTTGACCCGGAAGCAGCAGGAGAAGCTTGGAGCATAGCAGAGCATGTTCGAGATGTACAGCGCTGTAAAGCTGTCCAGTTCACCGCTCAACTAAAGGGCACTTTTCCACCACACCAGGTACCGTACTTTTGGTACTTCAAGAAGGTACCAAAAGGACAGTACTTCAAGTTGTTGGTTTTCTACTGCTGTAAAAACTGGTACCGGCGTCAAATGACATCACAACGCAAGGCGAGTATTTTGTACTGAATTAGAAAAAAGGCTGTAGTTGGATTGTACAACATGCGACATTAATACCAACATCGCATGTTATGCACATGCAATTCTTACATTGCTAGTCATACTCTGTCATATGAAAAACCCTGCGAGTTTGGAAATTTTAATGATTATTCCTTTTTAAGATTATCTAGTACATGTTTAAAAATCAGTTTAAATTTTACCTTGCTGCTTCTGCATAAGCGCTGCACACGTACTCCAAGACAATCATAATCATTTTCATCCTTGCTGTTTAAATCACTCCTTTACGGATTTGTGAGACATTTATGTTGAACTCAAAAATACCCCAATATTTATTACAACAAAATCACACTGCAATATTTGGAAAATTTCCAATAGGCTACTGTACTGCCATAGTATATTATGCGAAATACTTTATTTCCTGTTATGCTGTCCTGATCTTCTATCTGTCCCTTTGACCAGATCGCAGTTAAAGCTTATGTCACTTCAAGCATAATACGTGCTGAGAGAAGCCATATCGCCACCTACTGTACCGGAGTCATACTTCGGTCATTAAATCAATTCCCCCCCCCATGCATATATACTGGGCCAAGGACAGCAGTCTGATTAAATGGCGTAGTCGAGCTAAAACTGCTGTGCATGTAAACATTTCCCCCCACAGTCGAAAAACATACTGAGGCTAATTAGAGTTACCCAATTGCCCAGAGCTGCGAATGGCTGGTGTGTGTGTGTCTGTGTGTGTGGGTGTGTGTGAGCGGGTATACCTTACCTTATGGGGACACAATGTCCCCACAACGTGATGAATTCCCGTCCTTTTTTTATTATTGAGTTTTCCCTGGAAACTGTTAGCAATAAACTACAAACAATAAATAAGAAACACCTTCCTCCTCTGGTCCATATCAGGATGTCACGCAGCGTAATACAGTATCTGTACATGTCTATGCAGGGTTAGCACTGGGCCTTGCTCTGTACACTAGCTGACAAGATAAGGGATACTTCATTTGCCCTTTGTATAAGATACACAGGAATTCATTTGTTCCATATGCCCCATCTTACACTCCGTGACAGTCACGGTTTTGGGGTCAGAACAGAGGGTCAGCCAGCAGGTTGCATTCCTGGAGCAGTAGGGGTTAAGGGCTGTGCTCAAGAGCCCAACTGTGATATAATAATTCTGCCAACCACGGGATGTGAACCAATGACCTTCCGGATACAGACCCCTACCACACTGTGCTGCAGACCAGCCCTGGAATTCAAGGGTACATCAGCATACTGTGACGGCTGCCAGACTAAATCTGACACAGTATAGGAAAAACAGCTGAACTGTAACAAAGTAAACTTTAAAGAAGCCCCCTTTTAGTCTGATGTGAGAGGAGCATCTTGTCTCGCCTGCGACATTTATATCCACATATGGCCCCTAAGGATTTGGTTTCCAGTGTGGCTGAAAGTCACAGCAAAGCAGATGTTTCCAGTTTTAGCCGTCAGCTTTTATAAACACGCTGCTATTATGCCTGATAGACTGTGTTTCACTGTGAATGGGTTCTGTAAAGGCTGCTTACTGCTCACAATGACACGCCATTGTTTTCTCTCCTTCCGAATTTCACCTAAAGTTACCTCCACTAAGCTTTTCGATTTATCTGCATTGGCAGAAATAGTTTCCTTGCCATAAAAGTGAGCGCTTTTTCCCCAGGAAGAAATTGTTAATATGTATGTTGGCACCTCGCTCCTGTGCAAAAGTAGGTTGCACGTATTTGTGTTATGTTCTGCAGGCAGTAATACCTGTTACTGGATGTCATTAGTAAATAAAGAGCTGGAAAGCTAAACTGACTGGTCAGCAGGGAAGAAGGTGCATTTTATGAAGTTAAGCAGCAGTGATGACTAAACAGAAATGAACATTTTATCCACAGGCCAAATTTGATTAAAGTTTGTCTGTAATCTGCTGTGATAGGCTGGTTAATACTGTTAGGGAGATTCATCATGGGGACTGATAATACAATCCTAGAGCATCTAAATGATGCAGGACAGCGTACTGCTAAATCAGACGTAGTCAGAAACGTACTAAAAGGCTTTTAGATATCAGGTTTATCCAATTCAGGGTAAATAAGCAGAAATGACGGCAAGCAGGCTAACAAGAGTGAGAAGCGGATTTCTCAGAAAGACTGCAGATGCGGAGAGAGTCTCCTACCCATGTTTATGACAAATAAAAGATGAAGAGGTGGCGATGCCATAGAACATACAGAACTCGAGTGGACAGTGTTTATGCTGCTGAAGAGAGGATTTTAGCACCCAATCAATAGATCAGTCTAGATCTTTAGCTCCAGGTTAACACAGTAATATGCTGTTTTCCTAACAAATATCCCCGTAGCGTCGACCAGATACACTGTGACATGTGCCTGCCCCTAGCCATCTCTCTCAATGGCCGCTCCTTCCGTGTGATTGTCATCTTTAATTGCACGTGAGTGGCATGTCAGGTGACCTAGAAACCCACGCTATTCTCCACTGCTTCAAGAGTCTACTTCGCCGACCGATACAAGCTCGAGCTGTCAAATAGTGTGGCCTTGTCTTAACGATATTTATGGTAAACATATCATTTAATGAGAAGTCACTGTTTGTTGAAGAATTATATTGAGTTACAAAATAATTAGTGCTATGCAGTTGGAATTCCCATGCATTTGTTTGAAGGGCACGGATACAGTTAAACGAAAGGTAACTATTCATTTATAATTTTAAATCATTAATCTAGCACCTTTTTCATAGCCAAATCCTTTCATCTGAAGGATGTTTCAGTTTCACAGCTATATTTTCTTGTGGGAAAAGCTCATCTGAGATTAATTAATAAGTAAGATCCTGAACATGCAGGGGGCATTATAAGTGGCGTGCATGCAGTGCACCCCATGAGCCCCAGGGGGCAGCACAGAGCAAACAGATGCCAGCTTGCGGTCTGAATGGAGGCTGGTGCACAAGATCCCACCCCCTTCTTGCAGCGTCTTAAGACGCCTAATGACAGCATCTGACAGACTCAACACTGAGAGCTCCACACCAGCAGCCTGCTGCATGTTATTTAGGCACCAACCAACTGCGTCTCAGGGGAGACCCGTGTCTGCTGTAGGTCTGAACAGATACAGTCTGGTTTTTCTTCTGGCCTCTCCTCTTGGCCATGCTGACGACAAACACATGCCAGTCACTTCCCCGTCCGAGCCAAACTTACGTATCACCTCCTTTCTGCTTGCTATGCCTGTGTTTGTGGCTGTAATGAGGAACCGTTAACAGAGGAACTGTGAGACGACAGTTACTCTCCTGTCGTCTACCCACTGGTATCACCTAACTGTGTAATAGCTATATATCTACTCGGCTGGCCATTATATCACACAGACAAAACGTAAATCCTTCTTAGACCATGTACGTTTTATGCCAACTCTGACGGCACTGCGGAGGGATCCGTTTGCCTGTGGCTGAAGACTCCCAAGATGGAAAATTGGGCTACAAATAATTGGCATCCCCTGTTGGCGATGTCGCCTCCCCCACCACAAACACACACGCACAGGGTGACAAAGAGAGACAAAACAGAAAATAGGATCAGTTGGCGGGTTATTCCCATTCTCTGGCGGTGTTAATGAGGTCTGGGCAGGGAGAAGTGAGCCAGGCCAGTGAGGGGAGGCTGCTCACATATTCTGCTCATCGCTGCCCTTTCGCCAGGAATTAAATGAGACGCCATGAACGGCAGCGACTCGAAAACGAGGCTTTGAAACCTCCACCGCGTCGTCAGCAAACTGCGGTATCCGGCCGATCGCTTTGATGGCAGTTCAGCGGAACCCGCGGGCTGCTATTGTAAGCAAGGCCGCGAGGACTTTGATTTCACGGAAAGGCTGGTCTCCTGGCAGAGGAAAGATCACACGCCGGCGGTGGAGAGAGGAAAAGCGGGAAAACATACATGAGGCTTTTGGTGGCTGCTGGCCTCAGCCCCGGATGTTCCTGACAGACCTCGTCTTCCATGACTCACACCGATGCCAAAACACGGATACAGGAAATATGCTAAGCCATAGTTAACATCGACAGCAGATGGCTATGTATCTAATCATGGAATACATTACTACACACCGCGGTGGGTAATTAATCAGCTGCACATGGGCTCTGGCCTGACGCAGAGAGTGTGCCGACATGGTTTGCAATCTTGCTTGCATCTGAACGATACAGGGGGGGCACCCCGGTCAGAGGCACAGGGGGGCCACCCCGGTCAGAGCAGGCACACGGGAGCAGGGACAGCTCATGCTGCTGGTCCACAATGGGCACCTCACTGCCACCCTTCAGGCTCCAGCTTCCAGCTAGTCCTTCTTCAGATATGACCTCCTCAAACCTGAGCTACCAGAACTGAAGAGCAAATTTCATTGTATCTACAATGAAAATAAAGATGTATTCTATTCTTCTATTCTAAATTTCCAAAACTCACTCAGAGCCATGGGGTACGTTTCTAAGGAAAAAATATCTGAATTTTTTTCTGTGAAAATTTAACAGAAGTTGAGGAGTGTGTTTTGGTTCCCAACACAGTAACATATGAAGTGGAAGCCTGAGTTTAGGTTTCTGGAGGTCTTATCTCAAAAACAAAAAAATGGACTGAGTGAGTTTTGTTACTTTGCAGTTCAGTTGTCTTTACTGCCAAACTACAGGTACAATTTGCATAAAACAGACAGGATCTCACACTGAGGTATGTGACTATGTGTCTCTCTTAATGTTCAACAGGAAGTAATTAGCCAGCTGCAAGACGGGGGAGTAATTAAGCCGACTTACCCTCTCTGCTGACTGTGCCGTCCCAAAAAAGATGGGTATGAATGCTAGCCAAATGATGCAGGTAGTGTACATGGTGAAGCCAATGGGCTTGGCCTCGTTGAAGGTCTCTGGGACTCCTCTAGTTTTTATGGCATACACAGTGCATGTGACCATCAACAGAATACTGTATCCAAGGGAACAGATGAGGGAGAGGTCCGAGATGTCGCACTTGAGGACCCCGCGGGCATTCTCCGGGTCCTGGGTGCGCTGCTCGCCGTAGTCCACCACGGTGTGCGGAGGGTCAGCGGCGAACCACACGAAGACGCCCAGTAGCTGTACGGAGATCAGGCTGAAGGTGATGGCCAGCTGGGAGGCGGGGCTGATGAACCGCGGCGCCGTCACCGAACGCTTGCCCTGCTCGAAGATGCGGTGGATGCGGTTGGTCTTGGTGAGCAGGGCGGCGTAGCTGAAGCACATGCCCAGGCCCAGGAAGATGCGACGCAGGGAGCAGATGGCTACGTCAGGGGTGGCGATCATCGGGAAGGTGATGGCATAGCATAGGAAGATACCCGTCAGCAGCACATAGCTCATCTCACGGCCGGAGGCTCGCACGATGGGCGTGTCGTTGTGGCGCACGAAGGTGACGATGACGAAGGTGGTGGCCACGATGCCCAGCATGGAGATGAAGACGGGCATCATGGCCCAGGCTGAGTGCCACTCTAGCTTGACGATGGGGATGGGCTGGCAGCCGGTGCGGTTGCGGTCAGGCCGCTGCTCGTACGGACACAGCTCGCAGCTGAACTCGCCCGCCTGGAAGTGGTAGCCCTCACAGCGCTCGCAGTGCCAGCAGCACGGCACGCCCTTCACCATCTTCTTACGCTCACCTGCCCTGCAGGGCATGCTGCACACGGAGAGGGGCACTGCGACGCTGCCCCGCGCCCACCGCAAGGCGCCCATCTGCGCGGCGAGACCAGACAGCGGCATCAGTCATTCTGGCAACGGCGACCCAACACCCCAATTTAGGCACACATCACAGGGCAGACACATCACAGGGCAGACACACATCACAGGGCAGACACATCACAGGGCAGACACATCACAGGGCAGACACACATCACAGGGTAGACACATCACAGGGCAGACACACACCACAGGGCAGACACATCACAGGGCGGACACACATCACAGGGCGGACACACATCACAGGGCAGACACACACCACAGGGCAGACACATCACAGGGCAGACACATCACAGGGTAGACACATCACAGGGCAGACACACATCACAGGGCAGACACACATCACAGGGCAGACACACATCACAGGGCAGACACACATCACAGGACAGGGACATACATCACAGGGCAGGGACATACATCACAGGGCAGACACACATCACAGGGCAGAGACATACATCACAGGACAGGGACATACATCACAGGGCAGGGACATACATCACAGGGCAGGGACATACATCACAGGGCAGACATACATCACAGGGCAGGGACATACATCACAGGGCAGGGACATACATCACAGGAGAGGGACATACATCACAGGACAGGGACATACATCACAGGGTGGACACACACACGTATGTGTTCATATCTTTGTGGGGAAAACTCTAATTCCAACATGACCTTAACCCCTACCCAGCCGTAACCTTGACCATAAGTAACCAAATAAAATACAATAATTTTTTGTTTGCAGTCAGAGATTTTTATAAAATTAAAAAAGCAGTCCCTAGAACATCAAAATAAGAGGGTTTTATCACATTGTTGGGGACATTTGGTGCCCACAATGTAATATGTACATGACCCACAAACACACACACACACACATATTCACACACACACATTCATACACACATACACATTCACACACACACATATTCACACACATTCACACACACACACACATACACACACATATACACACACTATGGTCAATGCATTGTTACAGATTCACCTAACTGTGTGTTTTTGGACTGTGAGAGGAAACAAATCTTAAAACTTGGACTCCGCTCCGTGAGCCGTCTGCTGAGCTCCGTGTCGGTGGGGAAGGGGGTTGCTTATGAGTGAGAATTGGGGGGGGGGGCTTTCATACGCACATCTTCCACCTGGCCAGAGAAGATGAAGCGCGTGGCTCCATCAGAATACACTGCGTCGATTACCTCTTTATTGCTGCAACGTTGCGGAGCACTGGACGGCCATGAATTATTCATACTTGATGGGATTTATGTAGAGCTGTGAACTTTTTTTATTATAATTATTGGGAAAACAACTCACAAATGAATTGCACTCTAATTATACTTATCGCATGAAACATTATGTGCTTGGGAAGAGACTGAAGCCTGGACACATCTCCATATTACTCAGGTGCAGGATAATTGGGCTTTTTTTAATTTATTTTTCCAAGAAGGATCTTTGGTGGTTTCAGTATATTTTTTTCTCTTCATCCGGGTTTTTTGATTATATAATTTAATTCTTGGCTCAGTTTTTCAGAGGGGGAAAAGAGATGATCATGGGGGATTTGTGAGATCTTCCATACAAAGATCTGATCTGTGCAAACGGATTCCTGGAAGCCATCGTGAGGGAGGAGGGAAAGCCGTCTAGCTGGCTGTGGAGGAAAGCTGTTCATTCCACAGGCCGTCCTGCTCTGCCTCTGCCAGCCATGTGCTACACAACATGTTTGCTGCAAACACTGGGATTCTTCCTTCTGTGCGTTAATACGATGGCAGAAGGGAATCTGGGTCGAGGCAGGACCATGTTGTGGAACAGGAAAGCAATACATATGTCACAAAGACAAGGGAAAACAAGAAGGACTGAGACTGAGGCAAGGACTGAGAGACGTGGCTAATCAGGGCTAAAAGCGGCGCCGTCTTCCTTACATTTAAGTGAAGCTGGTTGGTCCACTGGCCAATGACCTTGTATTCGGCAGTTGACCTGTTGCTGATTTGGTACTGGAAGATGTCGTAGCGTCCAGGGGCGTCGCCGTTCTCGTTGAACATCACGGGGGTCCCGGCGCTCCCTGCAAAGCAGGAAGATGCGGAATCAGCGTCACTCGTGCATGCATGTCAGCACGGCAAACATTTCATTCCAGTTTCCTAATTAAGTTTCTTTTGATGGCACACGGCACCCTAATGAGTTTGGAGAAGTGACAAAAAGGACAGAAGTGTGGAAGCTGCAGCCGCGAGGCAGCCCTCTGCTCTGGGAAAGGCCAACGCTCATCCAGCTGCCGCTAAACAGCATAATTTTAGGACCCTATGAAAAAAAGCATGAACACATGGCACCTTTGCAAGTCACCTCTGTTGGATATTTCAGGAGAGAAGGACCGATCGAGTGTCTTAAGACATAGGGATTATTATTCTTATATTTTTTTAAAAAAAATCACACAGCTCAAAGGAAAATGGTGCGTGACAGAGCTAAGGAGCCCCAGCGTGTTCCCTGGCATGTGTGGGCAGGTGTGACTGGAACATTCCACGCTCTGTCATCCTCAGAAACAAAGCAACCAACACGTGGAGCTCTGAGCAAGCGTCTTATCCCCCACACTGCAGGCAGGGTAGGGAGCCACAAAATTAAAAGCAGGACTTCGAGTTATACAAACCCCTGAATCCCATTCTGTAGCACGTGCCAGTGTTAATTAGAGATGTGGGGATTATAGAGAGTTCATAATGAAATTGATAAATAAATAAATGCACACAGTGGCAGCACACAGGAAGTGATTCTGAAAATCGGTGAAACTAGTGTGCTTTTTTTGGGGTCATGTAGCATGGGGGGGGGGGGGGGGGGGGGGCTGATGATAAACAGGAATGTATATGGAGCTGGCCCCCCGGAGTGCCCCCTCCCGTGTCACTCACAAATCATATCTTTGGTTCAATAGCTGGTGGTAAGAATGGCACTTATGTGTGAATTACGGCCTCTCTTATGCCCCCCCTAAAATAATCTAGAATCAACCCCAATGACTAGACTGTCTGACTAGAGCGATATTTATGACCGTCTGAACGGGGGGCAGAGACGCCATAAAGCGGCCTTATGCAGACATGAGTAACTGTGCAACAGTATGTTAGTAATGCCTCATATTTCAGGCTAGTTTTGTTTGTTATGTAAATTTTCCCAATGCCATCCGACACAATGGGGAGTGTTTGCAAAATGATTAAAAATCAGTACACTTTAAAATCAGTAATCAAACTTGGTCAAAGGTAAATGAAATAATCAGTGAAGCACGCAAACGATGAACACAACACAGGGTGACTTTGAAATATAAATGTCTTTAATCAGGTGAAGAATCCTTAGGCCAAATTATCTACCTCAAGGGCAGACCCTACCTCCAAAAGTCATGGCTTTGATTGCAGCCTTTGAAAAAAAAAAACACAAAAACATAGTTCAGCTTTGTAAGGAACTGGAACAACCTAGAGCAGATGAACACAGACTATCACGGCTCCTCATCCCAAGGCTGTCACAGGTCAGCCTTAGGTGCGAATTAAAGACACAGAACTACCACTGAAAGTCTCCATTAGCACTCAGGCACAGGTTTGGATGAATTGCAAATGAACATCTCAAGCCGTACCCTCACAGAAGAGACCCACCAAAGGTCCCCAGAACGGGCACAGCAATAAGCAAAGCACAGCTGGCGTGAACATCTACACTGTATCATCATGATGCCACCCTTGATGGTGCAGAGCTCAGTATCAACTGATTTGCCCCTTGCAGTTTGTCTACAGCTAATCCATTTCAGATTGCGAGCTCTGGGGACAGCATAGTACGCAGCTTGGGGACAGCATGGTACGTAACCTGAGGACAGCATGGTACGTAACCTGGGGACAGCATGGTATGTAACATGGCGCTCTCTGTCTGCCACCCAAGTCTGCTGTGGTTTTACACTGTTTCAGTGGGGAGGTGGTTTACATAGGGGCACAGCATAGCACGCAGCCTAGGGACAGCATGACACCTAGCCTGGGAACAGCATAGTATGCAGCCTGGGGACATCATGGTACGTAGCCTGGGGACAGCATGGTACGTAGCCTGGAGACATCATGGTACGTAACCTGGGGACAGCATGGTATGTAACCAGGGGACAGCATGGCATGTAACCTGGGGACAGCATGGCATGTAACCTGGGGACAGCATGGTACGTAGCCTGGGGACAGTATGGTATGTAGCCTGTGGACATCATGGTACGTAGCCTGGGGACAGCATGGCATGTAACCTGGGGACAGTATGGCACGTAACCTGGGGACAGCATGGTACGTAGCCTGGGGACAGCATGTTATGTAGCCTGTGGACATCATGGTACGTAACCTGGGGACAGTATGGCACGTAACCTGGGGACAGTATGGCACGTAACCTGGGGACATTATGGCACGTAACCTGGGGATAGCATGGTACGTATCCTGAGGACAGCATGGTATGTAACATGGCGCTCTCTGTCTGCCACCCAAGTCTGCTGTGGTTTTACATTGTTTCAGTGGGGAGGTGGTTTACAGTACTTAGGGGCACGACGAGCAATTGGCCCTTTGGGAAGCAACATTAAGCCCCCACTCTCAACTCAGGGGGATGGGGCATAGGGGCTCTGGCCCCAGCTGATTGGCCCAAAGAGTGCCCCCTCCCCTGTCACTCACCGATTCAAAACATCATTGGCTAATAAAAAGGCTGGCTCCTCTGTACCAATTATGATCCTCGATATGAGCCCCCGGCCACACGAGTGGTTAGTCATGCTTTGCCTAAATGTCAGCTGGCTTTCTCAATGAGACGTATGGGCACATTAGAAAATGGACGACATGATGAAGTCACGCCAGAGAATGGCCGACAGACATGATCGTGACCGTGAAACTGTGATGTCAGCTGAACGGGGAAATGCACAGATCGATGACTTTTACTGCTGTTAATGTCCGACATAAAGAGCATCTCAATTACAGAATCCCATATCATATGGCTATTAAACAGCATTAAGCTTATTGTTTATTCTTCCTGAAGCTTTACAGTGTGCTGAGGGCATCATCCTGTATCTGCAAGTGTGATTTCTTAAATGCCCCCCCCCCCCCCCCCCCCCCCACCCAGAACGAGGCGGAATGTGCTGCTTCCTGAATGTTTCATTAGTCACTCTGCTTAGAGCCACAATCCACCCACCCTCACCTGGTGACTGTTTATCTCTCTTCATTATGATTTGCCTGGGGAGGGATTGCTCTACAAAAGCATGAAATTCAGGGAACCTGTGAGCTCCTCGACCCCCCATCCAGATGCACGCTCCCTGGTGGCCCTTTCTCATCTGGGACTGTGTGAAAAGCAAAGGACCCCACCCTCACTTGCAGGAGTGTTGTCATTACATGCAGGATCAGGCTATGGGTGGGGGGGAGGTCGCCACAGTGAGCACCTGCCCCTTTTGCCTAAACAACTGAAAGTGCCCCCTTCTGAGGTTATAAATACCCCTTCTTGATCACCAACGATCTCGCAAAATTTACGGAGAGGGAGCCTGCAAGGTGTGAAGGAGGGACTCATTCAGCTGGGAAGACAGAAATGTCAGTCAGCTACAGCCACTGGTCCAGGGTCAGTCTGCCTTCCTGCCTGAGTCTCCCTCCCACAGACGGCGGGCCCATTTCCGAGCTCCAGTAAACGCAGGAGCCGCTGACTGTCACTGAAGCACAGAAGACCGTCCCCCAGGACCTCAGCGTTTCCCCACATCATTCCCGACGCCGTTCGATAGCTGGTGGGTTGATGTGGCGTCTGGTCAGGGCAGGTCATGCCAAAAGAGCCAGCGGCTGACTAGCAGAGCTTAGCGGTGTCATTCACCGGCATGGACTCCGTGCCACGGAGCACCAGCAAACAAGACACAGCGGCCCATCCTCCCCAACATCCCTTCCTTCCTTCACACATCGCGGTTTGCTGGTTACGCCGTTGCTGACGGTGCAGCACAGAGACTGCATTCCGCTGCCCTCACCAAGACCCTTAACCCCCCCCCCCCCGTGCTGAGCTGAGGGAGTCTAAGCTGCCCCCGTGGGGAAAGCTTAAGGCCATCGTTATGGAGGACATGCGTATAGCCAGTTGTGGAGCTTTATTTCAGGGTTAGATCCCAAGGGAAAGGGCACTGCTGGTCGCTGGAATTCAACAAGGCGGAATTTTTATAAAGTCTAACGGCATTCCAGTGAGGAGGAGTGGGGGGACCATGACCAGGCATTTTTAGGAAAAACATAGGGGCAGACAGATGAGCACATTTATGGGCAAACAGGATGAGGTCACAAGGGCATATACAGGGGCGGGACCACAGGGGCACCGGCCCCAGCTGAAAGCTGATTGGCCCCTGCAGGGATCCTACCCTGCCACTCACCAGCTCAAAATATTTAATTGGCTAATGATAAGATTGGCCCCTATGCCTCAGTTATGCCGCCCCTCCCCCTTAAGCCTCTCACATTAAAAAAAAATCCTAGAATCTCCCCTGCACCTGCATTTATTTAACAGTAATGAATGAAAGTGTCATAATAAGAGGAGTTGCTCATCCTGTCACTGTCAAAACATGGTTTCGAGTTGTTCTCGTCGCGGCAATCAATCTATGACTGATAATAAAGCAAAGCTGTTGATCGAGTCTGTGATTAAACTCGGAATGACATCTCCAAGGGCCAGTGCCGAGCTGCAGCACGGAGCCATTCTGCTGGCTCTTAGCCAATCAGCAGCCAGGTGACACAGCTTTTTGCTGGCCGTGGGCCAATCACTGGGCTGCGCACACAGCCCTGCAGTATGGTGCTTAGTCAGTCAGTTAATGAGGACAAATTCAATTATTCCTCAGTCCTATTATGTTTAAAGCGCTCGGAAAACTGCACTATGCAGTGCAACAGCGTGTAGTTGAACTAAAAGTCTGAGGTGGGATCAACTCCTATAGTTGAAAGAGTTGCTCAGGAAGTGGACAAAGTCTCCCAAACGGAGCCTTTCCCATGTACGGGCCCTCGCCCCCCCCCCCCCATGCATGTGACCGCCGGCGTCGCCAGCGGCACACGTTTCGCACGTCAGCACGCATCACACATTGGCTTCACAGGTATGGTGAATATTTCACAATTTTTTTGGATCTGTAAACAGTGACAAATGTTTCGCACATTTAATTCTGCCTTCCGTTAAGATCAGCTGCAGCCATATGCCCTTAAGTGTGACAGGACGTCACGCGGCAGGTGAACCAGCCAGGCTCAGCCGCATTGCCGTGGGAAGCCGCCACTTGATAACTCGCTGAATAACAAACGGTAGCTGCATGGCTGCAGCCGTGGAGCCAGCGGGGAAGTGCGTCTGCCACAGAGGGCTGGCGGTAACCGCTAACTAGCTAACCGCCCATGTCCGTACTCCCTCCAAACTAGCTAACCGCCCATGTCCATACTTCCTCCAAACTCGCCTTACAGCCAAACGTGGCAGGCAGGACTATTGGATGGATGCTGTGATCTGTTGCTATAGCGAAAGACATGATACCCTAGAAGGTGGCCTCCACTAAAACGGGGCCTCAAAATGGGCACCCACGCGCCCCCATGCGCCCCCTCCCCCTCCCAAACATAGGAGGGCCTCTGGGTACCAGTGAGGGATTCGTGTCCCGTTTTGATGCCAGTGGGAATCGCTGGGACGAAGCCATGCTACTGAGCCGATCTGCATGGATGCTCTGCCAGTGATAACGAGAGGAAGTGGGAAGCTGGAGAGAGACACCATTTGTTCGACATCAACAAGCCATGGGAAAAGACGAATGACGTATGGGGGCCTGTCGGGCTGGGGCGCTCTACTGGTTCTGAATATCAGACTCCTGTGGGGTGAGCCTGTCCCCCACTGCTCATCTACATCAAGGTTATTGTCCTTATAATTTTAATTGAACGCAGTGAGGCAATGATGTTTGTCTGCCCGGCGTGACGTTTGTCTGCCCATGACGTTTGTCTACTTGACGTGACCTTTTTCTGCCTAGTGTAACGATCTTCTACCCATGACGTTTGTCTGCCCGGCTTGACGTCTGTCCACCCGGAGTGGCATTTGTCGTCCCGGCGTGGTTTCACTTTTCACGGGATGGGCAAGTCCTGGGTGGTAACAGACACTTTTTGTGGGACGGGCGGTGGAACCAGACAGCAAGAAGATGGAAAGAGAGATAAAGCAGCTGGTTGAGCAGCTCGTGTCACACAGGTGAGGCACAAAACAAAAGAGAAACTGGCATGTTTCAGATCCGACTTGGGGAATGATGTCAGCACTGTAAGGCAAAGTAAAACACACCGAGTTAAGCCTGCGCTGGGGACGATGTCACCTCTGATAAACACACTCACACCCATAAAGCCATTTCGAGAACAACTCCACCCGAAAGTATAATTCATGGAGCTCTGGAAGGATCCGGAAAATGTAAAAGATATGCATGCTAAGGTACCAGAATGATTTGGGATTATATTTTTTGGATCTGAGCCAATCACCCTCCAGCAGTAAGGTGACAAAGTGTGTGACACAGTGACAAATCCACAGTCTCCAAAAAACGGATTGTCAGCAAAATCACCAAGCAAAAAAAAGCAGAGATCCATGCCTGTACAAACAGCTGTGACTGCCCCCCCATGAAGGCCCCCGTGATGTTCCTCACAGAGGGTGTGGTATGTCGAATATGATACCTTTACAAAATGTTGTTAAAATCAGGTAAAATCTCTCACACATAAACTACTTTCAAAAACTGAAAACAAATGATTTAATTCCTGGGACTGGGGAATGAATAATATTCCAATCTGCTTCTCAGTTCTTTTCATTTATCCTGAATGCCTCCCCTACATCATAAAAAGCCAGTTCCGGCAGGTTATCGATCGATACACAGCAGTGACGCTGCTCCTCCATTGACACTGTTCTGTGAGGTGCATTAAAACTCCCTAAGCTGATGTGCAGGACTATTCACACACAAATATGTAGCATTGGATCACTGTCCTCAATAAATAAAGGAATAAATATAATATTCTGTGTCATTTCCCTGACTGGCTTCTCTTTATCTAGTTCTAGGACTTACAGGAGAATCTGATCACGTTTTATGTGATATTTATACAGAAATAGAGAACATTCTAAATGGTTCACAAACTTTTGAGCACCACTGTATGTATGTAGAAGAATGGAGCGCAAGGACATATCTCCTGCAGATGACAGCAGTGAGAGGTCTGTAAAAGCGACAAGGACATATGTCCTGCAGATGAGAGCAGCGAGAGGTCTGTAAAAGCGACGAGGACATATGTCCTGCAGATGAGAGCAGCGAGAGGTCTGTAAAAGCGACGAGGACATATGTCCTGCAGATGAG
>JAODJU010000001.1:1713226-1736463 GCA_026776725.1 Gnathonemus echidnorhynchus
AGGCTGGCGTGTACCGTGGGGTATAGGCTCTCAATTCAGGTCAGGCTGGCGTGTACCGTGGGGTATAGGCTCTCAATTCAGGTCAGGCTGGCGTGTACCGTGGGGTATAGGCTCTCAATACACGAAAGCCCTGGGTTCACACCTCACGCGCGAACCGCGCGTCCCGGGTTCACACCTCACGCGCGAACCGCGTGTCCTGTCAAAACGGTCATGAACTCAATCCATCACGTCTCCTAGCTGGAGTTAATTGAAGGCGGCAGCTAATTAAGCAGCCTGCTGCTGTCGGTCACTCTGGCCGAGACGGACGGGGAGGGCTGCATGTCAGGCTCCGAGGTGACAAGGAACCTGCAGTCATGCAAAACGACTCAGCTACAGAGCAAAGCTGCCGGGGTTACAATCTGCCCCCGCTGCAGCTCCCAGGCAAAAAAATGTTACATCTCACTTGATGACAGACAACTTAATCACATGAACAAGCAGTATGGACAACTGCTAGTTAGGCAGCAAATTCAATTTCCCACCAGAATGGAGCATTTCATCATTTATCTATCTGTTGGGGCACCATTGTCTTTGAGAAAAGAAATAAATAACTAACAAAGCAACATGGGCAGACGCTTACGAACAATGCAACCTTAAATAAGGATTTTGTATTTCTGCAGAATATATTAATGTTAATTGTTCTCGTGAGTGTATTATAAAACTGTTAATTTTTGAGTTCCATAGATGGAGGTCCTGCTGGTTCCGAGAAGGGGTCTGGGCCGTGATTATCATCTTGGGTGCAACTTAGCTTAAATTTAAAGCCAGTTGAACAAGAAATATCTTTTTTTCTGTAGACAGAAAAGCAGCAAGATTGGCTAAGGTCACATATGTATCACTTGATGGTTCAATCCCAAGCCCAATGACTGTTATTAACCCAATAAGACCGGAGCTTATCTACACGGTCACTATTAGCCCAATGAGACCAGGGCTTATAGATTTACAAACACAGTATTTACCCAATAAATCCTCAAGCTTACAGACTTACAGACGCAGTATTAACCCAATGAGACTCAAGCTTTTAGATTTTCTTATAGACTCACAGGACAAGTCTCAGTTTTAACTATAGGAATTTTTATAATTTAGGCCAGTTAACCATTCCCCTGCCCCACACAGATCGGTAATCGCTCTGACTCTCTGGTACCTCAGTTCCGTGGACCAAGAAGAAAATAGTGAGATATGAGTGGCTGCACAGCGGCCCTTTGGAGGGGGGCGGGGTATGTGAGTGAGGGTGTTTCCCATCCTGTGAAGGAGATTTCCGTGAGTTTAGGGCGCTCAGAGTGGGTGGCGCCTTGTGACGGTTCCCCTGAGAGTTTAGGGCACTCAGAGTGAGTGGCACCTTGTGACGGTTCCCCTGAGCACCATCCATGGGCAGCAAGCCAGACGGATTGATCTTCTAGGATGGAACATCTTTTGGGTTCCCAGTGGGACACCACAGCCCAGCATGCTGAGCCCCCGCAGTGCTGCCATTAGCGCCTGAGTTCTCCTGTCCTGACCTGCCGCTGACCCCCCCCCCGCAGGGCCGACCCAGGAGGGAGCTGGTCAGGTGGGGGGGTCCACCACTACAAAGACTCTCAGGTACCTTAGCGCTCAGGTTCTTGCTGTCTGAGAAAGGTCAGATAGATCACGCGGCTGAACGCTGCAGCTTCAAGTCACCACCCTCCGCCCAGCATCTACCCCCCCCCGTCAAGCATCACTTCATCCGTGAGACACCAGCGGGCCAAAGCGGGCGACTGCCAATCAGGGATAACAACCCCCCACCTGAGAGATGCTGCCTTTTTAAAAAAGGCGGAGTATGAAATCGTATCAATGATATCCTGCTGCTATGCAGCGAGGGCAACGGGCCCCGAGAGGCAGCTCCACAAAAAGACCCCCCCCCCCCCCCATTGCTTTCCACAGGTACAGGAAATGCCACGCACCACCCAGGAGCCGGGGGGGGGCTTAGCAGCAAGGCCAGTGGAGGGGCACTAATTTCATTTGTGCTTCTTTAATTTTGCCGGCTGAGAGCTCATCTCGCGGGGGGCGTGTGCCGCCTGATTAAACCCTCCGCTGAAGACGGACTGGGGGGGACAACAAACTCACCGAGGAACAGCCGCCTTCTGAAAGGTTTGCGTCGACTGGCCACGCCGCCATGTGATTGGTCAGTGGTGAGGCCGTCGCTCGGTGGTTGTGAACGGTACCGATGTAGATAGATTACATTCACTCCTGCTCAGCCCCGCTGGGTCAGCACCACTTAGTTAAATGGCTGCCATGGACCGGAAGCAGCAAGTACATGCTAAGAAGATGCAGAGGTTATTTGTTAAATGATGCTATGGTCTCAGATCAGTGACCTCTCCTTAAACCCGAGGAAAGGTCGGAAGGGGGGGGGGGGCAGCCCGGTAGGGTCTTCAGCTTGTATTTTTGCTCCTTCTGTTGTGACATGAATGCAGGTGACACACATACTGACGCAGACATTTTCTGATTTCAGTCACAATAAGATGGAGACAATTGTACTCTCTCGTCAAGATGGATCCCCCCAATCTTCAGCACAAAGAAAGGAAAAATAAATTCATATTCATAAACCTGACAATATAAAACAAGACCAACAATTTAAAATGGCCACTCAGACAAACTGTACCAAAGAGCGTGTAGATCTGGCACCTCTGATATCGATCCACTAAGCCGCTCGTCAGCAATGCCATTCACCAGAAAAATAGGTATATGTAGAATCTGTCCCTGCCTTAATTTTGACCCCCCCCCCCCCTTAATGAACCTGTCAGAAACAATGCCATTTGTGATGGGAGCGGACCATTTTATACCTGCATGGGGGGACAATTCACAGCAAGAATGGGAAGAGACATGGGGGGGCTGGCTGGGATCCAGCTGTCATGGGAAGTGACACATTTATCATTCAGCGGAGGTCAGGGGTCACAGGCTATCGGGGGCTGGGGAGGGGGAGCTGACTGGGGAACCATGAGCTATCACTCCTTCCAGAGCGGCGGGGGGCGAATCATCTACGGCCGAGACCCACAGTGTCACGCTCACACTCCAGCATTGCCGAATATTAATGCTCTCCAACTCCGGCCAATCAGAGACCAATGTTATGACACTGCAGCTGTTCACCAGAACTGGGAATGACACGCGACACAGAAGCATGCCGTCGTCCTCCGATTCGCAAGCCCTTCAAACGTGACCCGCAGCAGCCAAACGTGAAGCACAATCGGAGGTTCCATCCTGCGTGGCTCTTCCCCGCACAGGCAGAATGGTGAGCGGCTGAAATACAAGGGCTTGTCTGCTGGCTTTGGGCAGGAGGCCTTTCCAGGAAGCCTGAAGCATGACAGGAAAGTGGTTTTTTGTTAGCGCAATGACACGCTATTGGCTCACTCCCACAGACCACCTGATCACAGTCCACCCAGTCAAAGCTTGTTGATACAGTGTGACTGGGATTAAGACATCAACATCGTAGGGGAAACACAGAGTTCTCCTCCCCAGCATCGATTCCCTCACTCGGGTTCCAGCGACAGGGTGATGTAATTAAACTATTTGCTCAGCCTTTGGAGAAAAGACCCCATCTATCTTAACCCCAGCTGGAAATGAGATTCCCACGGGACTGACCTCGACAGCGACATGTGACAGAACTACCGTCCGTGGGACTATGGGACTATGTTCTCCCCCTTCACCCAGCCAGAAATGGAATAAATTGCATTTAATGGCAGCCCTCCCCTTGGCCACGACCCTGGCTGGGGCTACTGACAGTTCCTTTCATCCTTCACCATACAGTCGTGGCGTGCGGTTAAATTATTTCAGTCGTGCGGTAATCCTTTAAGACAGACACACACCTGAGATCAGACGGGTAGGGGCACAGGGAGCTTTTGTACACGAGGCTTTGCGGAGCGAAACGCGCTCTCATACCAACCAGCTTATTGAATCCAGCCTTCGGTGCGTTTGATTTTCTCAAAGGAACGTAAAGCTATTTTTCGAGATCGTACATAAGACCTCTAATTAAAAAAAAAAAAACTTGTTTTTCATGTTGCATCGCAGCCTTTGTTTTGAACCCATCCCGCTACATATGGAGAAGCAGCATCAGCCTCTGCAGCTTGATTTAGAATGAACAAGTGGGCTGTTAAAGGCTCTAAATGAAATAGATTTTTCACAGTGTAATCTGTGTACAAGCAATTGTGTTGCATGTATTGCACTTAATGCATGTGCAGCACGATTGCCGCGTAAAAATGCTCACCTAGCAGAAAAATGCGCTTGTGTTGGACACCCACGTGTGCGAGTGCCGTGGGGAGCTCACGTCTTCCAGGTCGCGGCTTGGTGGGTGGAGAAATGTCAATGCCCAGCCATGAGTGCTACTGACTACCTGAAGGAATCCCCGCTCAACACACGGGTTCAACGGCAACATGCAATCACTATGAGCATCTTCAAACTGGAGGCCTCGTCAGCCAAACGGGGCAGAGCTGAATGCCTGGAGATACCCCACTATGAGCCATCTGACTCGCTCCTAAGGGTCCCCCCTCCCGCCTCAGCGCCTGACAGAGAGCCCGAGCCGATCACGAGCGGCCGTGGGCCACAGGGAGCTCTGCTGTTTGTTTTCTAAGCACCATCCAAGAGGCAGGAAGGACACCGCTATGCTTAATGACACAAACAGGAGCCATCTGAGCTCGGGGGAAAGGCACAGTATCCCAGCATGCAGCAGGGCTGACTGCTGAGCTGCTGCAAGACGCGCACAGGAATTCACATGAGCGCATACACACAGACACACACACAAAAACACACGCACACACACACAAAAACGCGCACACACACGCACACACACACACACCACGCACACACACACACGCACCCACACACACACACGCCCACACACACGCACAGTACGTACATTGGCCAGGCGTGCTGCTGACTCAGCCATTTGTCACTCAGCAGCCCCACGCTCTGCAGTCGGCCATGAGAGGTAGAGAGACAGCGACTGGTGCACGTCTGACGGCACCAAAGCCCCATCTCAGCTTGAGAATAAAATCTATTCAGATATGTGTCACCCCCATATAGGAGTACAGTGCAGTCCATCTGGGGAATACCACCAGGGCAAGACTGCCATCCAGGGCAAGACTGCCATCCAGGGCAAGACTGCCATCCAGGGCCCTCCGGCATTCGGGTCCGAACCAGAATGACCCTTGGCTCACAGGCTGCTATTAGATTTATCATGGACCTCAAAGAAATGTTTATTTCCGATTTATTTGCCTGGAACGCTTTTTACCGTGCATATGCCGAACATTTCTGCATTCTGGGATTCCTGCATCGCAGAGCGGTACCTGCACCTGTGCAGAGGATCTGCAGCCAGAACAGCGAGCGTCCATGAAGCGGGGAAGTGTGAGCCTGGCCACAGCAGGGGAGGCGGAACACGCTACAGACACGCCGCCTTCTGCGTTAGTAGGCCGGGGGTCCTGTGCATGCCCTGATCCCCCCCCTCTGACTGTGCTGGGTCCAGTTGGGATGTGACAAAAGGAGCGGAGGTCCGTCACGCTGTCACAAGCGATCTGCGTGACTCTGATCCCGCAATCGGCGGGACTGGGGGGATCGGTCTGGGCGCCGGGGAGGATGCACTCGCGCTCCGTAATTATTTTAATTACATGTCAAAAGCGCTCTGCTCAGACGGATGGAAGCCGCCTGTCCCCAGCCCCTGTGCGCATGAAAGAGCTGTCAGTCCCCTGCATGAAGACTGCCCACGCACATTGGAAACGGTGACAGATTGGCATATCTTTGGTCGCACAGAATGTCACATGTTTCTACCCTAAACCATTACACACACAGATCAAACATCGTCTAACCCCTTTTCTGGCTCAGAATTTGCAAGGTTTCAGTTATACATTTATTGAAATTGTGGCTCAGTGGTTAGACGATGAAGCACGATGCTGCCACATCCATCCTGCCCCACTGTGCCCCAGCACCCGACTCTATTCTGTACATCTTGTGTTACAGCCCAGTACCTGCATGTCCTGAATCCAAACACAGCGCGTGTACAGCATATATTGTACCCCAGTACCTGCATTTCCTGTATTCTAACACATTACCTATACAATATGTCTTACAGCCCAGTACCTGCATTTCCTGTATTCTAACACATTACCTATACAATATGTGTTACAGCCCAGTACCTGCATGTCCTGTATTCTAACACATTACCTATACAATATGTGTTACAGCCCAGTACCTGCATGTCCTGTATTCTAACACAGTACCTGTGCAACATGTATTAAAGCCCAATACCTGCATGTCCTATAATCTAACACAGTACCTGAAATCATATATACTGTATTACCCCAGTACCTGCATTTCCTTATACTAACACAGTACATAATTTATTGCAGCACAGTACCTGTACATTTCTTGGGGCTGCCTGGCCGCTTGCCATGGGATCCCAACTTACACCCAAAGTTCTCTTCCCAAAACTCGGCAAACCAAACGTTCCTTCTGTTGTTTGACAGGGACCGGCTCCGGAAGTACCTGTCAAAGGCTGGAAGGGCAAGAGTGAATACAGGAGGTAGCAAATAAGGAAACAGGTAGTGATTGTTCAGACACACTTTACTTCCCAGTTTAGCTCAGATAAACTTTTCCATACGTGAGTTTCCCATTAGAAAATGGCTAATCCCCGTGTTTAATGATATTCATTATTACCACACCTTCACTATCACTGTATTAGCAGGCAACATGCTATCAGCTAAAGCTACAGTCACCTGCTACCCACCTGCCTATCAGTGTGCTGTAGGCTGAAATTCAGACATGCATTATAGGATCCATTTAATCAATATGTGTGTATTTATGTGTCTAACCCCGTTCAGCGCTCATTGCTGCCTGGAGGGCGGGATAATAAGCTCTGTGGGACTAGGCTGTGTGACCGCGGAAAAGGGCAGCATGAGAGCGGGCCGTGCTCCAGCGGAAAGCAAGCACTCCAGGCAGGGTTCGGTACCCCCTCTGCCCTGGGCCAAGATTTCACCCCCGCAGGAAGACTCGTACCGTCCACCGAAGCTCGCTTGGGCAGGATAGTGACTGCGCCCTCAGCCACCCTCTCCTGCTGGATCACCGGGGAGATCTTCGACCCCCAGCTGTCGGATCCCACCCACAGGAAGTGCCCCGTCAGGTTGTTCCGTCTCGCTGCGTCCAGGATGCGCCTGAGAAGCAGAGAGGAGTTTGCAGACAGTGAAAAACACACATGACCTCACAGCAGGGGTCTTGGCACCGGTTGGCGGGGGGGGGGGGGGGGGGGTTATGTACCCAATCAAAGATTGGGGGGACAGAAACTGCCTTGAGGTTCAGGAATTTGCAGAACATTCTTGTTATCTTTCTGTACTCCTGTTTTTAACTCAGCTCTGATTAAGGAAATTCCGCCTGCACCATTTGAACTGAAAGGTGCCACATAAGCCCGGACTCTGTGCCACCCTCGCACGACTTCATCAAAACGCTGTATTCCCAATCCATGCAGAGTGGCTCTGGATCATGGTGCTGAGGATAAACCGCCGATCTGCTCTTGACTTAATGGCTTCTGGGCTCAGCAAGCGGGACCGGCTCCCGGGGACTCCCACCTGATGTCGTCCTCGTTTGCAAACGTGATCACGGCGCGTGCGCTGGAGGTCTCCAGCAGCCGGCGGATGATCTTGTCAAACTCTCCCGCCTTTGGCTCCCGGGGGATCTTCACGGACTGTGCGATACATACCCCACCTGCAGGCGGATGGCGAAATAGCAGGGAGCAGGGGAGAGACTACGGTCACAATCTGATTGGCCTTCGTCGGCACTCTCTAGGAATACAGATGAGGCAGCTGGACACAGGACCGGTGCAGCTGCTGTCCGCTGCCGGAGATGAACTGGGTTTATATTAGAGTGATATCAGATGCTATCGGCTCGCCTAAGGTGTTAGGAATTTTAATGTGCCCCTAACATATGAAAGCCTCTGCTCATACCCTCCCCCGCCACCTATGGTGCCCTCATCTTTTAATGCATGTCCGGCGCATAAAAGGCTGCCTCCGAGGGGAATCGCTTCCAAGCACCCCGGCCTTTCCCCTGCTCTCCATCCCACGCAAGATAACATCGACGCAGCGTTTAAATAAACACGATTTGATAAGCCACTTGAGCCGAACGGAACGATCTTGCATTTAATGAGACATAATGGCCCTCCATCTTTTCCTAACCGTCCTATTATGTTATTAGCTTTCCATTCTGACATAAATGATGATCTTCCTCCCGATCCAATCTCTTTTTGTTACAGCCCATTTAATGAACATCTGCACAGTCTACTCCTCTTGATATGACGACACTCTGTCAGTGCGTGTGTTCTTTAAACTAGCACCACGCTAAAGAAAACAAGTTATTATCCCAAATGAAGGCCTTCTCTGGCTTAATTACAAAAATCCCTGCATATTTTGCTTGCAGCTCCTCATCTCCAGAAGCATCTTAGCTCGAAGCATCGTGAATCGTACTGCCAGCGACATCGATTTGCCAGCCCGTGGGATTAGATGAGAATGTACTTGATGTAGGAATAGCATTAAAGCCCAGTAGTTTTACAGTGAGCCTTGCTGTGATTTCACCTTATGGAAGTATGGCTGAGCCTGAGCTATGTTGGTGTGCCTCAGGGTGTATAGGGGCGGGGCCACAAGGATACTGACCCCAGCTGGAAGCTGATTGGCTGACAGAATGACCCCTCCCCTGTCGCTCACTAATTCAAAACATATCATTGGTTAATAATATGGTTAGTCCCCCATATAAATGATGGCCCCTCTTAGTCCCCCCACCCTAGAATCACCCCTGGGACAGCACCTCCTACCCTGTCCTGCCAGGGATGGCGACGAATAATCATAACAGCAGAAGTAACATGCGGGGAAATGACACGTCGAGATAAATGGCAGCCAGATCACAATCTGCACTAATTGGCAGTTTTTCTTCTTTGCTTGACCCGCACTGTACTGGTCAATTGTGTTTTTTTTCCTTTTTCCGAAACAACTTTAGTCGCCTTTAAGGGGGAAATTATATGTTAACTCGCGTCACGGTGTTTAAGTGTAGCCACTGCGAAGGTGGAATTGTTCAATTAAATCTCTCATTATTTCAATCATCAGCCTTTTATAGCTAATGAGCTGAAGGCTGCAGCGTAAATACCTGACATATAGTTACACATATTAGCTCTTTCTTTTTTTAACAATACATTCCAGTTTCAGAAATTTATCAGATCTCATTACCACTCAGGGACAAACACTAGTAGGTATTCTTGGGGTCCACAGATGGCACCACACAAGGAATCACCTAAATCTACACTGGAAGTGCCAATGGTTTATGCTTGGTGATGCAATAACACTATAGACACACATTTTAAACTGCAACTCTGAGATTCTGCATTTAAATCCTTCAGGGCACAGTGTTTGCCATGAGAAGATCAGCCAGCGTGATCCTAAGTGGCCACATTGTCTTGTGTCATCTACAGTGAAAAACGTGCCTCTTCCCTCTCCAAGGCTGACTAGCTTCTGCAGTCACTAAATCCCATACAGAGGTAAAGTTCAGGAGCGCAGTGAGGCCTCTCCACTGCAGCGACGGCAGAGCGCCTCACGAAGACGTGGCATGCAGCTGGCATTGTGCCGAGGAAAGATAACTGTGGTCCTGACGAAGCAGGACTTCCATCGCAAGCGTTCGATGACGCAGCACCACTTTTGGGGTGGTCACCTCTAACTATTTGATCAGCTCTCTCCGGCCGCCTCGAAACGCCCAGTGCTGAGGTCCAGAGGCGTGACGAGAAATTCGGGCCTGCTGACAAAATGTTGGCAATTTATTTTTAAGTATTCAAAAAATCTGTAAGGGAATTCATGACCTACCACACCCACTCTGAGGTGTAATTAGTGGAATTTTACAAACAGGATTCAGGACAGTGTCTGGACCTTTTTTTCCCCATTACAGCGGATAAATCCCTCCCACTGTAAAAGGGGGGGGGGGTATCAGGTGTCTGCGTCCCAGGTGAGGGAAGCGGATCTGGGCGTGGAGCGACGATTAAGGACACGGGGGTGGGGGGTATCGCGTGTCGTAACAGACCTTTCCAGCGCCAGCTTTCGCCGTAAATATTTCAGGCGGCTTCGCTGACGCGCTTCGGTTGCCGTGGCGATGGGGGCCGGCAGGACAGGGCGCTCACCTTGGCCGCCAGCCGGCATTCGGCCACGCGGGTGTTGAAGTGCGAGGTGGCCGCCTTGTTCATCTCCACGCAGCAGTTGGCGACCACGAAGACGGCGCCAGCGGGTAGTTTCACGTCGGTTGCTCGGAGGGGGCTGAACTCTATGAGCTTCGCCTAGGAAGGAGGAACCATTAATGGCCGTCACTGCGCAGAATCCGAAAGCGCCGTAACCCCGTGTGGCCGAGACCTCAGTGGGTATACCTTGCCCTCTTCTGCCAAGAAAGATATAGACTGGTCCATTCCCCCGCCCTCAGTGCCAATGTAGCGCTCGCAGCGGGTGCAGATCTCAGCCAGCTCCACCTAGTGGACAACAAAGAGATGTTCCACATAGGTCATAACAAAGGCATGAACTCTTCACCTTAAACACTGCGTAATGTATGGGCATTATGGAAACCTGCTTGTGCACTTTCAAATCCCTGCTTTGTAAATACTGCCATGGTCCTCAGTCAGATGAAGAAGACTCATCTATAAAAATGCAAACTATGCAAGTCAGTCTGGCAAAGGATGTTGTTATAACGGAATAAGAATTTAACACGGACCTATAAATGCCTACTTAGAATCTTTCCTGAATTATGAGACTGAAATTAGCGAAAATGTCTGTTTCATTTTTCAGTTCACAATCTTGTAAACTTAAATTATCAAAAGAAACCAAGTAACACTCAAGCAGCGACTCAAGTATGCTGCACCGCTTTGGGACCATAAATTAAGCAGAATGGGGAGGAAGCCCCAGACCCAAGAAGCAGGAGATTTCACTGCATGCACACTCAGGCCCTGGAGATGGACAGGCTGTCCATGAGGTGGGTCCGTGGGGTCTAGAGTCTGGAGCAGGATACCGGCAGCGTGCTGGTACTATACCACACAAAGCCGATTACCAACGCCGCTTTGCATGCCAAGTCACAATCTGTGGGGCCCTTGATGTGCTTCATAATGGAATGGAACTTGCTGTCAGGGCAAATTTGTGTCAAGCAAAATTTAGACGTCACTGCCGCCGTGGTAACCGGGGTCTGATTCAGACTCCTCCCAGAGTGCTTGCCCACTCAGTGACAGACGGAGACATCCGATTGGCCGTACGAACGGCCGCGTGGGTCTCACATAGCAGCAGGTCGGCTCACGCAACGTTCTTAAAACGGCAGAAAGACATTCGCAAAATGATTCCCATAAGTCTACAGAGTACTTGACAGTAGAACCATAAATATGATGTATTAAAAGACACTTCAGACTTCTACTAAAATCATAACTCAGCTCACGTCCTCCCAGCAGATACCTCACGCGCTCATGTCCCTAATCAGCTTCCCATCCACCCATTTTCTGCAGAATTAGCACTCCCTGTCCGACTCCCCCCAACAATCAATCAGGGCGAGATAACACACTTATCTGGCCAAGGCATCGCAGCAGGACGAGAGGTAACGTTTCCCCCTCGGAAACTTGGGTGGGGGTGTGGAGGGGGGGGGTCATTACGGACATGGCAACAAACAAACAGAATGGGGATCGTCAGAGAGACCTGGGAAAAAGAAAACAAAACGATCCCGTTGACTATTCAGAGGCATGCTAATGAATTTTACACACAGCTCGTATCCACGCTGAAGCGGGCGGCCCAGTAACATCGGCACAACCGAAACTCTGCTACCATGCGTCATATGATCAAAATAACTAGGACAAAACGAATAGGGTGAAGTCAACACAGAAAACCATGACAGAACACATACTGCTGTAAATATAGCCTTCAGCAGGTCGTGCTTAATGTGAAATTAGACCAAGAAGAGAAAGATCACTTTTGCTGCACGCAGGGATGACTATATATCATTAATGTTATATGGTGACATGCTGGCTCTCAGTGTTGGTCACCACTGTCATCTACCCATGTCACTTTGAACCTGATCATGCCTGAAGTCGCTTCTCCATTTCACTTAGATTCCCAGCCACCTCACTGTATGAAAACCCCAAATTTATCTTTTTTATCATAAAATAACTGTGTGCATTTCTGTTGGATTTAAGGAACGTGTGTGGTTTTAAAAACCTGCTTTAAATCATCAGGCCCTGCTGGCATTTCCGTGTGCGGAGTGCTGTCGTTGGCCCAGCCCGACGCTGAAAGGCCTCAGCCTTTGAAACAGGATCAGATGTATGGAGAGATGTCAGCATTATCTGTCTGACGGGTCATCCGTCAGGGGTGGGGGAAACGTGTGACCGGCTGTTTGGCACAGAGATACGTGGACCTCAACGATGGAGGAGTACCAGTTCGTCACGCTGGCTGGACTTGGCCCCCCCCCCGGCATAAACACAGCGAGTACTTCTTGGGGTCACCAGAGAGCAGCAACAGAAGAGTGTGGGCGATCCAGCCTTTGATCAGCATTGACCCCCTCCTATCTTTGATCCCCTTTACTCAATTCCCTTATTATCGATGACTCACCCCAAAGTCTACACCTAAACAACATGTGGACTCCCTCTACAAATACCCCCCCCCACAAAAAAAAAAAAAGTTTCCCTCTACTTTCATGTGTCGGTTTGTTTGCTAGCACACCGGTTACCCTCCGGTGCTGACAAATCTTAACAATGACCCATTTCTGTACCTCACTGTGGATAAAAGCTAATGCTAACTGGGGGGGGGATGCATAACACAGAAATCCAGACTGGGGAGGAGTGGAAGAAGGAGCCTCGAACATGGCTTACTGCAGCATCTGTTTGGTTGCTCCCCTGACATACGAATAAGTTTAAGTAACCTTCAGGCAACGGCAGTATGAAGCGTTCTGTTCCTTTAACGACCCTGGGATCTGCTATGGGATCCTGTCACAGCACTGATGTCTACGAGTGTCACAGACGCCTGGGCACGAGGTATAAAAGTATATATAAGGTATAAATAAGGTATAAAATATAGATGGCAATGATGCACGCATGCTCATCTGAGGTCTACTGAAAACGGGCGAGGGCTGCTGCAGAACATGCGTGTCTAGACAGCGGCTCTGCGGGTCGTGGAACCGGGCCAGAAGGCCGAGAACCACGGCTAACATCTGCTTCCTTTATCGAGAACCCAGCATCAAAAAGAACACACGAGAGGAGATGAAAACAAAACGGCTAAACAGCCATGGCGATGTCGGTGTGAGATGAAGGCTCTGTCACCGAGTGCGGCCTTTCTCAGCTACAAGCCTCGGGCGCAGTCTCGGATGCACGCAACACACACACGTTACGGGCGTCCTGAGCGTGTCCAAGTCTGTCAGCGAATCAGAGGAAAAACCACATTTTCACAACAGAACGACTCGCAAAGAAAAGAACAACATGAGCATACATCATTTACACACATGGACACCGCAGGGACAGCTAAAGCCAAACCGCGATTCAGACTCGCTTCTCAGAACGGTGGGAGTACATTTATCGTATTATAAAGTCCAGTAACGTGCACTAAAATGTAAACACGCTCCTTTGCCAAGCTCGGCGCTGGGGAATCGAGGGAGAAACAAAGGCTTTGGTTCTGTTTGAATAACTGTCAAAAAGGAGATTAGACGGATAGGCAGGCGGTCATTAGGTTCTGCATAAAACCGTTTTTGGCAGCCGACAATGAAATGGCATATGGCCCTCGTGTTTACATTCCGGACGTATTAATACGCAGCGTGGTCAAGTGAGCGGTGAAGAGAGGGGCCGGGCTGGGGGGGGGTTTATGAGCCCCCACTCAAAGCCGCCCCCACTTCAAAGTGATGCCATGGATGTGTATTCAGAAGCTGCACAACCAGTAAGGACGGCAGACAGAGGAAGGAAACCGAAATATTAGGAAATGGTCATTTGATGACTGCTCTTTTAAATGCTATTCCTGGGGACCTCCTTTATAGGCTCGGTTTTTCTGTAGTTCACGCTCATAGTGGGACCCTGAGCATAATTCGATTGATCCTGATATTTCTTTTAAGGCTTTTTCAGGAGGCTGTTCTCTCCCTTCACAGTCCCTCTCAGCCGTGGATCGGTCACGTTGATGAACGGGTGTTACCTTCGACAGCGTCCGCTGGTTGGCTTCCAGAGTGACCAGGCCGGCACAGCACACCAGGGCACTGGAACTGGACAGGCCAGAACTGGGAGGGACAGTGCCATCAACAACACACCGCATTCCAGCCATCGATGTGAGGCCCAGATGCTCCTATGAGGAGGATGTCACATAGACAGGGTGGTGAGAGAGACCGCGGCTGAGGACATTAGCTGACCCAGGTCAAATGAAGCACTGACAGTACAGGGAAACTGTTGTGAAATGAGAGTTTTGGAATTGGGTTTTTTGGAGTTGGGCTGTGGGTGGAGACCCCATTAAATGAGTATGGGCGTGCCCCATTAAGGCGAGGTCATACAGTGCCCATGCAAATAATACTCACATAATACTCTACATGAGCATTTCAATTGTTCTATTTACGATATGATTATTTAAAACAAATACAAACAAAACTGATTACTTCAAAGAAAATCTAGCCCCCAGATCCAAGTCTAAATGAAAACATTGATTCATTTATTTACTGCATACTAAAGATCAGAAAAATGCATTAAGTATAACAAATAGCGTGTAAACAAAAATCTCGCCACACAATAGCGTGTCTCACCTGAATTCCTTTGACTCCGCACATAAAGTAATAATACCACTGAGGCTTTGTCCTGTCTATGACGATGTTGTCGGTGGAGGCCGTGAAATCTCTGTAAGGCAGCACACAGCACATCTGAATACGGTGTAAGCGCCCCATCTCCTGGGCGAAGGCAGGACTCGCTGGCAGCGGGCATTAAAAGGGCACCTCCTCACGCCAACTCTTACCACCAACCTTTAAGGCCGTATGATCTTACTTGTACTGCGGATTTGTATTTGCCAGCTCAATGGTCGGAGACTTATTCACCGAGACGGCTATAAGGATGTTCTGCTCCACTGCCATGGGAAGTACAGCGTATCCACAATAGTCAATGTGTTCCCCTATAAGGAAACACGTTCATTTGCATATTGACGTAAACGTCGTAGTAGAAGGAATTTATAAATGAGTCCATTGATAAGTAAAATCCGTTCAAAAAAATTATTAAATCCCGTTTTAAGAACGAATTACCTATTAAGTTAACTCTTCCAGGTGCATATGCGTAAAACAAAGGAGATTCTCCAAACTTTTCTGTAAAGATTTCTTTCAGTTTCTGAAACCTGGAAAAATATACACGGCAATGAAATGAATGAGACACTATGACAAAACTGTTTTCCGGATCATAACTATATTAGTTAGCAGTTTGATTATGATAAAGAAGGTTTATGCATGCGGTTAATGCTAACTAGTGAACGTGAATAATTATGTCATTTGTCAAAGCAAAGTCTTGCTCACACACTTACCTCTTGTTTTCACTTAGCTGAACCTGCAGCTTTGGTGGAAATGCAGCCATTATGAATTACACACGATCTCGGTTATATCAACTAATATAAGTGATACAGACTGACGCCCAAGACTTTCCGGGAGCTCCAGTGGCAGGTATCAGCTGACTGTCACACTTGCGGCGGAAAACACGTGGAGGGGAAGGGGCCTGGCCGGCAGCCGCTCGGCTCTCAGGGCGATCGGCTCCAAGCACCGGAGCACGTCAACCGACCTTAAACGTTTGGCGTAAAGACTACTTAACTGGAATGTTTTACACACGCAAATCTTGCGTGTTTTCCTGCTTTTGGGATATTTTGTGCACCGTCTATTTCGTCCTTCTGAAAAAAAGCAACAAAGCATCAGTTCCCAGTGAACTGGTGCCTAAAATCATTTATAACCATTCATAAAGTCACTGTTATGGCTCATGCATACGCTTAAGGGCTATATCGCTACTCTCTGTTATGATTTTAGTCTGCCGAGACTTCTGGGGACTGCTTTAGAGGGATTTTGTACGTCTTCAGCAGCCTGCTTTATTTTAGCTTGTAAAATAAGTCTAACTTCCAGACCACTTGGTGGCGCAATCCTGTTTTTAGTGTTCCACGTAAAAGCTGTCGCAGACGACGAGGAAGAAAACGGAGTGCATGCTGGGATGTCTCGGCAGTGAACTCCTGTCAAGATGTCTGACATGGAGGATGATTTTATGTGCGACGATGAAGAAGATTATGACTTGGTACGTGTGAAAATCGTGATTTTGTTAAACCGGGAGCCCCAAATGAAAATATTGCTGAACTGGGGATGCGCTATCGCTGGTCTGTTATCATATAAGTAACTGATAACCAATGCCGGGCGTGCACTACTATGTTTTTCTTCCCGGTCCCCTTGAAAATGTTTTGCTCCCACCGGGGGTCCTCCTTGAGTTCGTTTCGCTCCGACCGGTGGTCCCCAACCAGTGTTTTTCGCGCTGCATGAACCCGATGATTTTCCGGACGTTTCTCGATTTGCGATACGTTTCTGCAGAACCTCCCGCGACTGCCATGCCTAAATAGTAGTAAAACATTGACAGCGGTTCTCAGTTTCGTAGACTTGTTGTGCATCTGTCATCGTTCATGATGTAACACAGTTAACAGTAAAAGACATTTGAGGTAGATAATGCGATCCAGTTACGTGCAGCATTTATTACAGATTTGTTAGTTTTTAAGTTCATTTTCTAAGCCACTATTTTGTTTTGTTTTGTTTTTTTTAAATGTACGTTGCATATATCCCACCATGCAGGGTGTACATGGTTTTCGATTTTCAAGCAATGATTTTTCTTTCTTGCTAATGCACAGAAGAGCTAACACCCGATTGGCTGAAAGGGTTTCTTGTGTTTTTTTTTTTTTGTTTGCTTTTTTAAAAAATTGATTCATTATTAACTTTTGCTGTAGGAATACTCCGAAGACAGCAACTCTGAACCCAACGTTGACTTGGAGAACCAATATTACAACTCTAAAGCACTGAAGGAAGATGATCCAAAGGCCGCACTCAGCAGCTTTCAGAAGGTTTGGTGTCTCTGTTCAGGCTAAGCTGGCCATGAATGTGCCTGGGCGTGGGCTGTCCTCTGAACTTAATTGAAACGTGATGATATTGACGGGGTGTTTCTCTGTACAACAGGTTTTGGAGCTTGAGGGTGAAAAGGGTGAATGGGGCTTCAAAGCACTGAAACAGATGATAAAAATCAACTTCAAACTGGTAAGCAGCCCAGCAGCCAAAAGCAGCACTTTGATAATTAAGATGTTTGATGTTACTATGGTGACCTGCCTGCCTGGATGGTACCAAAAAGCAGACCTGAACACAGCGGGCCTGGACTCTGACAGAGTGCCCCACTGCTATAAAGACCCACGTTCCTTCAGCCAGTGTGCAGTGCTGACTGAACACAGCGGGCCTGGACTCTGACAGAGTGCCCCACCGCTATAAAGACCCGCGCTCCGTCAGCCTGCGTGCAGTGCTGACTGAACACAGCGGGCCTGGACTCTGACAGAGTGCCCCACCGCTATACAGACCCGCGCTCCGTCAGCCTGCGTGCAGTGCTGACTGAACACAGCGGGTCTGGACTCTGACAGAGTGCCCCACCGCCATACAGACCTGCGCTCCGTCAGCCTGCGTGCAGTGCTGACTGAACACAGCGGGTCTGGACTCTGACAGAGTGCCCCACCGCTATAGTGACCCGCGCTCCGTCAGCCTGCGTGCAGTGCTGACTGAACACAGCGGGCCTGGACTCTGACAGAGTGCCCACCGCTATATAGACCCGCGCTCCGTCAGCCTGCGTGCAGTGCTCACCCTCTTCCACTGCTGCGTTTTTCAGACAAACTTCCCTGAGATGATGAACCGGTACAAACAGCTGCTCACATACATCCGCAGCGCCGTTACCAGGAATTACTCGGAGAAGTCCATCAATTCCATTCTGGACTACATCTCCACCTCCAAACAGGTTTGAATCTGTCTTCCCTGTGTTACATTTACCTTTCCTTCATTTAGTAGACACTTTTTTTTCCAAAGCAAAGGACAAGTGGGACAAATTGCACATAACGAGCAAGCATCTGTCATGGAGACAATCTAGGGGCTTTGGGCAGGGAAACTGTAAAGCGCTTTGAGAGAATGTGAAAATGCGCGTTGCAAATAAAATTGAATTGAACGTTGCATAATTGCAGCTAGGCTCAGCTTCCAGTGAATGCTCAGGTACAAATGTAAGCAGCATTGTCGAAATGTTCCTCTTTGCATTAGTTTGGAGGTGAAAGGTCTGTTAATTTCGGATGTCCCCTCCCGACATGCAGTCGGTGTTGGAACAAATTAGAGAGTGTGTGGTGTTGATCTGCTGTTTTGAATGGTTCTCTGTGAAAGTCGACAGATTAGTCTGGTAAGTTGGAATAGTTCTGGATGGATGGATGGGTGGATGAATAAGGGAAAGTAAGATGCAAGCAATGGCAACATCAGCCATGAATTAGTGTCAGTACTGGACAGTAGACGAGGAAAAAGAGTTATAATATGTACTTATGTGGATGTGTTGCATGGTAATGTTCCAGAGTGCATTTTGGGTGCCAATCACACTCCTGCTCATTCTGTCACTCCCCCCCCCCCCCAGATGGACCTGCTGCAAGAGTTTTATGAAACCACTCTGGAGGCCCTGAAAGATGCCAAAAACGACCGGCTCTGGTTTAAGACCAACACCAAGGTGAGCTTTGAGCTGCCGGCTGCAGACGAGTGGCAGCTGGACCGGTGTCTGTCTCTAAGGTGCTCTGCTCTCCGTCTGCTTTAGCTGGGCAAGCTGTACCTGGAGCGGGAGGAGTACAGCAAGCTGCAGAAGATCCTCAGGCAGCTGCACCAGTCATGTCAGGTAGCCAGGAACACGCCGCCCTCTTAAGACACCATTCGCTCGCCTTGCCGGCTGTGACTGAGCTGCTGTGAGTCACACCAAGGTGGCTTTTTGGAGATGGACCAGAAACACTGGACACCATCTATGCCGCTTTCCATTCTGTCCTGTCACCTGCTGTGGTGCAGTATCAGAAAAACTGCAGCACCTGTGAGGGCCTTTTCCATTATTAATGGGCGGCCGTCTTATTGGTTATTTATAGGAGACTTTGAAGACTTGGCAGGTTATTCAGTTTGCCTGACACACTAGGGCTGGGAAGTGAGAATTCATGGCATGTCCTGATTTTGCAGAATTCGACGTGTCCCTGGGTGAACAAGGGTGGGGCCTGCATTTAACCAATCACAGTCTTCATTGTATGACATCACCGCATTAATTAAAACCAGTGTTTTCTGTTAAGCGACAAGGCGCACAGATTAGTAAAGTGCCCTTTTTTTGTGTATGTCCTTCGTTAAGATACAAAGCGTAGGAACATGATTATGTGCAGAAGCTGTATGGAGCAATGTAAGGGCACAACTTCATTTTTTCATGATGGTGATGATGATGACAATAGCAATAACAATAAAAACAAGGTTTGACCGTCCGATCACCGGCATAAAGGTTTATCCCACTGAGCCACAAACTGCCCCCCCTCCCCCAGCCCGATGGCCGGAAGCCTTGAATTTGAAAATAAGAAAAAAAGAAAAACAAACCAGTGTGGTGATATCAGACAATGAAGACTGTGATTGGTTGAAGAAGTGAAACGCAAGCCCCTTTCTTGTTGATTTAGGGACTTATCTAACTCTGTCAGGCTGTGCCGATTTCATTGCTTTCATTTCTGCTTGTGGCAAAAGGCATTTTTGTCTGTTCCAGCTATGCAGGTTAACTGGCAGTGTGCTCAACGGGGGCTTGACCTCTGTTCCTGTTCATTTTAAATGCTTAATTGTCCTTTTTGTCCAAGTAGCTGTAGCTTGAAATAGAGCTGAATGTGTTGAACCAGGTCAGGTACCTTCATCCAGGTTGCCAAAGCAAGGTGCCTCTGGTCCGACCCAGCAACGTCGAGATTGAGTCTGTGTCCTTAACCACCACGCCACCTACTGTTTAGACCGACGACGGTGAGGATGACTTAAAGAAGGGAACGCAGCTGCTGGAGATCTACGCCCTGGAGATTCAGATGTACACAGCGCAGAAGAACAACAAGAAGCTGAAGGCTTTATATGAACAGTCCCTGCACATCAAGTCCGCCATCCCTCACCCGCTGATCATGGGCGTCATCAGAGGTGACTGCACTCTCTGCCCAATCTGTGCTGCTGCTTTTCTGTTAGCCTCAAGGGGGCACTGTCGTACAGTCCACGCAACACCTATGGTCACATATTTTAGTCTGAGGCCCTGCTTACCCCCCGTTTGAAACGGCGTTATAGCGGAATATAAAGGAAGATTCTCCTTTATTTGTGCCAGGCACATTTCATCATAGTAGGAGTCGCGTCCTGGTGGGGTGTCTCGTCCCGACGGCCTGCTGAGCCCAGGCTTTGTCTTTCAGAGTGTGGCGGTAAGATGCACCTGCGTGAGGGCGAATTTGAGAAGGCCCACACGGATTTCTTCGAGGCATTCAAGAACTATGACGAGTCAGGGAGTCCACGCCGCACCACCTGCCTGAAGTACTTGGTGCTGGCCAACATGCTCATGAAGTCGGGGATCAACCCCTTCGACTCGCAGGAGGTGAGGCTTTATGGCTGCCGTCGTAACTATAGTGTGCCGTCCAGGTGATCGGTGCGCCTCACCTGATTGGTCGATTGAATCTGGACACATAGAATGGGTCTGGAACTCGTACCGGAACCCCAGTGATGGATGAAACTCTGGTCTCCGTTCCTGATGTTCCTGTAGTGCTGCTGCTTTGTTTCTCTCTAGCATTAGAAAATGTCCCTTGGAGAGTGTTGTCTGTAGTCAGTCTGGATGCCTTTCTCATAGGCAAAGCCGTACAAGAACGACCCAGAGATCCTGGCCATGACAAACTTAGTAAGGTAAGACACTTTAATAATAAATGCTGTCATATTGAGGATGGCTTACTGTTAAGCAGTCATGTTAGAGACTGAGCTCCGTAAATGTTTCCTGTCTCTTCTTTTCCACTTCCTGTTTCATGTTTTTTTTTTTTTTTTGCTTCCTTAACTCCATCATAACTAATCTGAGGGGTAGCATGGGCCACGCTTTTGGGAATGCGCACTTAACGAGGGTGAATGTGACGTTTCACTTGGTTCGCTTTCTTGACAGTGCCTATCAGAATAACGACATCACTGAGTTTGAGAAAATTCTGAAGACCAATCACAGTAACATCATGGATGATCCGTTTATAAGGGAGCACATTGAGGGTGAGCTTCGGCTGCTGTTTCTATGGCTTTTTAGACCCTCTTGGATGTTTTAATTGATTAATCAGCGTGTGAATTACTTGTGTTTTCAGAGTTGCTGCGAAACATCAGGACTCAAGTTCTCATCAAATTAATTAAGCCTTACACAAGAATACACATCCCCTTTATTTCAAAGGTAACTTGGGTTAGTAACGGCTGTGTGTTTATTTCTCTGGCTGTTTATGACAAGTTTGTTTTTCTGGGACCTTCAGGAGCTGAACATTGATGTAGGAGATGTTGAGAGTTTACTCGTTCAGTGCATATTGGACAAGTAAGTGCAGCCACTTGTCCTCTTTGACTTTGGTGGTGAGGAAAGGTTGTTTCTGCGAGCAACTCATCTTTCACAGAGAACTCCGATAAAAACAGTTTTGATGCTGTACATGCCGTATTTGAGTTTATCACTTGGTGATAAATGGGGCTTGATTATTCTTGCAAGTAGTTTTGCTCAATAGTTTTGTTTAAATATAGTGTAATTAGGTGTGTAAGTTTTGCTTTAATGTTTAAGCTATAATACCTTGATTTTTACCTTTCAGCACGATTCATGGACGCATTGATCAAGTCAACCAACTTCTGGAACTTGATCACCAGAAGAGGGGCGGGGCACGATACACAGCTTTGGACAAATGGACAAATCAGCTGAATTCGCTCAACCAGGCGATTGTTAGCAAGCTGGCTTGAATGACACATGCCATAGCCTATAGAACTTCAGTCCCTGCCACAGAATCTGTGGGTGTTTTTTTTCCCACACTGTGGTAGGCCTAGTTTCAGCTGAAATATGGATACATCTGGAATTTGACAATTATTTTTTTTATCGTCCAGTATGTGATTTATGTGATTTGCTGCCTGTGTTTGTGCAGACAGCTTTGGCATTCAGAACACCATAATTCTGCGGAGTTATCGAAATGTCCCATGCTGAGTAAAAAAAAATCACACTGGAAGGGAATAACCAGACAGAAATCTTTTTTTTTGTTAGCATTTCCCACCTCTGCATTAGCTATATGTCAACAGGAACGTGGCCCAAGCTGTAAGCCTGTTTAAGCATTTTCCCCTGATGGGTAAGCATGTTTATTACACACCCCTATACTCAGTCATCAAGCTGTGTTTTCTTCAATCAGTACTTAAGCAAATTTTGTAAACGTGTGGCACCTTTGTGGCCGTAAGAATGTCATCGAAGCTGAATTAAACTGTGGCTCAGACATTGTTCTCCCTTAGTTAAAGCTCTGTTATTTTGCACATGCTTCTCTGACACTTTTCAGTACAACTAGAAAGATTGCTGGTGCATCCGAAATTGCCTACTCATACAGTGCATAGAGAGTTTAGCTAGAAGCCAACTCCTCATCCATTAAAGCAGTACACACAATACAGTATGCATGCCCTCGGACATGCTTTGGTTGCCCTGTTGCATATTTCCTGACCCAGATGTTTACTGATGACGTAGCTTTTACCCCCTTGAACATTAAAAGGTTTGCTGGGTAGGATCCCAGAAGTAAGTTTCCCTTTCAATATTAGGCAGGCAACACTGTACCAAGGCCGGATGGTTCAGACTATTGGTTCATCAGTCACTGCAAAATTATTTAAAGTGTCAAGGAGAACTGATGAAAGTTATGAGAGCAAAGTTAGGTGTGGAGACACTGCACTGGGAATGTGATCACAGTGGGGGCAGGCACTGTGTGCACTGCCTCCAGGTGCACTGGAAATGTGATCACAGTGGGGGTAGGAACTGTGTGCACCACCTCCAGCTGCACTGGGAATATGATCACAACAGGGGCAGGCACTGCGTGCACCACCTCCAGATGCAGTGGGAATGTGATCACAGTGGGGGCAGGCACTGCGTGCACCACCTCCAGATGCAGTGGGAATGTGATCACAGTGGGGGCAGGCACTGCGTGCACCAC
>JAODJU010000001.1:1747598-1760092 GCA_026776725.1 Gnathonemus echidnorhynchus
AATACAAATATTAATTTTACAAGTTCTCACATTCAAATTAGCAAGCTCTCGAGTTTTGCTACTGTTTTACCTTCATACATAACACACAACATGGGAAGAGTAAGCAAACACCACGCAACATGGGAAGAGTGTGCACGCACCACACAACATGGGAAGAGCATGCACGCATCACACAACACGGGAAGAGCATGCACGCACCACGCAACACACGAGGAGCGTGCACACACCACGCAACATGGGAAGAGTGTGCACGCACCACGGGAAGAGTGTGCACACACCATGTTACATGGGAAGAGCATGTACACACCACACAACATGGGAAGAGTGTGCAAGCACAATGGGAAGAGCGTGCATGCACCACGCTACATGGGAAGAGTGTGCACGCACCACACAACATGGGAAGAGCATGCACGCACCACGCAACACAGGAGGAGTGTGCACACACCACGCAACATGGGAAGAGTGTGCATGCACCACAGGAAGAGCGCGCACGCACCACGCTACATGGGAAGAGCGTGTACACACCATGAAAAATGTGAAAAGCATGCACACATGACACACACTCAGTCAGAGAGAGAGGTAAGGAGCGTGCACTGATTACAGTGTGTTCCCACACCTACCACATGACAAACCACCTCAGGGATGAGAACCTGAGTGCAGCCATGTGGCAGGTGATACCTCAGCACCACTCTAGTCCAAATGGACCAGTGTGAGATTTTTTCCAGTGGCTGGAGTTTCAATCCTGCCACCAGCCCCTAAGTTATTCCCTGTAAGTTGGAGGACTTCCTTATAGGGCTGGATGTAGATTAACATCATACCCAGGATGAAGCAATTGCAGGTTAAGGGCCTTGCTCAAGGGCCCAGTGTAGCAGAATCACTTTGGGCATTCAGAGAATTTAAACCAGCAACCTTCCAGTTACTGGCACGGATCCCCAGCCTCAGAGCCACCACTCCACCCAGCCTGGAGTCATGAAGCTACCTACTCAGCCATAAAAAACTTCCCAAAGAAGTCATTCGGCACACTGTGCCTCTGCTGCATGGAGAGATCCCCGAAATCACTTCCTGTCATTTCTCTTTTGAATTCCTTGGCAGCACTTAGAATAGCATTTATACTGGCGTTTCCAAATGTGTTCATTATGCTCGTTTTCCCATTTGCACACAAATGAGTTTGCAGCCATGCCGTGCGCAGGTCACCTTACCGTGGTGATGGAGGAGGCAAGGGAAGAAACGCCACGGTGCTGCCCTTAAAATGTGGATCCTGGGCCCGTATTTGGGGGTCAGGGAGGTTCTGTTTAACCTGGACACACACCAGGAGGCCTGCCTCGCGGCAGCCGGCATGCGATAATGGCATTGGCTGAAACATCTGCCTGCCCCCCCACACCCTCTGCCCGGCGTCCTCGCAGGCTGCCACCAGCCGAGAATGACAACACCGCATCTTCGGTGCACCAATTACGTGTCACAGAAAGTATGTTGAATGCTGCAGGTCACCTGACCGGGGAAGATGGTGGAGTGGGGAGATGAGGCCCCTCATCTTTCAGCTGGTCATCTGACCAGCACGATGTCACAGTACAGGCCATGAAGTCTCGGTGCGCAGAAGAATTCACATCCAAACCACTTTGATGCAATCAGCCCCCATTGTAGGCTGCTGTAGAGTGGATTTGTTCTGGTACCCCTTATGTATTCAGGCCTGGCATTTTGTGATCAGGTCTCAGCATGGCACAGGAGATCAGGTCAGCTGTTCCGGTGGTGTCACATATATAAATAATGTGTGCCACCTGCAAGACGTAGATGCCTAAACAGTTCCAAAATACTAACATTATACAGCTTATTATGCAACATCATGCAGCTTACATGTGCTTCGGACCTTCTCTACAAGCTTCCATAAGTAATCGAAAAACATGAAAAATTCAGAAGTTTGATGAGCAAAGATCATACAGGTTAAGGGACAAGGGTCACTGTAATAGATATGTATTTATACGGTAGCAGAGGGTTAATGGTTAAAACCGACCATGAATTTGAGGGTTCTTCCAAATTCATAGGTATTTAATTCTGTCTTCAAAGACCTGCTAAGAATTTCATTCCTGAGTTTTGTTTTGCTTACTCTCTTCGTCTGCCCTTGACCTGATCCCCGGGAGATGTCTCAGATCCTGTCCCCCCTCCCGTCACTTTCCCCCTTTCCCCCAGGATCAGTCTGAGGCTTGTTTTCTCTGCACCGAAAGTGGGACTCCTCTAGCGGCAGAGATTTCTGCCCCTCTGGACCCAATCACAATGAAATCCTGGTGTCAGAAGCCGCCCCTGTGGGATCGCTAATCCAGGCTGAGCACTGGAACTATGGCTTTGATGTAATCTGCCTCCAACCTCCATGTAATTATCCCCTCCTTCTCTGTACACTTTCTTCCCATCTACATCCTTAAATGCAGCATCAGCACTGCCACCCCATGACAGGGACCTCCTAACTATCCCCCCCTTCCAACCTCGTATTTTTTACATTTAATTTGCTCACGCTGGGGGGGGGGGGGGTTGCTCCCATCTCCTGTCCACCAGATTGGCAACAGTAGACCGTCCATGACAACAGGAAACGCCGTGAACACAGAGAACTAATCTCACGTAGCAACCTCCACACAATACACATGGAACTATGTGAAGAGACACATTGATACGTGTTAGCTGACACCGCTCTTAAAGGGCAGCTCAGATAGCTTAACTATATGTGTGATATTGGCATTTGCGTTACTGAGAAAAGGTCATGACTGTCAGTGGCCCCGAAGGTCCTGAGGATTCCTGTTTCCCAGCTGGCCTCTTCGTAAAACCTGCGCCGTCATGCTCACAAAATGCCATCCCGACATAAACAGCCCCAGGACACCATCATCATGTCTGGGTCTAAATGACATTTGGAAAGACTTTCCTTGGAAATGGAAGCTGGTAACAGTGCAGCACAACTAGATTAAATCTTCTGTTCAAGAACCACATTCACCACCCTTCTCCCAATGGCTAACATGCATATTAAGTCACGTTATCGTTTCCCAATGGCTAGCATGCATTTTAGGTCAGTTTAGCGTTTCCCAGTGGCTAACACGCATATTAGATCAGGTTAGCGTTTCCCAGTGGCTAACACGCATATTAGGTCAATTTAGCGTTTCTCAATGGCTAACACGCATATTAGGTCAGGTCAGCATTACCCAATGGCTAACACGCATTTTAGGTCAGGTTACCGTTTCCCAAAGCTTAACACATATATTAGATCAGGTTAGCGTTTCCCAGTGGCTAACACGCATATTAGGTCAGGTTAGCGTTTCCCAAAGCTTAACACATATATTAGATCAGGTTAGCGTTTCCCAGTGGCTAACACGCAAATTAGGTCAGGTTAGCGTTTCCCAGTGGCTAACACACATATTAGGTCAGGTTAGCTTTCCCAATGGCTAACACGCATATTAGCTCAGGTTGGCGTTTCCCAGTGGCTAACATGCATATTAGGTCAGGTTAGCGCTTCTCAATGGCTAACACGCATATTAGGTCGGGTTGGCGTTTCCCAGTGGCTAACACGCATATTAGGTCGGGTTGGCGTTTCCCAGTGGCTAACACGCATATTAGGTCAGGTTAGCGCTTCTCAATGGCTAGCATGCATATTAGGTCAGTTTAGCGTTTCCCAGTGGCTAACACGCATATTAGGTCGGGTTGGCGTTTCCCAGTGGCTAACACGTATATTAGGTCGGGTTAGCGTTTCCCAGTGGCTAACACGCATATTAGTTTTGGTTAGTGGTTTCAGCTGAACTGTTGTGTTATGGTCACATATAATATGTAGGTTATATACCCCAGCTCCACTGACACTGTTTTATATGGAAGAAAAAAAGATGATTATATATTTCCCTCCCCAGGCATATAATACCCAGATACCCAAACAGCAAACACAGTAGAACCGACAGACAGGCAGACAGACAAAGAGGTGGCTGGACAGGCAGACATACATACAGAAAAGGAGGCAGACAGAGAAACAGACAGGTAGGAGCAGGTAGGAGGTAGACAGACAGACATGCAGTTAGACAGGTAGGCAGACAGAGAGACAGTTGAACAGGCAGACTGACAGATAGTCAGAGAGACAGATATGCAGACAGAGAGGTGGGTAGAGAGACAGATAGGTAGGCAGACAGAGAGATGACTGCATAGTCAGACAGACAGATAGGCAGACGGACAGACAGAGAGACATCTGGACAGGCAGACAGACAGACAGACATGCAGTTAGACAGGTAGGCAAACAGAGAGAAAATTGCACAGGCAGATAGACAGGTAGGCAGAGAGACAGACATGCAGACAGACAGGTAGGCAGACAGTCAGAGAGATGGTTGCACAAGAAGACATGCAGACAGACAGATAGAGAGTCAGCTGGACAGGCAGACAGACAGACATTCAGACAGACAGACAAGTAGGCAGACAGACAGAGAGAGACAGCTGCACAGGCAGACAGAGAAACATGCAGACAGATGGGTAGGCAGACAGAGAGATGGATGGACAGGCAGGCAGAGAGGTAGACAGACATTGGGACATAGTTAGAAAAGCAGACATACAGATGGACAGGCAGGCAGACAAGTACATGGACAGGCAGGCAACAGGCAGAGAGGTAGGCAGACAGGAAGGTAGACAGTGAGACGAATGGACAGGTTGGCAGACAGACAGACAGGTAGACAGACAGACAGACAGCCAGATGGAAAGGCAGATGGGAAAGGTGTCTGCAGTGAGACAAGCCTTGGCAGAGAAGGACTGCAAAGTGCAGCATAGTGTGGAGCCCATTTCATTCTGTTTGAAGTGCTGATGACTGGGAGTTTCTGCTGGCTTTTGTCAGCAAGTAAATTGTCATATGAGGGAAACATAAAACATCTCTGCATCACACCAAGACGGAAAATATGGGCACAATCCATCTGTCAGGAAAAACCAAGGATCCTTTGATTAGATATTCCCAGGAAGCAATTTATTACCTATTTAATACATTATAAATCTCGCATAGTAATTTTTGTCTGTAAGCTATTATAAAAATGCTGTCTTTTATTTTTTTAGCTTTTGTGATTATGGTAAAATACCACCTCTCAGCCTGGCCATCTGCAGGTGCCATTATTGAAAAAAAAATAGCTGAGAATGGAGACAATTCCGCAAACTCAATTGAGTCTTGGTGAGGTCTGTGTCTCTCTCCCGCATGTAAACAGCCTCCTGTGGCACTTTTTCAAAATAAAACGAGTGCGGCAAAGAGGGAACGCCCTGCTTTCGATATTCTCCCGTTAAAAACAGCAGTGATAGTCTAGCACACACCTCAATACACACAACACAGAGTCAAACCCTTCGCCAGAGTCATAGCATACAGTGAGTCTCAATGCTCATGTCTTCTCGATCCTCCCCACAAACATTTGCCATTTAAACAGGCAGATCGATCTTCGAGACTACAGTACACCGAAGAAGGCCGCTCATTATCCAGGTAGATCTTTTCAAAGCTGCTATCTAATACAACCACCAAACCGTCTACGATATTTTATTCTGTAGCCTTCATATTAGTGGGTTTATATACACAATCTGTAAACCATGGATAATGTTGCACTTCCAAAGAAGGTTCTGTACCTGATAGCTGGTAGGTATCAGATGTCCGGTTATGTTGCACTTTCCGCTCATTAGCTTCTTGCTTTGTTAGAGTTGCTGCTGCTCCGATACTGTTTACACTGTACCTGGGCATTTACTGGGAGCTCAGCCTAACTGCACTTACGCCTAGCTGACTCCTCCACAGTCATATGTTTGTAATGTGCCACACTTGTACGTTGCTTTGGACAAAAGCATCTGTTAAATAAAAATAAATGCAAAATAATATAAATAAAATGTAAATGTACAAAAAAGTCATAGACGTGTTCAGGAGACACTAAGCGAAATAAATCAGTGCATCTTTGTGACGGCTCACTGTCACAGTTTTTAGAGGCTGTCTTAAGAAACGTTGCTAAACTATCACATTTCATCATTCTAGGTGGCAGAATTGCTGTTAATCTAAGAGCGGCATCACTCATCACGATTTCAAGCGAAAGCTCCACACTCAGAATGAGTGTGAAAGCAGCATCGGACTCGAAAATGTAACAGGCTGTAGCCAGATGAAACGGCCAAGCGGTGTCACCCCAGAAAGAAATAATAAATCGCCAATTTAAAACCTGTGACTAGGAAAGGCCGTGAGCCAATAGCAAGAGGCTGCAGCTCCCAAGGGTTCACCACAGAGGCTCTGCAGCCCCCAAAGTAACGCCTTGGAGGCTCAGCAGCTCCCCAGGCATCGCCACAGAGGCCAAAGCCCCCGAAGATTGGTCACAGAGGCCGCATCCCCCCAGGATTCGCCAAGGAGACCATAGGTCCTGAGGATTAGCTACGGAGGCGGAAGCTCCTGAGGTTCTGGCCATGGAGGCTTTGCAGCCCCCCAGACAGTTCATTTGTGACTCAGCCAGTGGCTCCTCCTCCAGTTCAGGAGGCGCTGACTTCCATCACAGCACGGCCTGGCTGCTGGTATCCCACTCCAACACAAAGGAGCAATAATAAAGCACCAGGTCCGCCTGCAGCCCAGTGCAGAATCAGAGAAGATTGATGGGTGGATGGATGGATGGATGGATGAATGGATGGATGAATGGATGGGTGGATGGATGAATGGGTGGATGGATGGATGGATGGATGGATGGATGGATGAATGGATGGATGGATGGATGGGTGGATGATGAAGAACATGGTGAAACATTTTCAAGATCAGCAACTGCAGTTGTTTTTGACTTATGTGAAACATATTTCATGATCCGAATGACTGCAAACCAAAATTTTCTAAATGTCAAACGATACTGGCAGTTACTATTCACCCTAAAAAGCTGTCTGCACCTTTAAACCCTTCATGCACAGCTGAAGTCCATTCCAATGCTTCCCTTAATTACTTCTTATCTTAATAAGTTTGGGCCCCTTCTAAAGTGATGAACTGCACTAGTCCACTAATGAACTCGCAGATCCTACAAGGCACGTCCTTTGATCTGTGGGAAATTCACATCTGTCTTGAAACCGCACATTTTGAGGCAATATCTTATTCTCACCCCTGAGCTTTTTGAACTCAATATAATTCAATATGATCTCCGGCGCAAATGAAATTGTACGTATATTTCAGTGGAATCACTTGCTTACCAATTTGCAATGCTCAAAGCAGCTCGTCATTTTGAACAAACCCTGGGTCATAAAAACATGATTACATGTAAAGTGAAGAATGATATTATGAGAAATATTGAAATAATGCCACTATTTCCATGAATAACATTAGGTTTTACTCCAAGCGTCCATCGGCTGAGCTTTGTACAGCTTATGCTAGGATTCACAGTCTTAGGGAATCATCTAGACTGTTGTTGCTGTATAACACTGACCCCCCCACCCTTTTCTGGTGGGTTATCTTCTCCAACCAGATGGCCCCGTGCATTTTTTTTAAAAAAAAGAAAGCAAGCTGATTTTCAACCATAAAACTGAACGAGGAAATTAAACATTGAGTTGCTTTCTCGCAGGGTTCTCGCCATCATCAGATGGCCCATACTGATGGGGAGACTCCAGGGACAGAGAGGAACGCGAGGGGTGGTGGACTTAGGCTCGGGCACTGGAAAGCTGAGCCACAGGAAACACCCTGTAAGTGTCGCTCTGCACCGGGAGGTCGGGGGCTCCTGAGCACATTCCACTGTCAGACATCTCGGTGTTCCTCACACATGTTCCTCCAAGTGTGCTCAACTTAGGAATCTCCTCTGAAGTATTACCGATAACATATACCAATAACTGGAGTAACTCAACTTCAGAATAAGTGGACATGTGCCTTGAACAATAAGTAATATGAAAACCGCTACTGATATTTTACGTTTATTGTTATTGAATCGGCAGATACTCTTCCCCAATGTAAGCTACAGATGAGTACAATAAAGTGCCTTAATAATAAGCATTGAATCATTAGTACATTACTGCTGAGGAACACCTTTGTATACGAATAAACAAACTATATGTTATTCTGTCAAACTGGCAGGTGTACTGTACAGTTTCTGTAAGCACTGGCAGTGAGAGGCGGCTCACTAAGGGCACTTCAGAGACACCCCTAAGCAGCATGCACTGAGCTGTGGGGGAAATTCAGGACAAACGATATCCATGCACATTAAGCTTAAAAAACACGGGACTGGAAGTCAGAGGCCACATCGGCAGCCACTGGCCATGCAAAAGGTGATATTTCTGTAATCTAAAACGGGAATCATTTTCCAATTAGCATGAAGCTAAAAGAATTCAGCTATCACAAGTGGTATTACCATCACTTAAATTTTCAAAATCAACAACTAATTTGCATTTTCCTGCCCTCCAGCCTATTAGATACATTTTCAGATTCTGGCCAATGATTCGGCTTTCCCATTCCGAGGCATCCCTATAAATGATACGGACTTTAAAGGTACTGCTGCACTTGAAAATGTAACTACTTTATTTCAGGCTGATTAGCAATGTCCTTAACCTGCCCTAAAGAGCATGAGGCTAATTAAAGCAATTACCTCCATTTATGAGCTTCACGCTAAAACCATTAGAGTATTTTTTTGTACTAAAAATCCCACAAAAATACAAAAATAATTAAAACTGATGACGACAGTGAAATCATTTTTTTTAATTAATCAAACACCAGTTTTAAATGACAGATAATTGCAACAAAAAACAATGAATAATAAACGCAGGCTAATTAAAATTCTAGGCTTTAAGAACACCGGACGTACATAGGCAATTGTAGTGTTTTCTCTGGTGCCCAATTAAATTAGTGTTCCCATTTTTCACTTTTACATCATAATTATCATCGACGTTATTGCCATAATGTGAAGCCCGTCGTTATTAAAGTCTTGTCGGTTAAATTGACTCGCTTTTTTCCTGCATTGTGTGGCTGTGAATTGTGGAGAACAAAGGAGTGCTGTGAAAGAAAAAAGAGAGAGATAAAAAACGTGCGGCACAAGAGGACATGGAAGGAATTCAAGGTGCAGAAGTTAATTTGCCTATGAATGACTTAACGAGCCCCACGAAGTCTTCATAAATGTTATGACACGCTGGCGGAGTAGCGGGCTTCCTCCTGAACGCGGATCCGCACTTCGCCCGCGCATCCAGCGGAGGGAGATTAATGGTGCTTGACACACAGCAGGCTAATTCGTCTAGATGTTTTAAAAACATTTGTGAGATGAATGGCCTAAACACATTATTGAACAGCCTGGGTGCCACAGGGCCAAACTCTGTTGGCTGAAGCATTTATAGAGAGCACAATAGCCGCTGTATCACACTCAGAAATGCTGGACATTTAGCACCCAAACGACGCACCTTCCAGGTTTACTTAAGACTCTTAGCACTTCCTTTGTGTTACTGAGATATTAAGCCATTGTGTAAATGTGGTACAGCTGGGGGCCAGGGAGAATCAGTGGGTCGCACTAGGGCCTCAGACCTGTAGGGTGGGGGGTCTCGATTCCATATCAGGCCTCTCTGTGTGCAGTTTGCATCACCTCCCCCTTGTTTGTGTGGGTTAATGCTGTGGCTTTGGTCAATTGGTGTGTCTAAAAAAAGCAGGCCTTGCAGTCAGGGGTAATTAGAGTGAGTTGGTGGGCATAAGAAGGACCAATCTTATCATTAGCCAATGATAAGGTTTACTTTAGTGAGTGACAGGGGATGGGGCACGCCACGGGCCAATCAGCTTCCAGTACTACTCCCCCGTGTAGGCCTGTATTACTCGCAATGGACAGGCACTGCATCCGGAGCATCCCTCGGTTCACGGCCTGTACACCACGGCTACGGAGCACGGCTGAAAGGATAAAGACAGCTGAGACTGCGGGTGAAGATCATGCAGTGTGATATTCCCAACGTGATGTGTAAAGTCACTAAATGCCACAGGAATCAGGGAGGGTTTTCCGTCGTGTCATCTGACAAGCCAGGGAGCTTTCTTTGCGATCATCAGGCAAGCGATCCGGAAGATTCTCCATCCGTGGGGTTGACATTGCTCTTCATAAGCTGCCTGCCTGCCCCCCTCTTGTGGAGGCAGGATCTTCGCCACGCTTGGGCACCCCCCCGCCCGCCTGCCGTGAGCAGAGAGCCCTGCCTTCTACCTGCATGCACCGCTCTCCCTGACTCACAGACCAGAGTGGGAGGAGACCTCGTGCAAACAGTGTGAGCGATTTATTCCAGGAAGTCATGAATGTGCCAAACATGAATATCTACAAGCAGTTGCCCCTCCATCCTTTGCAAAGCCCCTTGTTGACTCATTGGTCATATCTGAGGTTGTTCCCACCTTGATCAGATGTGCCGTTCATTTGTTTATATGAATAATGGGGTTTGAACCCAAAGCCTTACAACCCACACAAACATCCTCATTTGAGGCATTTCATTTTTTTCGGCTCATTACACTTTATAATTTTACCTTCTCTAATATCAAGAGACCCCTGCACAAAGCCTTCTGACATTTACCACCGTGCCAAATGAATGCCTGTCAGCGTACGCTGCCTGATGGTGAAACCTGGCTCAAGGTTCTCAGAATGCTGTCGTGCTGTGACTTGGGGCCGGTTCTAATAATCGTTTGCAAATGTGGCGACAAAAAAAAATCTATGAGACCGGCTGTCCTGAACGTGCGGTTCGGAAGGATCTACCATAAAAACCAGACGCACTAAAAGCCAAGCTGAGTGGCGAAATATAGCAGCAGGCTGACGATAACAGAAGAGCTTAACGGACAATAATCAGAGCGGAATGAGAGCGGCTGTATTGTCACCAGTCTGCTACAGCACCAGGCGGCCTTGTGAGTTTGGGCCTGAAAAGACCCCAGCCGCCTGATTACCAGCATATAAACCCGACTCTCATCCCTTTTTTATGTGCAGAAAAGAAAGAAAACTCACAAACTGCATGAAAATAACAAGCAAAAAAAAAAGCAACAACTTCTATAACACAAAAGTAGTCGCAAACAGGAAGTGTTGGTCACACTGTCTACTTGTCTGCAAATGACATCATCAGGAAGTTGTTTTGCTTGAGCCTCTAGCTGGCTGGAGGGTGTATAGAATCACATAAGTCACTGTGATGTATGCAAGTTGCTTATATTATTATCAGTTAACGGGTCCAGAGACTCTTTTGTTATATTGCAGTCAAAATACTGAGTCACTGTCTGGTTGGCTGTGATGCACTGGAGAACGGTGAATGGAACTGCAGGCACAGAGGTGTCCTGCAGTGACTATCCATGCGAAGTCACTGCAGAACGCTGGCCTCTGCTCTGAAATAGATGGTAGGGAATAACACGCAAAATTAAATAAAAACCGGAGCAAAGACAGTGGACAGAAAGGAAGATAGGCTCTTGATTTACTAGCCCAACGACAGCTGCGTTATCACTCGGTGTCTGAGGCTGTTGTCAGGAGCAAGCTGATGTGTTTCGGTAGCACCCCTAACAGCAATGCTCACGGTAAACACTGCTATCTCGACACAAGCAGCGTCACGGCCTTTTCCACGGCCACATGCCGGGTGACTCACTTCCTGTTTTCTTTTATTTTCTGATTACGCCTTTTGCTTTTTGTCCTGCTTTTTTTTGGCGAGTGTGCCCTGCTTAATTGCTGTAACGGAAGCTTCGGCAAAGCTTATTATTATGTTGTTTTTCTCTCTGGAAAATCAACGCATTGGCTTAGTGCTCCATTAAATAGCTAAGCAGGGCTCAGATCGATGCCGGCATGAACCGGAAAGAATATACAGAGTGTGGCACTAGAGGAATAAGCCTCCATAATTAATGACGATTCCCCTGGCGTTTGTGCTCAGTCATACAAGGGTTTTGTCAGTTATTTAACCCCAATTATGCTCCAGAAATGGGTTTGGGGGGAAAAATACATTTTCAGGACTGTTTACTCCAGTAATTAATGACTTTGCAGAGTAGCTAACATAGACTTGTTATTGTCTGAATGCAGCAGTTTCTCACGGAGATAATGAGCTGCAGGAGGGAATTTCTGAGGTGCGGGAAGCGTGGTTAGTGGCGATGGGCCGGTGGATGCAGCCTGACGGGAGCACGGCAGCAGGGAGTGTGAGAGGAAACAGAGAGAACAAGTTCATTACAGCCAGCCTGAGGGATTTCACCGTGGCCGTTTACAGAACAAACGGCAAATAAACTGAGCAAACGCATCAAAACTGCAGGAGATCCATTCAGAGATATCTGAGAGTTTCACAGTTTTCTAAGTCCAAAGTGAAAGCTTGTAGCTTTTGGTCTTTACTCACACCAACTGACGTATCTGAACTTTCTAACATTGAAACAGTGTCTTAAGCCGTTTTCACGCATGAACCCTGGACATTGGAGTTGCCCTTTCACACAAGTGGCACTCAGCAGAGAATGTCCGTGTCAGACACAGTCACACAGACTACAAATACTCTGGCTGGTTTAGACAAAGGTGGTGCTTGGCTAGAGCATGCAGTAGAGGCACGGCGTCTTGCAAGAAGTACGCTGCAGAAATCGC
>JAODJU010000001.1:1762109-1778648 GCA_026776725.1 Gnathonemus echidnorhynchus
GGGGGGGAGTGCTGCGACAAAAAACAAGGGGGCCTACATAGGATCTAGTGGCGTGGGGTCGGGCTCACACACTGCCAGTCGTTGCTTGCGTTCCGAGCCGCACGGAATGGTGAGCACACCCCCGCGCTCAACTGAATGTGGTACGATCTAGCGATTCATAAAAATAAAGTACAAAAAAAGGCAGCGTGGGACACGGTACCGGTGACCCAGTTGGAGAACGGGGCAGCCAGCACATGGCCCCTGATGAGGATATTTACAGGGTCCGAAGGTTAAAATGCAGCGTTGCTCACCCGCCATTACCCCCAGCATGTAACTGAGTCATCCGGACTACAGGGGTCAGCGCAGAGCCGCAGCATGAAACCAGAGCGTGACTCTCATTTACACAGCTCCAGCCCCGTGTTCCACGCTCGCTTCCATATGCAGAGTCTGGGTAATCTGCCAGTCTTCATTTCCAATACAAATGTAGCATTAGCCACTAAAGGAATTGGGAGATCATACCTGATTTATTCCGATTAGCTAACGCATCGTACCTGGGGGAGCAGGCTTATTATAAAGCTCTTTATCCATAGAAACTGGCTAACTCTAGAAAGTGGCTAATTAGAAAACCTTCTGACCGCTAATGGGAGGAGCTCGCTAATTGACTCAGCCTCTAGGCGATCTGTCTGGCCCGGCAGGACCCCACCAGCTGGAGAAGCGGGGTGAATTCGGCAGGCTAACTTAAACGCTGCCGCTGTGCCCCCCCCTTACCAGGGCCCTTCCTGGGGAGTTTCCTCATGGGTATTTTAAATAAAAAGCAGACTCTCTGCAGTCAGGCCACCACCAGGCTCACCTTTAAACTGTTACAAAGCACATTTTTCCTCATTAGTGTTTTTCATAATTGGAGGATTGTTTCCATGGTACTGCTCAGAGATGGAAAGTTCAGGTCCAGAAAGTATAAATCAAGACCAAGGTTTTGTTTCAACCAGCCAGTTTAGTACTTAGTGAACGTGACTCATTATACTCAACTTTTGGACCTGAACATTCCACCTGAGGTACTTCTGCTGCCTCACACCTCCAGCTCTGCTTGTGCATGTTCTCCCATGATCTCCTATGATCTCCCATGTTCTCCCATGATCTCCCATGTTCTCCCATGTTCTCCCATGATCTCCTATGTTCTCCCAGGCTTTCTTAAGTACATTTCTTCTTTACTCTTTTTCTTTATTTGATTCTGTTCCTTTGTTCTAAGGTCTATGACCTGTGCTGGAGGGTCATTCCTGCTTAGACTGAGGCCAAATTATATCCTGAAATCATGAAAATATATTGGTATTTAATATTACTTAATGCACTACATAATATACTCTACACAACAGAAAGGTAGATCTGTAAGAATGATCAGCTTAAAAGTATACCCTTAAATGTTTGCATATCCTGGGTGTACATAAATGACTGGGATGTATCATGTGATATCTACTCAATGAATGGCTCCACGTCAAAACCAGCATACCCTGGCTGATTTTGTCCCTCATGGCAGATGATTCCCCTCAGGCTCAGCGATAGCACCCCCTACAGCTGAAGTCAGGTTCCTTCCCAAAAACAAGATGTAAGACCTGAAGGCAGCGGGAGTGAATTACCACAGATCATCTTAGAGCTCGTGCGAGGAATCTGCTGCCTCCCGTCGGAGTCCGTGATCCGGGCCGATTACTCGGCTGGGGTTCAGTTATACGACGAGACTCACTGCAGGCTGCTCCCTGCTCTTTGACATTTCATTCCAAAAAGCACTCATTTCGCTTTATCGTACTGAGAGGCAGCAGGGCCACGGAGGAGCTCATCTTATCGAAATAAGCAAATCCGTCACGCGGAAGAACACTGGCCCTCCTTGTCATGGCCTGCCGGGTCTCCCGGCAACAAGAGGGGGCGCGAGATTGCGGCACCTGTGACACACTCGCATCAATATGTGGCCCAAACATAAACGTAATTAAGACACAGGCTGAGCTGGAAACGTCAGTAAAAACTAAGGCGTCCTGGGAAGCGACAGGTCGCTCGTTCCAGTCCCATTACGAGCACCAGCACCTGGGGGCCCTTTGCTCTCATTAAATTGCTGAATGTCACTAATTTTGATCAGGGATTATTAGGGCCACATGCATCATTTATTAAGATGGTGCCATAAATTACTTGGAAAATGTAGTTTTTATATTAAATGTGTCTGCTTATATTTTTATTCTTTTTAGACATTTTATCTACAGAACTAGCTGTTAAAATGTCAAATACTAGTATAAGACTATTCTCTCTCGCTCATGCGCACATAAAACATTATTAGACCTCATCACCCCTAAAATTTATGCACATACGATCATTTTCCAGACTATTACAATATTGTAGATTCGACGGCTACCTGATGGTCGGGACACCAGAACCATCTCACTGGACTGGAGTAATCTTCTTCTCAGTGCCCAGGACAGATAAGTATTAATTATATGCTAGCCTGGTTAATTATGTGTGTATGTTCCCACTGTTGACGGAGCTTGAAGTATTATGGAGTCCCACTCAAAGAGCACGAGGCATGGGTGAGAGAGGCACCGATTTTCAGGGTTCGCAGGGGCTGGGTGGGGGTGGTGTCCATGTGTGGGGGAAGAGCGAGAGGCAAAGAAGAAAGAGAAATTGCTAAAGTGACCATCAGGGAGCAAAATGAACCATCAGTCGAAGGCAGGACGTGTGTCGCCGTCTCAAGAAGCTTTCGGCCATGAGCAGGGGGTGGGCAAAGCAGGACGACACAAGCAGCCTGGTCACCCGCCTCCCCGCCCAAGATGCCCCCCCGCCGCCTTGCCCCTGCAGTGTTATCCCGCGATGAACGGCTGCTTATGCTTCTTAAGCTTCAGAAACACGATGCACAGAAACAGCAAAGGACAACATGCTTGTGTCTTTCATCACTGCTGTTTGTTTACAATCGACCAAAGGAATTTTTAGCTTATTTTCAGAAGAAACATCCTTACTCTCCAAAAAATATATTTCCTTAAAATTCCAAGAAAAAAAGCAACAGTTTTTGATGAAAGCCTCAGTTCCAGATGAGCTCCCTAAGGTCTCAGTGACCCGGAAACCTGCTTGACCACGACCCCAAAAGCCGTGTGATGGATCTGCCTCTGATAAGATAAAGTCACATCCAGCCGTGGAGAGAGACAAGAGGTCACCTTCTAACGAGACATTAGCATGCGTGGATGGTCCTGTTCGCACTGCACTGATGAGGAATATCAGGCAATAAAAAAAATCATTCCATTTGTAAAAAAAAGCTTACTTTCTGACAAATATGACGGTATAATGCCAAGTTATGCTCAGCCCAGGCCTGCCTGCGCTCATTCCGGGGTAGACTGTGACGCGGCTGGGTGTGTGTGTGTGTGTGTGTGTGTGTGTCACACCACGACAACCTAACAGCACCCAGGCTCTCGGGAAGTTTTAGGATCTATACGGAAACGAAAGGGAGAAGCTTCAGTGCCGCAATGATTCATCCGTTGTTCATGCTAATGACAAGATTCACCGCTCACTTTAATCTAGAGCACAAAGCACCATACATCCACATCCAGGCCGGAATCACGACGCGGGGGGGGGGGTCTCGCCCTTTGACAGTCATGCTGCGGATGCTGTGACTCCTGAGTGTACTGTATGCCAGCCAGGGGGGGTCTCGCGTGACCCCCTGGGAAAGACTTTCATCAGCATGACTATGTGGACGGGTTTGGCACTGGGGGTTTATTTAAGCAGGCTAAGCCCCTCAATGTCAGTTTCAACCCCCCTCCCCCACCCACATACAATTATATGTATATATAATCAAATTTTTTATATTTTCAAATATTCGATATATTTTCAAAATTAGATATAGGATGACACTATAGTGTTTACATCAATATACTATTATTATTTGTTAAAATTAGGGCTTTATTAAAGATTCTTAATATAAACCAATAGCATTCTTTCCTGGTCGTAAACCGCAAAAGAGCTTCGATCGTGACGTTACACAGAATCCCAGAATTCACAGCTGAAATCGAACCATTCGGGTAGCGATGCCTTACGGGGAAGCTGACGGAGAGGAAAGGACAGGAATCACTGCCACTTGGTTTTTGTTTTAAAACATTGTTTAAAAATATCGTAATCTGAATTATTTGATTTATTCTGTAAAATGAGGGTTTTTCCAGTTATTAAGCACATTTTCAATGGTTTTCAGGCTTTTATTTTTAGAGCCATTTGCCAAAACAGGTTTCAGATATAGATTTTAGTGTTTTTGTTCACTGACAAAACTGATTTAAAGTAAAGCTGTTGCTAGACAAAGTGGAGTGAAAGGGTTTTATGTGAAGGCCACATTATTAGACCCATGCAACACAGATACAGGCAGAATTCGTGTGGCACTGTTCTGACCAAAAATGACCAAAATATGGTTTTTAATCCTTACCAGCCAGCCCTATGTGTACCACCCCAAACCCCCCCCCCAGCATATTCAGGCCCCTCCATCAGATCTGCTGTGGCGCCAGCACAGTTGCACTGTATGCGGCTGTCGCTGTCCTGGGTTGTGTGCTCGAGCCGCCATCAGCAGGCGCTAACGCTGACATAATGCCGCCATCAAAACTTTGTTTCTCTGTTGGAAGAGAAAAGCCCCACACAACATGGAGCAGATGGCCGCTCTCCTGCCAAACAGGGAGCGTGATCATGGCCAGGACACCGGGGAGAGTGTAACACGCATTCGAGTGTTCGCACAAGAGCCCGCAGCTTTTTACAGCACTAACAGGCAGCAGTTGTACTTATGTGTTCAAATGCTAACGTAATGTCACAGGATTCCTGCAGCCTTGCTAATATATATTTTCCATTTCAAAAGGGTATTTAGGCTTGTGGTCACCGGGAAGCACAGAAGGCAAACAACTGCAATGACGGCGTTGTCAGCAAACGACCCTTGTTAGCAAGTGTCACTGGCAAACACCACGGAAAGAAGTTCACAGATGAGGCCCTGGGAAGTTCAGCAGCTCTTCCTCCAGACCATGTGCTTCAGGACAGTCAAGAGTAACAGGGGAGGTACCCGGGCACCTGGGTTATGAGAACTTGGGGGGGTTATCGCAGTTTGGTGAAGGACAGAATATATCAGAGGAGTCATTTTTACTGACATTACACATACGGGAGTGTTTTTCAGCTTAGTTCTCGGGGACGCAAAGACCGACCACATTTTTGCTCCCTCTCAATTCCCTGCACACTTGTACCAGGTATTCTTTCTTCTTGAATGGTTGGGAGGTGGGAGGGAGCAAAAATATAGAATGTTTGGGGGGGTTTCATGAACTGGAATGAGAAACACTGATGTACAGCATTCATTGAAGGCATGTTGACCCTTCCCTTTAATGTAAAAATGGACATGATTGTTCCATCTGGCCATCTAATCCTCACACTCCAAACATTCACTTTGTTCCGGTAATCTACTTCTTGACTAGTAGTTAAATCCAGCCCTCTGCACAATGAGAGTTAACAGTTTCTCTTCACAACCAAGCATGTGAAAGATATGTGGGTTAATTATCCTCAGCGCTCACTCTCTGTTATTACTCTTAACATTATTAGTAAAACAGATAAGAGTTGGGGCTTGGGTTCAGGAGATACCCGCAGCTGAGGCTGGTTGCTGATGGAATCTGGCGGCCTTCAGGCTTATCTCCGCCAAGGAGTGGGCCGCTAAGGCCGTAACAGCAAGCACTGCAGTGTGAAAGGATCCCAAGAAGACACTTGATAAGTTCTGGTTGCGTTGGGCACCAAAGATAAGAGAAGAATGTCGCTGAAACGATTTTATCTATCCATCATCAGACTGTTTCTTCTGGTGAGGATCGTTTTGCAGCCCAATGCAACAAATCTAGGCAGGGAACCCTCCGCCATTCCCAATCCAACTTGAAGACGCAATGCCTTATCGTTATGAAGCACGTCAAGCCAGGACCTGAGCAAGATGGCCATGGTCCCACATAGTGAAGCTTAGATCCTGCACTTGTCATCTCAGGGTGAAAATAAACAGCGAGAGGCAGATTTCTTTAACTCTGCTGCACTGTTCTAGCACACGCGCACGTGGAGAGCCCCTTTCCATACTCCTCACGCGTTATCCTCATCATATCCTACCTGTGCCAAATGCCTCATTCCACATTCGGCGTAGAGGACGGAAGCCTGCTTAAATGTTAGTCACAGATCAGATTACTGCTAATCCAGGACTAAAGCGCACATTCTCACAAGGCTACTATCCCAGAACAGGGGCCTATAGGATTCCTATTACTCAGAACAACCATTAACAGTGACCGGATCCAGACAGAAACCCATGCAGTGCATGCCTGAGAAGACATTGCAGAGATTTGTGTTCAGGGTTATGAAGCACATTAAGGGTCACATGCTATGTGGTAGGACAGTGCTAGCCCTAATCTTCGCTTTAGTGAAGTTTTCTACACATACTATAACACCACCGGTTGCAAGGGTAACCACAGTTTATGCTAAATGAGTGACACACAGTAAATGCCATTGCCTAAATTATCTTTTACAAACTCATCTGACATCAAGTCCATTAGAAAGAGCCATTTATGCAGGTCGATGTTTGACTGGACAAATTAGGATAAAGTGCTTTGTTTAATGGCAGCACTACACCCGCCCAGAGACAGGCAGCTTTCAAATTACTGGTCCAAGTGCTTAACCATTACCCCATCTAGTGGCATAAAAAAATAATGCACATGATTCGGTTGCAACATTACTAATATATCAAAACAGCTCCTTGTGATTCACAGCAGGCAGGACAGAAACGCTTTCAAAGTTTGCTCAGAACACGCACGTTTTCAATCGATACCTTTCAGCTGCCATGGAAGGTTTAAACCTACAAATCTTATAACAACATACATTTTCTCTGACAGACTGAAAAAAACCTCCTATACATTAAACATTTAAACATTCGTGTAGTTCTCTGCATTGGGAATGGATCCATTTTCTGCTACCTAGTGCAAGCTGATATAACTATATGTTATTCTACGTAGCGTAAGGTTTTGTTATGTTACACTATTCTCCACAGCATACAAATACAGGATGGCTATGCTATGGCATTAACAAATAATCTTAATAAGAGTATGCAAGTCACTCTATACGCAGCGTAAGAAAGGGAACGACTTTCAGGGGCCCAGACACTGGCGGGGGGGGGGAACCTCAGGAGAAACGGAACAAATGATCCACAAGCACACCCCCACAAATTTTATCATCAATACTCCAAATCCAGACAAACCGCATTTTGCTGAGGGCCCCCGAAAGGGCTGGACGCATTCAACAGAGCCCCCCATCGGGCTCATGGCCAAATACAAATGGGGGGGGGGACTCCCAGTTGGGGGATACCTAACGGGTGCCTGGCCCCAGCCCTGTCTTTGTGCTGCCCCATCTACAGTATGCGGGTTACCGCTTGTATACCTGTATTCCGCATTCCGGCAGCTACCATACTTCAGCAGCTGGTTCCTAAGCAGCACACGCAGCAGCAGTACCGCTGTGACAGGTGTCAGGTGGCATCGGAGCCGAACGGTGGCTCTGTGTCGTAATGGAGCTAGTTAGCACACTGCTGTCGGGTCCAGTCGCTAATTATACCGCGGTATAATGAAAAAGCGCTAAACATGCTGGCTCGCGTCCAGAAGGGAACCTGACGCCGCATTACAAACTGCCGGATGTCTAAGAAGCCGGGGACCCATTATATTCTTATCAGATGACTGAGAGCAGCCTTGCCGTGTATCTATACTGACTAGTATGCTGGCTGGCAGAGACCGATGGCCCACGGCCTCCCTGCCAGTCGAAGGCCTTCAGGGAGGCAGGTGCCTCACTGTCTGGCATTGCGGATTGAATCGTGACAGCGTGCCCAGTGCACATTGACCTCGTTAATTGGCTTTTCGTTTGATGTGTGAAAAACTCTGTTCCTGGTGCTCAATTTTGTCACTGTGTTAAAAATGAAGTGTGCGTGTGTATTAGCTGGATTAGTGTTTTGTGTTTCCATTCTATAATTATGCACAGTCAATGGCTCGAGCACGGTAAGGCTGTCTGTGCTAAATGCCACCACATCTCCCGGGTCACTCTGACTGAGGAACAATGCCTCCACCATGGGGAAGCCACTTTGCTAAACCGCTGGAAATTAATCAGAAAGGGCTCACAAATTTGGCTGCCTCAGCTCCCTCCAGCATGACTCACCAGCATGGATCACTGACTAGGGGTCGTTGTAGGATCTTGTAGGTCGGGGGGGGGGGGGGGGGGAGGAGGTACCCTAATTTATAAAGGGGGGCCAACCTTATTATCAGCCAATGATATCTTTTGAATCGGTGAGGGACTGGGGGGGAGGCACTCCAGGGGCCAATCAGCTTTCAGCTAGAGCCTGCGCCCCCGTGCACACCCCCGTCATCAACCTATTAAACTGACCAGCCAGACCTCTCAAAGTGTTGGCCTGAGATTGCATGGCAGCTCATGCTAAGTCCAATGGGTGCATTGGATCATTTCAGGAACTGCATTATCCAGACAAAGTACTGATCCCCGATGTCAAAAACCTCCCACAAAGCCGCAGTCTTGGGAAATGACTTGCCAAAGTATTTCTCTCAGAAAACCATAACTGAATGTTACTGCGTCATCTTGGGTCTTATATTGTGTCCCCGTACACCCTCCTGAAAATCAAAAACCTTCACTCTATGGGCCACCAAGACCAAATGGGACAGGAATCACATTCCGGAGCCCTGTTCAGGGTGTCTACCCCATCAAGAAAACACTCCAGCAACTGTCAATGATAAGAAATGCCTTACAAAAATAGAAGATATTACCATCCATCCCATTTCCCTACCTGCTCTCTACCTTGGGGGGGGGGGGGGGGTGGTTCCAAAGCCTATCCCAGAAGCTGCGGGCACAAGGCAGGGGGCAACCCAGGATGGGACACCAACGCATAATAGAGAAGGTAATGCGATGGTTATCAAGCATTTTATGCAAGTAGGAATGTAGGCCCTCAGACCAGTTGTGTTTTTCTTTTCTGAAGAAACACTTGACATGGTACAGAAACAGGTATGATGGGCTGTTTGCTGGGCCATTAACAGAAATCAGGACCTCTCATGTTGCACTTAAGACCCTTTCCAAACAAAACCAAGTGAGTCGCAATTAGACGTCAGTCTCCTTCTGATGATTCCCTGAGCGCGAGGCTTTGACTGGAGACCCGCTGCTTCGGTGAACAAAGAACCAACTGTGGTTCAGGGCCCGGGATTTTAGGAGACGCAAAGGTCCAATCAGGACACCCTCCTCTTCCTGCCAGGCAGCATGTTGAATATCAATGCGCTCCGCTTCTGTGGGTTTTGCTCGTTCCAAAAGCCCAAGTCAAATTACTGAGCTCTGTAAGCAAGACAGTCTCATGGAGGCTATGCAGTCAGCGTAATGAACCTCAACATCCACCAGCTTCAAAGCAGAGGTGTGTGAAGGGGCAGGGCTACAGGGGCACTAGCCCCAGCAGAAAGCTGATTGGTTCCCAAGGTGCACCCTCCCCTGTCACTCATTGATTTTAAACATATCATTGGCTAATGATAAAGTTGGCCCCTCTGTATGAATTATAGCCCCTTCTTACAAAATCCTAGAATAGCCCCTGCTTCAAAACCTTCAGATTGTTGATGCTGGACATCAGAATTCAACACAGCTGGCTATTTTGCTTCCGTTTAAACGGGACAAACAATGTGTGAGGGCCAGAAAGAGAGAGAGAAGAGAAAGGAGGGAAAATTGCCTTAAATTACTTCCCACTTCGCTGGTGCTGAAGGCAGGCGAAGAGTGTTGTCACGCGCGTGGTGTGATTGCTGCACCAGCGAAGCTGTAATTCCCAGAAATTCAGACCCGACTAATCAGCACAGCACGGCTCCTCATTCATCATCCAGCAGGCCTACACTCGGCCAGTATCAGACTCATTAGAGACAGGAAAGGTTCCCTCTGAGCTTCCTCTGGGTCTGTAATAGATTTCCACGCTCGGCTCTCTGGCCTGGCAGGTGTGGAATTCCGTCTGCTTTGTCTCTGTAAACATTGATTCAGCGTGAGCCTCCTCTGGCTAGACCAGGAGCAGCAGAGAAGGACGCATACATATCTCTGTTTCCGTTCGCTGTATTCATGCGTGTTTCAGTCCAAACTACATTCACACACAATAAAAAATTTCACCTCAGACATTCAGAAAGAACAAGTCATTATCCCCTTCTTAGACGTCCCTTGTCTCTCGAAGTTCTGGGGGTCTCCCACAAATTGACAGAAGCTCCGACACCCGTGAATGATGCTCAGTGTCTCGGAAATCTGTCGCTACGCTAGTCAGTGGTGGGTAAAATTAGCTGGAAAGAACTACTATGGCAACCCAAGCCAGCACTAGGCTTGGTTGGAATCTAATATTTAATATCGTCCAGACATTATACCGCGGTACATGGTATTTTGATGGTATTTTAAAACAGAAGGCTTTTCTGGTATTTCCTGATAAAATTTTTTGATAAGGGGGGTGTGGAGTGTTGGTATATATTTTTAAAAGAAACACTGTGGTATACTATACTTCCGAGTGATGGACAAAATGATGCTTCATGAACCATTTGCTGTATTTTTTGACCCCACTAGATAGTGCTCTAAGTTAGATTTGGGGCATGCTTTGTGCCCTTTTTTCAACAAAGAGCACCACCTAGTGGGGTCAAAGAATACAGCAAATGGTTCATGAGATGTCATTTTGCCTATCACTAGTAATACCCAGCACCCCTCTCTCCCATATAACAAAGGTGGGACTCCTGCCTTCTGCAGACGCCGCTCTAATCCTCTGGGTGACAGGCCAGGTAATTCCAGACCCCAATTCTTACATACTAACTTTTGCCAGAGTCAAAATCAAACATTTGCTTGTTTTTACTATTAGAGATTACATCAACACTTTCAAACCATCCAAATTCATACTAAAAGCAGAACTACAAACTAGATATTCCAGCCTTGATCAGCATCACATTGCAATCTCTGTATACATAGCTTTGATCTTGATCTTAAAAAAAAAAGAACAATTCAACTATTATATGGGCACTAGAATAGATGGATAGGCAACCTGAAAGACACACAGTTTTAATGCCTTCATCTTAAGTCAGTGTATTACAGAATATTTAGGTCATGAATGTATTACTTCTCTCCGGCGACATTATTTGTTGAGAATCCGCTGCCTTGTGAAAATGTGATGTACAGGAATTTATTACATTACTGCACTTAAATCCCAAAGCTGTCTTTCTCCAGGAGGCAAATCGTCTAGGCCTGAAAAAATTAACACTTGGCATGAATCACAGGACGAATATTATAAAGATGAAAAACAGTAATACATTTTAAAATGGTGGCGAATTTGAGGTTTTTGGGTGTTTTTGGTCATCCATTGTTATCTCGTGATGAACATGCGGGTCCTGTAAGTGGTGAAGAGCAAAGCCACGGTCTTCCTCTGCTGCGGCCCTCCTGTTTGTATCTAAGGATTCATTTTCATCTCTTCCCCTTTAACGTTACGGAACACTCCGGAACAAACCGGCAGCTCCTTCACTGGCGGATCTGCCCAATAAAAAGCACAATAAAAAAAAAGGCTATGAGTTTCCAGAACTCATTATATAAGTTTTTTTTCCTTGTTATTGCGAGATAATACAAGCGTTGGTGTTGTAATTTATTTCTGCAGTGACACATCTGACCGCGTTTTAAATACGCGTCCCGGGGATCTGAAAGTCACTGAAGCAGGACTGAAGAATCCCGCACTCAAGGCTGACACATCCGGGGGTCACACGGGGCCGGTTACACCACAGTGTTTCCTAAGACTGACAGTGACACGTCACACTGCTCCCTGCCAGGCCATACAGTCCTGTGCTGTGATGCCTCCCTAGAATTTCCTTTCTGTTTACACTCAAACACAACATCTAGCACACTGCAAACTGCAATCTGGAGGTTGGCAAGCATCAGGAAACCATCGCTCTACAAGGCGCCAAGGCCAATGTCATCCTCAAAATGGTTCCCAGTGAATCCAGAGCACATTCCAGCCATCATCCAGAGCTAATGCCAGCAGCAGGAGCATCACCATCCAGAGCCTGTCCTGGGGGCGCAGGACACAGGACACCGTATCTGGTGTGGAACCCATTTGGAAATTTGGCCTGTGGGAAGAAACCTGAGCACGTGGAGAAGACCGAAGGGAACTCTGGGCGAGTGTGCAAGATCCAGCCCGGGCAGAACTTGGACTAACCTAGATCTGACAGCTATGGACGTGTGAGGCAAATGCGCTTTGCCAGGCGTTAGATACATCCAGCATGAGAGTTCCTGTTTGGAATAGGTGCCTTTCCAACATGTGTAGGTAAGAACTGGTGAAACTGTGCTTGGTTGTCAACGTTTGCATTGAGACTCCAGTGGCTGGGATGGGATGGCTGCATCACGCTGCAAATTTTGATGCGCAGGCTATAACAAGGCAAGATAAGATATAGTTGTTTGCAGATCAAAAGAATGAAGCGTAGCATGTCCAGAGAGTGAAGCCTCTGCCTGCATGTGGCTCAGCCTGGCTACTGTAGAGTAAGGCGTGATGAACCGGGTGATTCCGTGAATATGATCGTCACTATATCACACTGGGTCTTAGCTGTCAGCTTACCACTGTCTCTCCTTTCTTTCATACTGCAGTTACCTTGGTGCACATCTGATTAAAAAGTCTCAGACGGCTTCCTCTGCAAAGCAGAAACAATCCTGACGAAACATCTGTTCCTGTTGATCTTCAGTTTGGTCTGGTTTTATTCTTCATACTCATGGATCCTCTGCTTCTAGTGTCAGCATTTAGCCTCGTGCCTCTTGACCTGGTTGGTGATTGACTGTCAGCCTGTTAGCAGGAGATGAGCCTCTTCATCAATGAAACAAAGCTAATTGGAAAAAATTAGCAGGAGGACAAGCAGGTGAGTCAAGTCAATGAAGGGTTTAGGGAGGAAAGTACCTAGAGATTTCTCTCCATTTCAGTCATTATTCTGGTTTAAATGCAGAAATATATCAAGCCAGTGGTTCTCAACTCAGTCCTCAGGGACCCCCAGATAGTGCACATTTTTGCTCCCTCCCAGCTCCCAGCACATATGTATTAGATATTCAGTGTTTGTGACTGGCTGGGAACCTGGAGGGAGCAAAAACATGGACTGTCTGGGGCTTCCTGAGGACCGAGTTGAGAAACACCGTATTGAGTATAGACCCAAGTGTCCGAGGTAGACCCTCGTCTCCATAAGCTGAGAGGAACTAAAAACGAAGAAGCGTTTCTATCCATTAGTCTGTCGGACGTTTGTAGATCTGAAGAAGACAGCAGACAGCACGGTTAAAAGTGAGGGCCTCCACTGGATCCGGTCAAAAGAGCATCACGACGAGCAGGATGCAAGCGGCACCCTTGTGTTTAGTTTGCATGTCATGTGGCTTCGCGTTTATTAGTGAATTACTCACTATGATTTACTATCCCGCTTTCAGTCACATCCTGCTTTTCAGGAATATTCTTAATCATGTCTGCTAATAATTTTGATATTATTAAAGGAAATTAAATATTCATTGCAGCTAAATACAGTGAGGGCAGGCTTAGCATTCAAGAGCATTTCCCCCAACTGCAGAAAAATAATCTTTCCACATAGCGCGTATCATTTAATCTGCTTTTATATTTCAGAGCTCTCCCTCGGTTGAACATTTCAGAAGGAAAAAATGGTGAAAATTGCAGCAGATTTACCCAATTTGCCCAATTTAAACTGATAACCTGCTGACGAGGACATGACCCAGGGTCAACCAGAAGGGCAGCCACAAATTCCACATGTGGAACTAACCCTGCAGTATACAATTACACTTATCTTCTTCGTTACTGATCAGAAAAACAGGAGCTTCCAGACTGCTGCTCTCTCTGGCGGTTTAGCTAACATGACACCTGAAAACACTCAGAATGACTATCCCAGAGCCCAAAGATGCCTTAAGTGCAATTCTGTGCCCCCAAAGCCCAGATCATGGCAGCTCTTACTTGTTAAATCCTCACATTAGGACAGACCTCTTATCTTGCCGGACTGCAAACCACTGCAGGAGGAGAAGAGCAGCCGGGTCGACTCTGAGCTCCACGCTGATGCGGCGGGGAAGGTGGAGGTTGGTGAGAGCTCACTCTGGGCAGACCTGGGCTCTCTCACTGCTATTAGGGAGATCCATTCTGCCGTGTGTCCGGCAGCTACCCGGCGCTTCCCCAGTGGGGTCTGAGGTCACGACCCCTCCTGCCAGGTCCCGCTGGCACCAAGACCACCACACACAACATGCAGTCAAATTCTTTTTTTTCCAGACGTCAAAAATATTTCCGGGAACAAAAAAGCTAAATCATTTCAATATATTTTGAAATTAATTTGCCACGTTGAAATTGCAGGTTAGAAAAGTTGGTGTCTGGCTCGAGGCTAAATTATACCTTTCGTTATTAAAATGTCAGTCTTTCCACATTATAGGCAAAGCCTTTAAAACTGAAGGAGACAGGTTCCCATGTGCTACACTCTGAATGAGGCATTACCTTCATGGTAGGGTGACAAACTCTCGAACAATCATTTAGGCTGCAGGAGACTTCAGGACCAGTGTCTGCACTGCTTGTTATGAGTATCTTAAAGTTGATATTGCACAGCAAGTTATACTGCTGCTGAAGATTTTTGGCCTTGTTATCACTGCTACAGACGTTCACGCTCATCACGCACCTCATCTGCCTTCTGGGTGGAAGGTGCTCCACCCTTTGAGAGTTCTCATGTTCTCCAGACACACAGTTGTCGAAGAGGAACCAATCTGTGGTGGAGCATGGTGGTCTTCACAGACGTTAGACTAAGAATAAACACTGGTGTAGTAGACCATTTGCCTTGTCTTGTCTTAACTGTGTATGTATCTGTTGTCTGCATGGGGGCCACTGACAACAGGAGACAAACTCCACCAACAAACTTGATCCTGATTATACTTCTCATGCATTGACCTCATTCATTGTTGCTTAAACCATTTATGATGCTGCCTCGTTCAGTTCTGCGAATTTCTGCTCTTACTCTTGAAAATTTCTAATCACAAGTCTACAGCTTTAACCGACTCTACGAGCAGCACAGCAGAAAGCAGACAGTGTCCCGTCAGTCACACATACACAGATATCAGACTGTATCTTTTTTTCTCCTTGAAGTGAAGCTGACAGGAACGAGATGTGAACCGGGAGAAACTATGGATCATCCAAGCAGAAATCCTTTTTTAATAAGCCGGAGCTAGTTTCAGCTCTGCTTTGAGAGCAACCCCTTTGCAGTTAATGCCATGGCAATGCAATTTAATCCAGGAATCGCAGAAAGCAGGAGCTGTAAATAAACCTGCTGTATGAAGAGTGTAACCGTGTCACACTGACACACCTGCTGTCTCTTCTCATCAGTGTTGTGTGCCTGTTAATCGAGGAAAAGTAGTAGGACATTATTTTCTCAATAAACTTGTTTTTTGTGTTATTTTGGGCATTTACTTAGTGTGCTGCCTGAGACAGGCCCCAGGTCCCAGCCCCCACTCAGGAGGAGCGGCTGGGAGATGGATGGATGGATGGATGGATGGATGGATGGATGGATGGATGGATGGATGGGGGCGTTCATGTCCCTGTGCGGGCCAAAGGGCCAAAGTCATCCGACAGGCACATTTGTTCAGCTCACCTCAGTTTCCTTATTCCCAGTCTACAAACACGGCTGAGTATCGCTTCCTCTCAGTCCACATAAACAAGCACCTGCCCTTCCACACAGCCATATCCCTCTTTCCCTTTTCTCCTCTTTTTCTCATTCCTTCTCCCACTGAGCTCCCCATTCCCACATCATCAGCTGCTGTTCTCCATCCCTATAAAAGTCTCACACTGCAAACGACACTCCAGAATAGCAGAATGTGCCACTATCCTCAAGGAGGATACGCCAAAGTAGTTATTGTTCCTTTTTTGCTTTGTCACATGTCCTGTCGAGTCTGTTTAGTAGTTAATTGGATCATGGTACCATCCCGTGGCTCTGTCCTGCCATCCTGAGACTGCTGTAAGCTGTCAACTGTCTCAGGGGGGATTTTGAAAGGGAGGAATCTCTCCAGTCTGTTTCCGTGCCAACGAGCAGCGGATGCCGGTTAGGGATAACGACAGGCCGGGTAGTCATGAGCCTCCCCTTCTAGTGCTGCATTTTGTGGCCTCTCCTCCCAGCCGGTGCATTTGGATGGGCGGGGGAATATCCCGGCCCCCCCTGCCTGCTCTCACGCTTGACCCCAAGTCCCTGAAGTCACCTTGAAGTTTCACACGGCGAGGTTGGCCACGGGGAGTACACAGCTCGCACCGACACTGAACATTCGTGCCGCAGCTTATGAATATTAATTCTGCAATTACAGCCTGATTAATTGAGCCGCACCACAGCCGCGGATGATGGCGTGGGAGGGGGGGGGCTTGATGGCCACGTACAGCTGCACACGCTGAGAAGAGAAGCCTGGGTCACGGGCCTCTGTTATGAAACTTGTCATTATCTCGTCATCAGATCCATGGGCTCGTCCTGCATGTGACAGTTCCCCCCCCGC
>JAODJU010000001.1:1778936-1797168 GCA_026776725.1 Gnathonemus echidnorhynchus
CTGTTTTACTTTCTGCAGCCTGCAACCGATCGGAATGCGCCCTATGGTATTCAAATGAGGTACGAGAAGGTAGGGCCAAACAACATTTGACCACGTTTAAACAAAAGACATTGGACAAGAAGTCGAGTTTTAGTCTAGCTACATCTACAGTAGTTTTTGTACACTGTGTATAGGTCCATCATGTATGGCTTTTCTCTTGGGGTTATATATGCATTGTGTGTGTTGGGGCTGTCTGCAGAGTCTCTCCATGGAGACCAGGTTCATTTATATTTATCTGTCCCACCTGTTCCTTGTTTTCCAAATTTTCCGTCAGTTTGACTGATTTCCCTGTTCATCCCAGGTCGTGAGTGTGTTTATTTTGTTCATGAATGCAGCACCATTGGTTTGGTGTGGACCATCCTCCCTGTATCCCAATCATTCCCAACTCCATTAAAAAAAGATTTTTCATGCCATATTGTGCATAAACATGTTCCTTTGCTGTTGTTCCCTGGGTCACCCTGTAGCCACGATGAGGCACAGTCTGACACGCTCGAGCCACGCAAACACCATTCAAACGGCAGGAAAACACCAGGCAAACAGCAGGAAAACACCAGGCAAACAGCAGGAAAACACCAGGCAAACGGCAGGAAAACACCAGGTAAACAGCAGGAAAACACCAGGTAAACAGCAGGAAAACACCAGGCAAACGGCAGGAAAACACCAGGTAAACAGCAGGAAAACACCAGGCAAACATCAGGCAAATGGCAGGAAAACATCAAGCAAACGGCAGGAAAACACCAGGCAAACGGCAGGAAAACACTCGGCAAATGCCAAGAAAACACCAGGCAAATGCCAGGCAAATGCTAAGAAAACACCAGGCAAACACAAGGGAAACACCAGAAAACGGCAGGTAAACGCCACGGGGTGAGGAGGATCACCTACCGGACTCCCTGGAGATCTGCACAAAGGCCTCCACCCCACTCTCGCCATAGTTGCCCTCCGACGCCAGAGTGGAGACGTAGGTCCAGCCCATCGCCATGACGATGTCCAGCATGGCCTGTGCCTGGTAGGAGTCTGGCGGCACCACACGCGAGAAGAAGTCGTAGCGGGTGTTGTCACTCAGCTCTGGGGCGGTGGACGCGTAGCTGATCTGAGGTATCTGTGGGGACAGCAAGACATCGCCGATGGTTGGAGAAGCACGGGCTATCAAAGGGGCTACAGACCAGCTTGTAATAACAGGTAACCCAAAAGAACAACTTAGAGGATTTTTAGACAGCTGAAGAATAGAGGAACTGAATAATAATGAGCATGGTTTCCTTCCGGCTGCTGGCATCGTAGCACCTGCATCAGCTGGCCGATTTCACTGGCACTGCATAACACAGTGCACTGGCAAGACAGGGCGCCTAAGTGGGGCAAACTGGCAGTTCACACTAAGGAGGCTGGTATATCGCAGGTGGTTGTGCTGACGGAGCGAGCAAGCAGCTGGCCGGGATAATGATCCGCTACAGCAATTGATTGACGGATTGATCCCTCCACATGGAAAGGCCAGGACATCCTCTGTGGCGCCCCCCGCCGTCTCACTGGCCTTCTGGAGGACACTGGGGGCATATAAATGGCACTCACAGCCGGGCAAGGCCGCCCGCTGCCTGCTGACTCGCAGACAGCCATAAACTGCACATTTGTAAATACAAACTGTCCTGACGGCTCCACACAACACAATCAGCTCAATATTTTTTATTATTATTTTTATTTTTTTACAGTTGCCTCTCTGTTGTACCGTGTTAAGAAAATATATACTGCTTTGAAAGGAACACAAAATGTCCCCATAAAGATGTCAGATTTGTTGTGCCTTGCAGAAGACAAAATGAGGGCAGGCAGCCTGGGAGACTGTCAGCTGTGACATTTAAATTGCATGTCATTTTCTCCAATCGGATAAGCTATATTAAGTTTTATTTGACTCTTATCGATTTTAATATATGTTGTGTTACATTTGAAAAAGACCAATGAACCCCACCCTTTCAGCAGGCCATTCTAGTTAACTCTAGATAGTAATGTTAAAGAAAGCATTAACACCACTGTGAACAGGTTAAACTAAACTGAAAAACTACAGGTACCCCCTAAAGGTACCCTGTGACACTACAGGAATGCACACATGGTAAGATCAAGCATTTAACCCACCAATAAGCCAGTGATGGACACTACTCAATGTGACGAATACTACTCAAAGTTTGCAAAAGTTATGCAAAGTAATGGAATATAGAATGGAATATTCAAAGTGCTGGACCTGACTCAATGTACTGGACACTACTGTCCACAATGTGAAGGACACTGCAGTCGGTGATGGATACTACTCTAAGTCGTAGGCAGTACTCAATGTGAAGGACACTACAGCAGGTGATGGACACTACTGAAAGTCGTAGGCACTAATCAATGTGAAGGACACTGCAGTCGGTGATGGATACTACTCTAAGTCGTAGGCATTACTCAATGTGAAGGACACTAGAGCAGGTGATGGACACTACTCAAAGTCGCAGGCACTAATCAATGTGAAGGACACTGCAGTCGGTGATGGATACTACTCTAAGTCGTAGGCAGTACTCAATGTGAAGGACACTAGAGCAGGTGATGGACACTACTCAAAGTCGTAGGCACTAATCAATGTGAAGGACACTGCAGTCGGTGATGGATACTACTCTAAGTCGTAGGCATTACTCAATGTGAAGGACACTACAGCAGGTGATGGACACTACTCAAAGTCGTAGGCAGTACTTAATGTGAAGGACACTACAGCAGGTGATGGACACTACTCTAAGTCGTAGGCATTACTCAATGTGAAGGACACTACAGCAGGTGATGGACACTACTCAAAGTGATTGACAATACTCAAAGGGATGCCCACTGCTCTTCACAGACACTACTCATAGAACCACCATGCCACTGATCTGAATATCTTTTACTTTGATGTGGCTGCCATTTTAGCCAACGGGTGTGAATTGAGCTTCTGTGTGACTAACCCTCAGTGGAAAGAACCCTCCCCACACAGTGTGAATGTTGCTCAGTGTCGCTGGCTGCTTTACACGATAAGCCAGGCACTCATAGCATCTGCCGTTCAATTCCCTCCCAGAGCGCAGACACTGTTGAGTTAACGTGAATGATGAGAAAATCGATATTTGCATGATTGGTTAGAGACATAAAGAAGCACATCTCATTACTACATGTTTAACGTAGGTGAAACGATTCCATTTTTAATACCACTACCCACGGTATCTGTGAAGCTAACCTCGCAAACCGCATCATCCTTTTGGCTGGACCCTTAAATTCACTGCCCCCGTGGGTGTCGTCTTAAACACATATCGATCAAAAAGTCGGGCCTTTAGGCCAAGAAATACGATGATAACGTAAGGAGCAGCCATGCGCGTTCAGCGGCTGCCTTTTGGGGAGTAAGAACAAACGACATTAACGATAAATTACGCTGTGGGGGTGACTGATTCACAATGTCCTTGGAAGGAGACCTGGGACCCACAAAGGCACAGATTTTACGGTCATTGTTAAGTTTGGCCAGGGGTCGGCATCCTGCCATCCCATAATGCCCCCAGGACATCGCTGCCACAGAGATACATGCTCAAGCAGGCACCTCGTTTTGGGGCGGGGGGGTCCTAGCCTGTTTTATGAAGCGTACAATGCGATACTCCCCTGGCCCCCCGACTCAACGGGTGGCTGTGCGAGAGATTGTGCCAGCGCTGTGATAGATAGCGAACACCGGTGATAATTAACCAGGCGGCGGACCTGTGCTCCGGAACACGGGGCAGGGGAGGGGCAGACATGCGGGGGGACAGCGGGCCCGGACGGAGACGGATGGAGCGCCACGCTAAGTGCCTCTAATTTGTGGCACGCTGCGGCCGGCTGGACAAACGCAGTGACACTTATTAAGGGCGGCCATAGCCATGATATACAGCTACTTTGATACCATTCATATTCCATGACACACAAGCTTTCTCTGCCTTTCTCTCTCTACACATCCCTCATCCCTCCCTCATCCCTCCGGGTCTGTCTATCCTCCACTCTCTCCACCACTCCTTCCTTTTGCCACTTTGAATGCAGCCAGTGATTACAGCGAGTAAGTGCACTGCATGTGACAAAGAGATGAAGGCTGATGTTTTTAAAGCACATTATGCACCAGGGACCCCGGATTGCATCTCAGTGGGGGCATAAAGTCAGGCCCACTTGTCCTTTTTGAAATAACACATGTATAGAGCTCATTCAATTGTTTATAGGTCATTTTTTCGTGATTCATCACTGCATTCTTCATGATGCTCCAAAACTTCACATCTCAGTCAATTAATAGATATAAATAAGAATTAAAAATAAATTTATCAAAATTAAAAATAATCCTTGCCCTGCGATGGGCTGGCACCCATCCTGGGTTATTCCTTGTCTTGCGCCCATAGCTTCTGGAGGCTCTGGACCCTGCAACCCTGCATAGAACAAGTGAGTATAGAGATGGATGGATGGATGGATGGATGGATGGATGGATGGATGGATGGATCTAATTCCTCATTATTTGTCAGATTACTCTGTCCTCAATTTGTGCTGTTCTAGCAGGATAAAACATCAACAAACAATCAGCCAGTCAGCCTTCTGGACACATGCAGCTACGGTCCAACAGGGGACACACAGAAAAGGGGACAGAGTCTCCTGTGGACACCAGTCATGGGACCACAGCAACCCCAAACTGCTCACTACACAGGACAAGATCCTGTTGTCTCCACCCCTGAATTCGTCCGTAGGAACCCCAGGAAAATTCTGGAAACAGTCCTGCTTCTCCAGTGACATCCGAACCCTTGCTCTACTTCCAGTAAAGGCAAGCAATGCTGTGGGAAATGCTGTGTCTTTAGTGGAGATCATGTCATAATCAACCCCAGGTGAAAACCTCCACAGCTAAGCGCTTTCATCAGACATAGATAACAGGCTGGCAGAGCAAGGCTAACAAAACCGGCATGATACTTCTGGAAGGATCTCTGAAACAAAAGTTACAGAATAATTAAAATTGTATGTGAAATACTATATTCTCCAGTTTTTACATAACATAACATGACCTATAAGATTGATAACAGTGCTAACGTTGCAATACACCCTATCATAACATCAAAAGCTGTAATTTTGTACAATTAGTTGGGTCTTTGTACAGCCAGGCTAGTGCGAAATGGCAGTTCAATTCAGACGCTGGTTTCAATAAACCCGTCCAGCTCGTCGAAAGTAGACTGCAACCATAACCATTAATTATGAGCCACAAATATCTGGCAGTCAGAACTGTCACCAGATTTGATTTCCTTTCAAGCGGTGTTGTGTGCTGGGAGAGCGGCCAGTCCGGAGAGATTCATCAGGAGGCGAGATGCACACTAGAGGCTGTGTTACAGTCCCACATCTGAGACGTCGATCCATTCCACTTGTCCCTCAAGTTAGCCTTGTTGCTAACATCCCTCCTGCAATTCCTACTGAGAGGCTATATTAAAATCATTTTTTGTGGACCTCTCCTCAGTCAACCCTGGGCCCAGCAGCCCTCCAGCTCGAGTCCCCCACCAACCCAATGTGGTCTGAACCAATCGCAGGGCCTCCAATCTTCCACGCCCTGAGATCACAGAGGGAGTTGACTCCCCGGAATGCTAATGCTAAAGCTGACGTCACATGAAATCCAAAACCAGTGTGTCCAGGTGGAGCCGCTCGCTGAAGGAGTCAAACCAAACCCCTCCTGGCCTCCGTCCTGCAGCACATGGCGCCCCAGCCTAGACGCAGCCCAAGCTGTTCCGATGAATAAAGTAATGAAGGTCCGAAAAAGGCACCGCCAACAGAAGACGACGCTGTAACACTGAAAATGGAGGCACTTCATAACCATCAGCGTAATCGGGAGATTTACAGCACGCTGTTTATGAGAGGAGCACCAAACCTAATATCGGCTGCCGGCTATTTTGTTATTTTTCCTCTTATTGATCACATACCCCACCGGGGTCATATATGTCCCTGAAGGACAAACGCACTCTCCAGAGAGAGGCACATTCCAGGATGTTCCCAAGCCGCCACTAGGAGGCGCCGTGCCAAACTGCAGTGGCTAACAGCCCTCGTCACGCCACAGACCCTCTGGCTCCTCCGGCAGCACCATTTTTTTCCTTCCCAAGTCAAATTGCAAGATGTTTTTTTTTTTTTTTTTTTATCTGGAGGTGAAAATGAAAAGAATCAGAGGTGTCAGGAACATAATACAGTCACCACCAGCTCTGCTTGCAGATGCCCAGCAAAGGGCTTCGCAGCAGCGAATTACCCCACGACTGCAGCCGGACACTGACAGCACAGAATGTCAAAGCGACCACTTCTGCCCGGCCCAAACTACGGGGGACGAGCCACGCCTGCCCCATGTCGCAATCCATCAGATATTCCGGATAGACTGTGAGGTTTTCAAGCAGATTCAACCTTCCTTTACTCAACTTAGTACTGCACCCGATTCGTAAAAATGTGAAATTTCCAAAATTAATGCTTCATTTAAAAGTCCATATTACGCAGGGGTGATGGAGCAGGCTTATTCCTAGGCTACTAAACATGGGGGGGGGTCCACTCGCCCCTCCCGCTAAGACAGGACAACATGCAGCAGCTAGAAAGCAATTTCAAGAGGTGATGTGACACCCCGGGGGGCTGCTAGTGACTTTGGGCCCCATCAAAGCACATGATATGGGGCCCCCCAACCCAGACCAATCCAGTTATATTCCAAATTCTCTAGGGCCCCCGTCCCCCCAGGGCCCCTTGGAATCATCTTGACTTTCCCGCCCTTTTCCAGTCCAAGTGACGCCATGGCACATGACAACAGGGATTCAGACGAGGGAATTTCAGAGGTAATTATCTCCAGGTTACCAGCTGTGCTCTTATGGCGCAGAGGAGAATCATTCATAAGCGCGCTGGCAGAACTATAAAGGGAAGTGCCCCCCCATGTCCCGAAGGGCTCTCCTTCCAGCAGGTGTCATCCTGGACTCGGGCTGGGGGGAGGGAGGCAGACTGCCCAAAGATCCCCGACCGTCTGGCTCGGAAGGCCGCATGGCTCCCGGAAATCAAGACCTGAAAGGCGGCGTCCCCTCCAGTGTGATGTCAGGCTGCTCCAGTGTGATGTCAGGCTGCTCCAGTGTGATGTCAGGCTGCTCCAGTGTGATGTCAGGCTGCTAGGAAGGCTGGATCGGGGGAGGGGGGATTCCCCCAGCCGGGTCCCACCCAGCGACAAGAGCAGGAGCCGAAAGCTGTGCCGTCCTGAAGGGCCGGATTAACACATTAGTGCGCCCCCCAGTGGTGGGATATACCTGGGCTATGATGAAGGTGCAGCTACAATGAAGAGAGCAGAGTGTGACACCACAGCGCGGGGGCCATGACACAGAGCAGGATGTACTGCGGCAGGGGGCTCCTCACTCCCGGCCTGAAAGTGACAGGTCATTATTCACACGGCCCCATGCAGGGGGGGTGGGGGGGTGTCCCGGAATTGGCGCCTGCTGCAGTAATTAGCGAGAAGCCGGCTTTGGCTAATCAGCGACCGCCCCCTCGGCGTCACGCGGCCCCTCCCTGGACGTCGGCGTGCACTGGGCCAGCTCAGGAAGCCCCACACAAAAGCAGCTTCTCCCCAGTCAGAGTCGTAATGCCCCAGAACCACATCACTGTGAACGCCACTGTTCATTTCTCTTTTTCCTGCTGTTATACAGGAACAGACCGTACGCACACCCAGGTATATCAAAGCTTCCAAGCCCTCTATGTCAGTGCTGCCAGTCCTCAGGGAGACGCAGACAGTCTGCATTCTTACTCAGTCCCAGCTCCCGGCACACATGCACCAGGAATGCGATGCTCTCAGTGGGACTGGATGGAGTGGGGGGCTAATTTAACCCGTCACATTGCAACGGGCACATGGTGGAAGGACAGATGTAAGGAAGATTTTTTAAATAATTTTAAAAGATTTCATCATTTAAAATAAGACTAACATTGTTTAGGGTACAGTCTTATAACTAAACATAGTTAATGAAATAAAACTGATTAATAAATTGTTTGTCTGATGCAGGACTGCAGCGACTTGGCCTCAGTAATATAATGAACAATAAAGAACGTGATCTTAACTATTTATTCATGTTTTGGGAAGGACGGGGAGGGGGGGGTCAGGTATGCCAATATTGGGGGCTGTCTCCCCTATTTCTGACACCCCTGGATATTCTTGATTGGCTGGGAGCTGGAAGAGAGTGAAAGCAAGGACTGTCTGGGGGGGTTCCTGAGGATTGGATTGGGAAACACGACTCTAAATCATTTACATTTTGTTAATTTAGCAGACGCTTTTGTCCAAAGACACATAGAAATGTGAAGCTTGGGGTCAAAGAGGAGGGTTAGGGTTGTGGTTAAAGGCCCTGCAGTGCTATGATGGGATGCGGACCCACAACCTTCTGGACGTGGATACAGAGCCGTAACTGCGATACCGAGATACTCAGCACCCATATCCATCAACATCTTTTGTGTTCTCACACATGGATCTGCTGCGGGCATCTAGCTCACAGGGCCGCTGGGGGCGGAGCCACGGTGACACAGCAGCCCTTTGCGTGCTCACAGCTGCCGGCTCCCCAGTCAGGGGGCTGAGTCCTCACATGACGTGCCCTTGTCACCCCGCAGCTTTGGCAGAGCTCCATCCCTTCACCACACGCCCACCACTCTCTCCTAATCTCTCTCACATATCTGCTCTCCCTCCACCTTGCTTTCCTCCTAGACGCCCTGGCCCTTGTTGTCCCTTTTCCTCCTGCGCCCCCTCCCACTACCCATCTTGGCATCGCAGCACCAATCAGTGCCCCCCCTCCCCAACCCCCATCACCCCCTCCAGCCTCAGTCCACTCCCTCCATCAGCGTCCAAATCCCATCCATTCAAAGGGATTTTATTGCTCACCCGACAATCTCTTTAGAGCCTGGCCCTTAAGCAACACATTATTCCTCTCTCTGAGTCCCTGCCCTGCCGTCTCCCCAGAACTAGGCAAATGGACCATCTCTCTCTGTCACGTGCTGAGCGGGGCTGAGCCACTTCCCAGGGTTTAAGCACGCCTATCCCATCAGCGAAGGACAGAGTGCCTGACAGGGTCATGCAGGGTGAAGGCCGATGACCCAAGCACATTTATTCACAGAGGCAGCCCGTTGATCCAGCTAACAGGCACTTATTCAGCCTGCTATCACGCAGGACTTTTTCCGGTGAAGAACTCTGTTTCAAGGTACAATGACAGAACCCATCTAAGATTTGATCGGGCACCACAGGTTTGAGTCCTCTGTGATCTAAGGTCACACAGCTATGCATTAATGACGCTCCTACCACCCCTATGCGCTTCTAGGAGTGGGGCGCATAAGACAGACCATAATTCATAGAGGAGCCAACCTTAGCATTAGCCAATTATGTGTTTTGAATTGGTGAGTGACAGGTGAGCGTGCCAATCAGCCTTCAGCCAAGAGTAATGCCCCAGTGGTCCCGCCCCTGAATACACCCGAATGCCTGAGGCTCACTCGATCTTCCTGACAGCGCACAGCAGCAGACAGCAGCGCGAGCAGACAGACGCCTCCGTGACGCGCCGACTCTTCCCTTTAATTCTAAAGATATGAAAGAAGACTCTTGGGATCGAGACTCGAAAATAATGACCCAAGTCTGGTAAGGAAATCTCCAAACAAGCCAGCATCATTTACACGGGCCCTGCGGAGGCCTTGGAGCCCGTCACCACGAAACAAGGGCCAAAGCGATCACTCTGGCCATGTGACGTGTCTAATGCGATGTCCCCCGGGGCCTGCTTTTTGCGATGGCATAAAATGCGTTTAAAGTGCACTTTGTAAAGGGGGGGGCACTAGAAGCCACAGGTCAGAAGCAATCAAAACGCCAGAAAAGCATCGCTTGTGCGCTGCTCTGCTCTGCTTGGGGCCACAGATGCCATCACTGAGACAGGCACAGGCGCTGGAAAAGGGAAATATGGGTATTTAAATCTAAACTTTGTGACGTGCAGTCACACAACACCCACACTGAAGTCTGACTCTCCAGGACTTATTTATAGCAGATGCGTGACCTGCTCCTGAATGTGTCACCTCTGCCTTAGTCCCTTATCCGAGCTTTTAGTCCATGGCAGGGATATCACGAAGCTCCTGTGATACTCGGCTGAGAGCTTCTCACCACGCATCCCACTTTCCTATTCAGTATCCGTGTCGTTTACAAGAACCCACCATTTTGTTTGACTCCCCAGTCCCCACATAGCTCAATGTCACCACTAAACAACTCGCAAGAACTCCCACCGCCAGCAACCTGACAGAACCGTTCCAGAATAAGGTCTCCCAGATCACAGTTAATCCACCAAGGCGCACTCGACATCGGCCACGCTTGCACGCGAAGCCTTTTTTTCAGTGCTTGGCACGTTAAAACCCGGCATGGAGCGTGCATTATGAAGGCAGCTCTGCATGCTTGCTGACGCTCGTCAGCAGCCTCTAGGATAACGATGCAGAGATACAATTAACATAAGCTGTCTTGTGGCTGCTCCGGGACTCGACTGCTTAGCTACAATTGTCAAAGTTAATTACTCTCAGACATGGACAGGAGGGCTGTGATCCTGATCAAGCAGGATATAAACTTTGTATCTCCTCGGAGTCCAGAGGTAATATGTTTCTAAGAGAAACAAACACTTCTATAAAGTGATGCCAGCAGAAAGATTAGCTTTGAGGTGTGATCTGAATAATTCTATAATTACACGCAAAGTCCCCCAGAGAATAATAAATTCATATTTCATGAAGGAGACTTTTCACACCGCAGCCAGAATATTATAAAAGGCGTTTGCATAATTTAAACAGTATGGAATCATATGCAGAGAAATTAGCCAAAGTGGGCAATTACCAAATGCGCTGGATTATTTCACGCCACGTCCCAGAAAGCCATCGTTTCCTTCCCTTTATTTCCCAGCTTTATAGCCCATGTGAGCTAAAGCCAAAGGCAGTGTAAATACTACCCCCTCGCAGGCCCCGAAGATCATCCCCCATATGTTCCCGCGGCTGCCTGCCCCCCAGGTCCAGGCTGGGTCGCCGGGCTTCCTCTCCAGCTGGTGCGGGACGTCAGCCGGCACCACGACTCGCCAAGTACCATGTGCCCAGACGTCAGCTCGCCTCGGTACCTCCCAGTGGACAGGGCCCCCCGTAAGGGGCGAAGACAGGGAAGCCCAGTGGCGGGTGCCAGCGTGAGTAATGGTAGCTTTGGGCGGGGGGGGGGGGGGCACTTTGTAGAATTTTTAAGGAGCCCAAACGTGTCTCTGTGCGGACATGTGTGTCAACACTGCTGTCAACTGGATAAAAATCCTTTTACAGGGATATAGATGTAGATTCAAAAATAAATGAAGACACATTTCTGTCAATAGGCTGCAGCTCACTCTCACTCTCAGGAATCATTCCCCCGCATTATTACCTGCTTCCCACACTGCAGCACTTCCCGAAAGGGGGCAAACTCATTTCTGAATGTGTACAAATCACAGCAAACCGTCCGCAGTAGAATCCCATTCCCCTCCCTCTGAGGTTAGCGGAGGGTGAGATGGGGGGGTGGGGCTGACGGGGTTAATCAAGTGGTGGGAGGCAGACATTCACAGAATGAGCCATGGGGCCACACCGTCCCATACGTGCAGTTTGTCATTAACACTCCCCATTCTTTCCTCTCATTTCTCCTATTGTTCGTTCTCTCCAAAAGAGATAAAAGTTTATCACAATAATAACAAAAAAGGAAGTGTATTAATATCCATCCATCCATCCATCCATCCATCACAGGGCACACTCACACACCATTCACTCACACACAGTCACTCACACACCATTCACTCACACACCAGTCACTCACACTTCAGTCACTCACACACCATTCACACACACAGTCACTCACACACCATTCACTCACACACCATTCACTCACACACCAGTCACTCACACACCATTCACTCACACACAGTCACTCACACACCATTCACTCACACACAGTCACTCACACACCATTCACTCACACATAGTCACTCACACACCATTCATCCATCACAGGGCACACTCACACACCATAAACTCACACACTATTCATTCACACAGGCACACCTACGGGCAATCTGGTAACTCCAATTAACCTCAGCATGTTTTTAGACTGTGGGGGGAAACCGGAGTACCGGCAGGAAACCCCATGATGACACGGGGAGAACAAGCAAACTCCACACACATGAAACCATAGTGGGGCTCGAACCCCGGTCCCGGAGGTGTGAGGCGACAATGCCCACCCCTGCACTACATTACTACTGCTGTTGCTGCTTCTTATCAGGACAGTTTCTCTTCTATATCCTACATCTATAAAAATGTCGGCTTCGGCACCCTGTGAGGTGAATCTGAAGTTTACGCACATAAAGTTCCCTCTTCCTCCGGCTCAGCCATGGCTGTCCTTATTCAGGTAACCCTACAGCACGGAATGCTTCATCTCTCGCTCCTTATCGTCCACACGCACCTTCAATCCCCTGTCCGTGTCTCCGCCTCCACATCAGAGGTGAAAAACACTGTTACCCTGCGTATCCGCTGCATGTGACCCGGAGTAAACCTCGCCTCCGTATAACACTGCCAGCACATTGTGATGGTGCAACACCATCAGCGTGAGACGGTGAAGAATAAGAGCCTCTCCTGAAAAGGCCGACTTCCCTGTGCCTGTAAACAGCGAATCCCTCTTCTGCTGCCATCGGGTGCAGCATAATCACATCTACCCCCTCCCTGCTTAAACTGCCATCCCATTAACTGCTGGGGTGCATCAAGGTAAGGAACCTTCCTTACAGCCCAGCTAAAGCCGGGCCCCTCGGGGGGGCTGTCCAGTAACATTTACGACAGTGTCCTTAACAAATACACCACCTGCTGGTCCTTTCTTGCATCAGCACCATCTCCAACAAAACACACAGGAGGAGCATTTAACGAAAATCCCGAAGAATCCTAGTGTGTTTACACTCAGGGGCGAAGACTGCCTGCCTAAAACTGGAAGTGTTAACCGGCATTTTTCGATTATCTCTGCAGTAATCATATACCATCTCACATAAGGGCTTATTAAATCACCTTATGTAAACAGTATAATGCGCTAAAGCTAATTTTCAACACCTACATGCTGTTCAATGAATTATACTTGCATGTTATTACCCCAATCTGACCCTGGATAAGCCGTATGCAAAGCTGAGGGATGGATGGATGGATGGATGGATGGATGGATGGATGGATGAATGGATGGATGGACGTTATTGCCCTTTTGTTACCACTTAATCCGAATGTGACCCTGCAAAAAACGCCATCAGTCCCCTGCTGGCAGTCCACACCTTGAAACTGTCACCTCTGCCAGTCCTCTGGAAGACTCCATATATTTCTTCAGCAAAGAGGGGGGGTTTAGCAGGGATGTCTCTTGCACTAAAAAATGCACCATCTTGCATGCGGTGATCTAATGCTCCCCTGTGCCTTCAGGTCCCATCAGAATGAGGTTTACGGGCGACTTCCTGTCCGGCCTTAAGATTCCCGGCACGCCAGATGGTTCGCCAAGCGCTGGCTCTTTCTCAGTGGGAAGTTTATGGCATGCTGTGCCCGCGAGGTCATGCGTGGCACCCCACCCCAAATCACTTTGCAATAACCATGTGATCTAGGAACTAGCCCCTCGCCATAAGGGTATCATCACCTCGGCCTATGGATTCATGCTAAAGGCGCATGGCTAACATGCAGGAAGAATGTGTGTAAGCGAGTATCTTTACACACTCGTCACTTTACATCTATACACTGTCACGTTATTTATTACTAAACATTCTTGCATTACTGTTTATTTGTGGTTTCTGTAGCTATCCTTTGACACGTGTCTTTGTTGTTATTCGATGATGATGCCCAACAGGTGTATATACAGTCGGCAAAGACAAAAAGGGAATGGTGACTATGATGTGATTCTGAAAATACACCTGATTCACATTGAAAGAGTAGTAAATAAATGTGCGTGTTTTAAGAGCTTGTAAGCCATTAATTCCCATAGCAGCCAATAGAGCTGTGAGACCGAATGATACCTGAGCGGATTCTGTGAGAAAGGTTGCACTGCTGACGCAGAGCTGTTGACAGTGGGTGGCGCCAGAGGGCAGTGGGAATCTTCGGGAAGTTGAAACTTCATAACTGCATTCATCCATACATCCATAACCAACTCAGAGCTTATCCAGGACGAGGTCGCAGTGAGCCAGCAGCCTAACTGAAGACACAGAGCACAAGGCGGGGGACAATCTGCATGCCAATCTATTGCCATTCCAGTCTATCGCAGGGTATGGTGTGGGGGGGGGACACGTTGGACGGGATGCTAGTCCATCGCAGGACAGGCATAAGTGTGAGTCTGAGTACCTATAAGCCATGGGTGGGACTCGAACCTCCAGCCTTGAAAATAAGTGCACAAATTAAGTTTTATGCAAGGACTACAGAAAATGTGTAAGTCAGAAGTATAAGTGAGAACTGCTGCCACAGGTCTATAACAAAACCCCCCACTAGAATGATAATAATGCACTGTAGCTCTTCATCACTGCACAGCACAGCACACACTCTACGTCGTTAATAAGGATCTTGGGTAGCTAGTCGCAGGGAGGCTGCACTTTACTTCACAGGGTGGCTGCAGGACCCAAGGCTGCCCTTTCAAACGCCCGTCCCACCAGGCTGCGAAATCCAGCCACACACGGAGGAGCGATTAAGGGGAAGCAACGCCGTCTCTCCTCATGAGAACCTGGGCACCACAGCACGAGAGCACGGAGGCCGAGGCTGCCTTCCACAGCGCAAATTAATAAAGAGCAGGCAGCAGGGGAGCTGAGGAAAAAGCCGCCGCACCTATCAGGCAAAAGCTGCAGCCAAAGACCCGCATTAAATCAAGACTGAAACCAACACCCACTCAAATACCGATGACTGACACTTCTTTGGATTGGAGCAAACTGCTTCACCCCGAGATGTGACTCAGCAAGGTCGCATGTGGGAATCCCCCTCCACCCAATAAAAGTAGCTGCCCAATTTATTGCCCAAAAGAGCCTGAGGGTTCGAAAAGGATGGCGAGCGTGGTGGGGGCACTGCAGCCATCTCCATGGGTTCAGACCGGTGAAAAGCGAGAGGCGTGGAGAGAGAGTGAGTCAGAGGGAAAGGCGAGCTAACACTAAGCAACTGAAGATTAGCTACAGCGCATCTCCTGTGCTGACAGGTTCTGATATGGCCCTTCTGTCAGCATGCAGACCGGGTGGGGGGGGGGGGGGACACCACAAAAACACCCAGTAGAGAGGAGAAACAGCAACCCCCCCACCTCCACCTCGTGGTCACTCACAGGGCAGCCCAGAGTGCTGTAGCGATGGTCTGTTCCAGACAAGGCAACAACAGCTAGGTAAAACAGGCTATAAAACGGTAGCTAAAGCTAACAGTCAGTAAAAAGCTCAGATGAGTTTGTTACCCTGCCTGTGACAGAGGTGATGATCCACCCCCCTACCCCCCTCAGCCCTCCAGGGTTGGAGTGTTAAGGCATCAGAATCGGGCCTCCTGTGTGGGGGGTGGGGGTAAAGAGCAGCCAACTGGCAGGGGGTAATGGAGGGAAAGATCTCGGTGGACCTGCAGATGATACTAGAAGGACTAGGTAGGTTAATGTGGCCAAGAAACAGAAGACGCAGGCGGCTGGGGAGCAGGAGAGGCAGACGGGAGGACAAGGAGCAGGAGAGGTAGACAGGTGGACAGGGAGCAGGAGAGGCAGGCGGGTGGACAGGGAGCAGGAGAGGCAGGCGGGTGGACAGGGAGCAGGAGAGGCAGGCGGGTGGACAGGGAGCAGGAGCGGCAGGCGGGCGGACCAGGAGCAGGAGAGGCAGGCGGGCGGACCAGGAGCAGGAGAGGCAGACGGGTGGCCGGGAGCAGGAGAGGCAGACGGGCAGCCAGGGAGCAGGAGAGGCAGGCGGGTGGCCGGGAGCAGGAGAGGCAGGCGGGTGTACAGGGAGCAGGAGCGGCAGGTGGGCAGCCAGGGAGCAGGAGAGGCAGGTGGGTGGGCCGGGAGAAGGAGAGGCAGGCGGAAGGACAGGGAGCAGGAGAGGCAGGCGGGTGACCGAAGAGCAGGAGAGGCAGGATAGTGGACGGGGGCAGGAGAGGCAGTCGGGCATCAGCATCAACAATGAGTCTTCTGGAGCAAGAAACTCGAGGAGGAGCTTCAAGACAGCGTGGACACTGTCAGCATGCTGCTTAAACGAGATCCCACTGAGCCTCGGCCGGGTTCTGGCAGACACTGGTAGCTTGTCATCCTCATGAATTCTTCCCACAGCAGCATGTAGCAGAATTGTATCAGGCTGCACTCTTGTGGCCAGGCAGATTCATAACTGCCTAAATGGGAAGCCAGCTTCACACACAAAGAGTCTTGTCTTACTTGGGGCCTAAAAAAGGTGCTTTTGTTGAGGAGGACAGACATTGGGACACATTAATGGTTGCGCCTAACAGAAATTATCCATATTAAAGGGTCTCCTTATGTTTTCCCAGCATGCCAAGAGCATGTATAAGAAATTGTGAATCACTCAAAGGAAATCATTTTGATTTTGAATATGAATCAGACAATATTTTATAACCCTAGGGCAGAATCCTCCCTTAAGAGACTGGCACAAACCCCCTACTCCTAGAATGGTATGTTCCTATTGCACTCTAATTTAAGTATTGAGGGAGTTTGGCATCACACTTCTAATAGGGTGTGTGAGGGGTCAGCGTGATGGTGAGCCACCTCCTTCTTCACAGCGTCTTAGGGGCTTGGTGTGGCTGAGATGTTTTCAAGGAGATCATTAGCACCACAGAAGACCTGGCCTCCCCAAAGCCCCAGTGAACCACAAGCAGACACAGCATCTCCAACCCTGGGACAACACCATAGGAGAGGGAATTTGGCAAGGCTAGTCAGGAACCAGAACCAACAAGCATGTGTCATTTTCATCAGGGGGCACAACACTCACCAGGAATGCTATTCGGTGCGTCCATGTGGCAGCTGAGACACATGTGAGACGCATTTTTGCTTGTTTTGACAACACAGCTACGCATCACCAGATCATGAACAAGCAGAAACAAGGAGCTTCTGCCAGGAGGGGCTTCCAAGTGCCACGTCAGTGCCAAGAAACTGTAAAACACCAGCCTACACAGACACCTGTGTGGAGGGAGCAAAACGTCATTAACACGTAGGACTCTGAGGGGTTAAACCCCACCCCACTACACGCAGGACTCTGAGGGGTTAAACCCCACCACTCTACACGCAGGACACTGAGGGGTTAAACCCCACCCCTCTACACGCAGGATTCTCAGGGGTTAAGCCCCACCACATTACACGCAGGACTCTGAGGGGTTAAACCCCACCACTCTACACGTAGGACCCTGAGGGGTTAAACCCCACCCCTCTACACGTAGGACACTGAGGGGTTAAACCCCACCCCTCTACACGTAGGACTCTGAGGGGTTAAACCCCATCCCTCTGCACGTAAGACTCTAAGGGGTTAAACCCCATCCCTCCACACACAGAAAGCTAAGAAAACCAATGTCACACACTCAAGCTGACAAGACTTTCAAACGACTTGGAATTGTTTGTTTATAAGAGTCATATTTCCTCACATCGCATTATTATAAAGCTGCTCTCCACATGACTCATTCACATTTGTCCCTTTATTTTGCGCTTCTTTTACCCATAAAACATCCTTCTGGGTGTATCTGAGACTCTGACAGCTCTTAACAGGTGCCTGCGTCAGGTGGCTCTTTATGAGTCAGAGACAGAAGTCGGTGTCATTAGAGGCTCATCAGAAGTTCCCCCGGGATGTCAGCAAACGACGGAGGGACACGCCAAACAGAGAGGGGGCACGCGCGCGCACGTTTACGCACCGATAGACAGCAAGGATGGCGCGAGGCAGACGGGCAGGGATGGCGGGGGAGGTGACTAACGATGGCACAGTGCTGCCGGCCGCACCCCACTGGCCGTCGGCCCAAAGACAGCCGACGCTGACGTGACCCGCGGGCGCGGGTGGGGCCACCGAGACAAGGCGAATACACCCCGAGCATGTCGCACCGCGGCAGCGCTTATTTAAAGAGACGGCCAGCTCAGGGGACTTTAATCAAAACGGCCATCGGGACAGACGCCTGAGTAAACACAGGCCATTCCTGTCAGCGCGGGCACCCTCTGAGGGGGGGGGGGGGGGCGTCTTTATTA
>JAODJU010000001.1:1804320-1824203 GCA_026776725.1 Gnathonemus echidnorhynchus
TAGTTAAGTTCTCCCCAAACGAGCTTGATGGGCCGAATGGCCCCCTCTTGTTTGTAAATTTCTTATGTTCTTATGTTCTTATGCAGTGAAGCAGTGACCCCAGAAGAGCCTCGAGGCTGCTGTGAGGCTGCTGTGAGGCTGCTTGAGGCTGCTGTGAGGCTGCTTGAGGCTGCTGTGAGGCTGCTGTGAGGCTGCTTGAGGCTGCTGTGAGGCTGCTTGAGGCTGCTGTGAGGCTGCTTGAGGCTGCTGTGAGGCTGCCTCCCCTCGCCTCCTCCTCTTCCTCTGCCTGTTATTCCTCCAAACTTAGCTAATAAAGAGAAGCCCCCCCCCCGCATAAGCCCAAAAGAGAAGCACATGTGTTGAAGGCAACCATTAATTTTTCAGTGAAATAGGTGCAGAGCATCACTTTCATATTTCGGTTTTCGCTTCATAAATGTTTCATTGAATCTGAGACTTATCTCAGCATCCATTAGATACAAAATAAGTAGTTTTACATATTATATGTGCGACTGGGTGCCGATATGAAATACACTAAATCATTTTAAGGTCCCAGTAACTCTCGTTTTGATTGACGACTGTGCAAAGTAGTTTTAAATCACAGTACCCCTTGTTTTGGGAAATGGCTGCTGCCGTCCTCCCGCATCTCCGGTACACCAACCACAGTTCAACCTTTCCGGACATTTCCGAAGCAAATATATGTGTGTCTGTGTAGAGGCTGAGCAAACGTATGCTGGTGGGTGGAAACACTGATTCAGGGACAAATGTTTGCTCTGGAATGCTAGTCCAGGTCAAATAAAATTTGTTTTCCTAAAAGCAAGCATGTGTGCATGTGTGCGAGCATCTTTTATACATTTAAGTAAGTTGTGTGTGTGTGAGAGCAGCACAAAGACCTCTCACCTGAGATGCCGGGTTTGATTCCTGCTGCCCACCCACTCTGCTGGGTTTGCATGGGCTTCCGCCAACACGTCCAAAGACAGACAGTTACTTTACTGGTCTCTTTAAAGTGCCCATAGTGTGTGTGTGTGTGTGTGTGTGTGAGCCCTGTTATGGACCGGCACCCCATTCAGGGTATTCCCCGCCTACTGGAATAGGTTCGCAGCTCACCATGACACTGCAGAGAATCAGTGGTTATTAATGGATGCATGTAATAAGTTGCTCCGTTTTAAAGCTTCTGCTAAACCAGCGATTCTCAACCAATGGGTCGCGACCTAAATTTGGGTCGCAGTAAGTTCCGAAAGGATCACAAGGCAGAGTTGGAAGCATTTTAAAATAAGCAAGCTCCTATGCTTATCCGCGATCAGATTTTTCACCCTAGAATTAACCTATATAAACAGACCTTGGGTCGGCAAATGCTTAGAGCAAAACGAGTGAACACTCAGCCAATCCGAGAAGCCAAACCACAGATGCTTCATTTAAAATTCACTGGCACATCCAATCAGATTTGTGCGATAGGCATTGATTGGCATAAATTGCAGAGTGCACTGCATGCTTGATCATAGCGTTAATTTAAACCTATACTTGATATATTGGGTTGCGTTCGAGAACCACTGTGCTAGACTACTGTTTCACAACCCAGTCTCCAGGGACTGGGAGGGAGCAAAAATATGAACTATCTGGAGGTCCCTGAGGACTGGGTTGAGAAATACTGCACTAGAATAATGACTGTTGATGCAGAGATGTATAGATCCTCCCTTTACAGTCCTGTTACATCCTCATACGACATCAGTCCCTGTGCACCATCCAGAACTCATACGTACAGCTTGTATATATGGCAATAATGAGCTGGGCAGAGCCAGTGGATGCAAGACCTCCAGAGCTGCGGGTTTGACGGAGCAGGAGCCCAGCTGCTTGGGAGCACTCGGGGTCCATCTGCGTGCCTAGTTACAGCTCGCACCTCGCATACACACGCCATGCCACATGTTCGGCTTTCGACGTGGGCGTCCCTGCTGCAGGAGAGCCACTTCCGCCGGTGATTTATTCCCTGCGGCATCACAGGGCCAGAGAAGACATGTCATCTTGGGTTTTTACATGTATTCTTTTATTTCTCTGTGCCCTGCCAGAGATCACTCTAACAGTAACGGCAGTGACGCAGGCTTCTCAGCAGACAGCCATGAACGCGAGGCCCCCAGTCGGGCTCAGTGGGAAGCAGTCATGTGACCATCATACATGTAGAGGCAGCACATGGCAGGGGCGTCCCGAATCATCAGCGCACCCCGCACGCCCAGCCTCTTACTGGATCCTTTTCAAGGACCTGACCCATCGGAGTCCACCTAAGAGTGGGGGGGCATGTCTTAAATAATTAAAAGATATCAGAGCCTGACAAATGGGTCTAATGGTGTGCCAGGGAGGTGGTGTCAGGGCGAGACGGTGGCAGGTCACGCTGCAGCCACGCCTGCCCCTTTACCCCCGCGCCACCGGTAAGTCTCTGTCTTTAGCCCGAATGCTGCAGTCGCCCCCAAATCCTCAGCCCTGTCAGGCGCAAACAACTGCACAGCTGTCTGTGATACACTTTATTAGCGACGTGACGCACAAACGCACACGATACAGCCCCACGCATCCCGGAAGCTTATAAATCAGACACCGTTTAAATGCCGGATAATCATCATGCTATTTATACGTCTAAATTCTACAGCAGCGGCTGCAGGAGAAACAGACCCATCAAGTAAAGATGGCTGAGCTGGGGGTTGCGGGAATTTCCAGACCGACCGGCACATCTTCTAATTTAGCCAAGACCAATCATGCTGAAACAAAACAGCGAAAGGGCCCGAGGATCTATCAGGATTCAGGAGAAGGCAGGAAACACAGAAGTTGCTGTATGTACCCTGCCTTCCTGTTGGCCCGCAGTGCGAAGCGACATGTGAATTATAGCCGTGGGGGGTAATTCCAGCTGCTCCTCAGCAGGGGGCGTCATTACGGGGATGGAAGTGAGGCTCGCAGCGTCACAGAGAGGATGGGATGGCCCTCTTTCCCCTAAGTCGGGGATCCGCTCAACATGTTCACGCCTACAAAGTAATAAAAGTACAGCAGCCACTGGTGCGTGTCGATGTAATTACAGCACACGCAACGATCAATACAGTCGCCTGATGTAGACTAGAAGAGGATCAACTGGTGAAACGGCAAAAAGCATCGCCGTGCAACATGGGGAAGGCCGCACTGGGAAGCTTCCCATTCATTTTTCATAGCCAAATAGAATCACGTGATCCTGGATCCTTCTTGTCAGTGGGAGGATCTATTTGCACACATTTGCATATTTAGCACATAATTATACAACACAAACCAGCCAGGACTGGAACTACTCGGAAAGTCCTGCCATTTATTTATAAGCTGTTAATAAGGAAGAGGAGATATACGTGGAGACTGAACACAAACACACCCAAACACAGTGTAAGTGTGTCCATAACATCTGCTCCAGATATCCCCGCATCATGGTCTTTCCGCTCTGCCGGTCATTGCTCTCAGGTCTCTTCACTACCAAGACACTACAAATTGTGATGCGATGGTGCACCGTGATTCCACCACACACCAGCAGGGGGTGATCAGCAGCACGCAGGTTGTTGATAACCATGGTTATCTCAGTCACAAGAAGAATGGGAGCAAGACAGTCTTCCCCAGGAAGGCTGAGCCCATGCTGGCAAGAAGGCCAGAGAGACAGGAGAGGACAGGCCGTTCAGGGAAAGACCTTCCGGAAGACTCTGCCACCTCTGACTGACCCCAGCCTGTTAGGGGATAGAGGTGCTTTCCCACACCACTAGAGACCACAGCCCGTCTCCACAAGGCTTGTGCATATTTTCCTTTTCCCCGTAAATAACCCTCGCCTCAGGAGGGCTATTTGTCTGCGACCTCGTCTCTCCACGCCTTCCTGCCTGCCACACAATTCCTGTGCGTTTCTGTTCATGTGTGATTATACTGGCAGTCATGCAGGGGACACCAGGTGCCGAAGCACAGCCTCACAGCAGCCTCACAGAGGCACACACCACAAGCACATCCTCTGGTCACATATGCTGCCTTTTGGTTCCTCTCTATACCCACCAAGACCCTCTTTGCTGATTAGAAAGGTTATCATCCATCATTAGCTACAGAGCTACACGTCTGTCTATTTAGGCACATTCATTGGCTGCATGCACATGACTGTAAGCATTTTTCTAGCAGTCTGACATAAATAAAATAGGTATGTTGTGTTTTGTTAGGTGCGATCCTTCTATGCATACATGGATACACACATGCATGTCTGCAGTGGAGGGTGTAGTCTGCTGTTGGTGGCCCCATCTCCAGCCTACCGAGCCTGGCTCATAGGGAAGACGAAGACATGAAGGAATATCTGTGCATGTGGACTTTGTAAAGACATCGTGAGATTTTAAAGTCGAATTGGAGGCATCCAATATACGGACGATCTGAGTGAGCAACTATGGGGCCTTAAACATCTTTTTTTTGGCAACATGTATTTACAACAGGTTGCTTCCGAGAAGCCCATTTTTGGGTATCCCAGTGACAGGTGGCCTCATTACCCTTGTCACAAGCGGATGTGTCATGGGAAATTTTAAGAGTACAAAGAAAATAGAGCCTTCTGGGCTCTGCCAGAACCTGAGATGAGGAGGAAGACCAAGAAGCTCATTTTTCTGACAGGAGAAACGTTACATACAGAAGAACATGAAAGCGGTACTGAAAAGATCCGAAAATGAAAGGTTCAGCTCCTGTCGACTTTTCAGCATCGTGCTAAGGGCGCCAGAGTTGTATTTCAGGAGCTTTGGAGTTAAATAAAAGCGTAAACAAACAGGTTCATTACACATATTATAAACAAATAAGTGTTGATGCCCTGGAAAAATCTAGGACAAAATCTGTTTATAATACCAAACCAAACTCCTTGACAAAAGTCTTTTTCTGAAAAGTTACACATGAAATTCTACATAAGATACTCAATTAAAAGTTGATATAATTCAGCAGAGTCCCTACGGTAAACAGTCTACAGCTACAATAACCCATTTCCCATTCTCACCTGCGGCCAAATGCTGCCCCACTCCCCTCGTCGTACTGGGAATATCCTTTTGCTGATGATTGGCCAGTCTGACACTCCCTAAATGTCATCGCATGCACAGTGGTGACCATGGCAGTAGCTGGAGGATAGTTACAGTGACGGTTACCGCTTATAAAGGAGCTGATCCACAGTGACGCATCTTGTGCCTCAGTTGACGGAAGGCCCGTCTGCCTGCACTAATCGAAACGCAGCTTGAGGGAAAATGATTTCTAGTCAGCTGACATCCAGAAATAAAACAAGTTACTGTACCAATCAGGCTACAGTCAGACATGTCTCAAATGAAATGGAGGAGTTTAGCAGAAAGAGCAACTTATTTCAGCGTCACGTATAGTCGCGGCTCACACGCTAAAGAAACGCAGATGTCCACATCGCAGAGGGAAGCACAACTTCTAACAGACAGAGTATATCACAGCTTACGGGAGAATGCGAAAGCTGGGTAAACCATAACAATGCCCCTTGTGTCAGCCTCGGCTGTTCCACAAAGTAGATGAACTCCCCCCTGCCCCCAGGCATTGCAGAATTTGACGTACTACAGGTAGCTGACAACAAGACCCTGTGAAACCAGCAGGGACATGTACAGAACAAGAACAGGGCCGGGTACAGAACAGGAACCACTATCAACGTGGATGAGTGGCCCCATTCTCCACAGGGTGAGGTTCCCAGACCCTCGGAACATCCACGTGACAGAGGGGATCCAGATGAGCAGGCATGACCATAAAATCCCCCATTAAGAGTCTAAATGAAAAGTGTTGCTGGTTTATTCGAGCAGATTAGGAGTGATCTGGAGATCACCCCTTAGCCAGCGTGAAACGCTGAGGGACAGAGCTGGCCTGTGGTGACAGGCAGATATGTGTGAATGGGTAAAGCCAAGCGGCCCGTTCAGAGCAGACACAGCGCTGCCCGTGCAAATGGGATGAGCCACATAATTAATTCAATTTTCTCTTCATGGAGCTGCTAAGTAGTCTCGAGGTGTCCCATTTCTCAATTCAATTTATCAACCCTGTTGTGAAATTAACACAAGGCATTGCAGTGTTTCCAACATTTTCCACGCACCCTTAACTCATTTAGTAACACCAGAAAAATTCATCCAGTACCCACTAGGGCAGGGTTATTCAAATCACGGTCCTCGAGGTCCGAGCACTGCTGGTTTTCCAACCTTCCTTTACCTGTCAGTCAGGTGTGAAGCTTTGACCAATTAGAATCAGTAATTATTAAACTAACTACCTGGGAGAACTGAAAACAAGGCCTGGATTTGGAATCGAGGTCCAGATTTGAAGAACCTTGCACTAGAGTCTCCATACATGCCAGAGAGACAGCGCCCTCTGCAGGTTGACTGCAGGCTGGTTACAGGCTGCTGACCTTCCCAAAGCCACAAGAGCTTTGGGTTTTGACTTCTATTACCTCACGAGTGCAGAACCCAGGCGAGTCACTGAGTAGAACTGCAATCCTGGTTTCATAGCACTTCTGAAGAAGAGTCTACTGTCTCTTGGTTCCGATGCCTTGTTCTGTGCACAGTAATAATACTGAAAAGAGCAACATTTGGCTCGGTGGGCTGGTTGCTGGTTCGAGCCCAGCCTCAGGCCGTCTGCAGGTCCTTGAGCAAGGCCCTTAACCCCCAACTCCTGAGACACTTCCTACAGAGAGCAAGTTGGGGGAGGCATAGTGAGAATTTCCCTATGGGGATCAATAATGTATCAGTCATTATAATCATCAAATAATGAGGGGGGGGGGGGCTTTCCATCCACAGAAACACTGTTCATTATTAATCAATTTACTGAAGACAAGAAAACATCAGCTAGTGGAGCAGAAATTGCCATGCTTGTCTGAGCGCGACGATAGAAAACCCTGTTCAGAGTACAGGACCTTTCCACTTGCGCCGATCAGCACACAGTGATCTTTGAACTGGCTAAGCCCAACTCTGATACCTGTTGACAGGAACGAAATCCGAATCCGAACGAAAGCACATCGAACACCCCCCCACCACCACTGCCACCCCCGTTCTATAGCAAAGATCCAAGGCATGTGATGTTACAGATCTGGGCCCTAGCCAGCAAGGCCGGGATGTGCAGGGTGGAGCGGGAACAAGCTCCCAAGGAACAGGAGGGCATGAGAGAGACCACCACAGCTGAAGCTCACAAGTCCTCACAAAATCCACTCTCGGATATCATCACACGAGGTGGCATTCTGGGAAGCATGTGACCTGACGTCAGCCTATCACACAGCACGACTCGCTCCTTGGCCACTCCCTACTTATCATTCATCCTGTTACGCATGTGAACGGCGGACCTCCGCGATACTTCAGCTCCCTGTGACGGTAACCCGTGAAATCCGGGCCAGGCTGTCGCCCCGCTCAGACAGGCTGATGAAACACACCGGGCTCTGTCCAAGTTCTCCATTAACGGTCGGGGCACAGGGCCAGCCTAGGAGCACGGGGGCCGGACCGGGGAGCCGGAGGTGCCTCTATGGCCACTCTGCCGCCAGGCGTCACGGACTCTCATTACCTCAAATGTTTTATGGCTATTTCTCTCCCATGAATTATTCAACTTCAGAAAAGACTATTAAAAATACATAGGGACACGGCCACACATTATTCTCTCATCGGCGGAGGATAGGTACTGATGGCTGTTCTTTAACACTGGGGGCAATTAGAGCCAACACTCTCCATAAGCTGTGAGGAGATGCATCCATCATTCGTAAGTACCATCGCCAGGGCCTTGTCGTGGAAATGGCGCATCACTGCAGACCCTGGAAGAGACTAACCTCAGAGGCTTCCATTCACACAGGACAGCTCCCCTCCATCATTCCACATTTCACATCTGATGGAGTTCTTTTTACTCTGTTCTGCAATGGCATCCACAGTGTTCCAGCACCTTCTGTCATGTACACAGGCCCAGGACCACTGTTGACTGCTTTCACACCACACTAACCCTCATTCACAGCAAACTGCTCACAGAATTTTCCCAGAATTGGCACCTTGACTACGAAACTTAATTCTTTTATTGCTGTTTTCCTTTTCATTATTTTTGTTTTTCCTCAAATATCTCAAGAATTTCTGCGGAGTCTTTATGACATTACACAGAACCTTTAGGTCACTCAGTACTCACACCATCAGACAGAAACTATATCACACACTACTTACATTATTCAGAACATTCACCACATCACAGATCATGTATATGACATCACACTGTATGCATATGACATCACATAGTACCTATATGACATCACTCACAATATATCACTCACATCATTTGGTGCTCAGCAGCTCGCACAACAGAGTAATGAAGTTGGTCAGTATGCTATGTATGCACCCAAATCTAAGTCAAAGTGAAGATATAAAAACCAGAGGGGATCTTTTCCTAAGGCTCAAACTGCTAGTCAATGTGATGAATTTATCTCCTTCCATCTACTGCTTATTTCACTTTACTGATAATATACCTACAAAAACTGCAGACCATGGGGGCCATCAGAGATGTAGGTATTCATGAGAAAAAAAGCAGGAGAATAAGGGCAGGAAAAACAAACAGTGGCTTCTGCGGGGTGCACCTGTTTGTGTGATCCCTGCTTGTGCTGTACCGTGGTGATGCCAAAAATTAGCCGCCCAAACGTTCACGCCATGTGGGTGTGAAATTACAGCTTCGGTGTGAGTCCACACCACGCTTCCAAACAGCAATACACGTTAATGCCGCTGACCGCCTCACCCAGCCTGCGCCTGCTCTTCGAAAAGCACCAAGAAGCACAAAGAAGCACCTACTAAACATCAATATGTTTTCTCATTATAGCTTAATAAGAACGGCATTACTATAGTCAGCAATCTCTATTAAATCGTGCATTGAACGTAATTTATGTTACCGGTAGAGTTATTACGGTGCAGTTATTATTAATACTGTCTGCTGTCATGACTTCGATTTGCCCGCTATCCAGCTACCCAAGAAGAACACGCTCTCTTTTAATGGTGACATAAGCATGTTTTTTTTTAATCACTGTCCATGGATTATTTAGCTGGGGGGGGCATCAGCAGGATGGGGAGGGGGGCTTGTCTCCACACCTTCACGCCTCCCTGCCCCGCTTATGAGTCATGATGAGCAACAGTAGGAGCACGCCACAGGTCACTTCCAGCAGTCACGCTACGCTGCACACGCACAGCAAAGAGCACCGCTCTCTGGCCACCGGACGCCCGGACATCGGGAGTCGACTGCGCCTCACCACCTGGCCCCTACCAAAGTCCCTCCATAGGGCTTCCAAACAAGCCTTTCCTCTACTCCCCTCCTTCAACCCAAGGCAAGGCAGAGGCGTCCACTCGATCTGATCAGACATGCGAAATCACACGCTGAATGCTTCAGCCAGGGGAGGTGCTGTGACACCCCCTGCCTTCATGGCGCGACATGCCTTCTGTCACCACACGGGGGAGCAGTGTTAAGTCACCTTGGTTTTTTCAGCCTCCCCCAGGTTGCTGAGAGGGCGGATCCCCCAATCCTCGTCATGTGACATGTGACTTTACAACATACAAAGTGAATTACATTCTACCCACATTCTGTTCTGGAAATGTCTAAGAGCTAAGGAAGACAGGACTGGAAACCAAAAAGAAAAATGGAACAAAAGAGAAAAAAAAACTATTTAACCCCAAAGCTGAATGTGGCCAGAGGTGAATATCCAAAGAAAAAAATACAACTTACAAGATTAATTAAATTACATGAAATTGAACATGTGTTTATTTCAGAAAAAAATAATGCACATTTTTTTCAGGGTTGCTAATCTTATAATGAATGGCTTAATCTTTGTTAATTAGCTAAATGCAGTCTGATCACTGACTGCAGCACAGTGGAGCATTTTTCCAGATAAATTAACAGAGGTAACAGTGGCATGTCACTGCGGAGGACGAGCGTCAAGAAAACTGAGGCTTGTCCTGAGGAGCCCTCCCATCGCCTGCTGAACTGGAGATCCCATCTTCCCATCTTCATGTGAACGCAAAGCTCTGTGACTTCCAGGACCCAAAACTCGAAGAGCATCGAAAAAGATGATAATATTACACCTAAACTAAGAGGAAATGCCCAAGGCTCACTCAGTTCAGGGGATATATTTTTGAGATCCTTTAAGTGGATTTTTGGATATTTAATTGAAGTCCTTCAGTGGATTACATGAGGACTGATTGGGGTTTGGTTGCCAACACTGTAACATATGATGAAGAAGCCGGACTTTAAATAATAACTCAAAAACAACAAAATACTGAGTGAGTTTAGGAAATTTGCTCTTGAATTGTCCTTTTCAAAAGTGTAATTAAATAATACCTGTTATGTCCCTGTTCTTATAGAGGACAGTACCAAGTAATTGGTTTACTTTGCAACCAATGATAGCATGTGGACAGGCGATGGACCCCAAAATGTCCAAAATGCGTCCTGTTTATACCACCTTTCTATTTATGCAGGTTCCTGCCAGCCTAATCTAACTGTGCTGTATCCATAACTGCATTCTTTGCGTTCAAAGTGACAGCCTCACACTGCTCAACTTGGAGATTTGCTGTGAAGGCAGGTGCTTATGAATATTCATCATCGGTGAAGCAATACCTTTCTGGGTGGCGATTCCAATCACGATCAATACGCTTCTGTACCCACCAATCACTCAGTATTAAAACACGCTGAACCTTGCTCATTCATGAATATTTATGAGCCAAACACCAGAACAGTAACATTTTAAAGAAAAAAGAAACAAATACTCAATCTGCGGTCCTGATAGTTTAAAAAAACGAAGTGGTGACTGTCCTTTCTACCCTGGTGCACCTGAGACAGCGGACGCATACAATTCAAAACAACAAACTCAAGCACCATGAAATGTTGGACTGGCTCAAAAGACATTTCTTGGGTCATTTCCTCATCAGACTTTTATAAACTCGCTTCACTGCTCTGACTGGTGCCCAATACCTGCAGTTCCTGTAACATATGACTGTGAGCTCAGCAACATGAAATATAAGAAATGCACAATAAACTAAGGCAATACTGTTTGCATCAGTATAAGGAACGACAGGGAAATATCGACCCTCTAAACCACACAGTGAAATGGCTCCAGATGGACACAGAACAGACACAGTGTATGTTAAAAGAAGACTGAGATTGAGGATGGACACAGAACAGATATAGTGTATGAGGAAGAACACAGAAATTATCTGGACTCCATCGTCCAAAGGTAAAGCAGTATCATATAGACTCAGTTGTCCAATGGTTTACGAGGGTAAGGACTGACAAACCAAAGGGCTGCGGAAACACTATCAAAAGCTCTTTCTGAGCTGAGATTCTTTTAGGACATCTACACACCTTGTACTACATGCCTACCGATATGCAGAACATTGGGAAAGCATGATATAACGATATATCGGTTAACATATTGGTGTCGGTCCATGTTTATTTAAAATAAAGACACCGGCATCAGTCAATGCGTTAATGTTGATCGATACTGCCAGCTGATATTTATACCTTGGTTAATACTTGAAGTTAGCAGCACTAGACCAAAACACACAGCCACTAAAATAATGGAGATGCATTGTACAATAAGCCATTTTCCATAGTGGAGGTCGAGGGGTTTGTTTGGTTTATTTACCTCTTGGAAGCTCGTTGAAATCTCCCAATTTCTCCAAAATTTCCACATCGGTGCACCACTCACTGAATTTGTGGCCTTCACCATACTACTGTTCCCACATCCTAGGCCACACCCCCAGGGGCCACACCCACAGGGGCCACACCCACAGGGGCCACACCAATGCCACAGTGATGATTTTCAACCAGCTCCAGGCTTGTTCCCATGTGGATTTTTGGGATCATCTTTCCCATCACATGTCTGCTGGCCTTAATGAGCTCCACACGCAGGGAGGCATCTGTGGAGGCCTGTATTTAGTTACCAGCACTAGCATCCATCTATCAGATTTCTAACAGATGTTTAAATATTAATGCGACATAACAGTAAATAAGGACCTGACTGTAATCAAATGCAGTCTCATTTCCTGAGAGTAAATGACTTAATTGTTCTAATTCCTCACCAGGCTTGTGAGTAACAAATGGAGCAAGAACCTTGCAGGTTGAAAAGCTCCTGTTGCAAATTTGAACTCAACCTGCAGGGGAACGTTATGGAAAACATTTTACATCATGTCACTAAAAAAAACAGAAAAGAGCATATCAACGGCCCTGGCGGCTAATAAACACACGTGAAGTGTGTGTTTGACACCGCTTGTTGTCCACCAGAGCGTCGAGCAAGCTGTGCATGGTCCATCTAATTAAAATGCAGGCCGCACCTTTGGCACTCACAGGGCTGATGGTGAAGGCCACCCGGCCTCAGCTGAGGGGAGACGTGTTTTTAATAGGACTTCTCTAACTGGTTGCTACAGCTGAACTTTATCTGATCCAACACCAAACAGCGTGCAGGTCAAAATGCTGCCACTCGAACCCCTCGGAGCCAGACGCTGAGCTTCCGTCTCCCAGAATGCTGGCTGACACACTTATTTTTAGAAACAGCCCTGTGGTGTTAGAGTAAAAACATACAGGAGGCTTGATGGCGACACAGGAAGCAGAACTGTGTGCCTGAAACGTCCTGCCTGGTCCCCTGGGTTCCTTCTTGATGCTGCTGCCCTGCAGCACAGGTATCAAGACCATTCGGATCAGGGAATCACGAGGGGAACAGAAAGGAGACTCACCTTGAAGAGCCGGAGGATGTTGGCGACCATGATAGACACAGAGCTGGCAGAAGCCCCGATGACGCCCACGATCTTGTCTGGCTTGGCAAAGATGGGTGGGTCACCATTGGCACAGCGGACGTCAGAGGAGTCCTTCTCAATGAGCGCCTGCACAAAGGTGAGCGACTGCTCCAGGGCGTAGGTGTCCCGCGAGCAGGTGTCCAGGATGCGGGCGCCCAGAGTGATGTTGGGCAGCAAGTCTGGATCCTTGTTGATCTGGTCAACGGCAAAGAGCATGGCTTCCAGCCGGTGGATGCCCTTCTCCTTCTTGAGCTCACCACATGGCACGCCACGGTCGCCGCGGGCATGAACAGGGAACAGGCCACCGAGGACGATGTCACCGTCCAGCCGGATGGAGTGGGCATGCTCCTGGGCTTCTGTCTTCTGCATGGAGGTCAGAAGCCAGCAACACTTGGCTGTCAGCAGGAAGAAACACTGGCAGGATACGGATCTGCGTTTGGAGGCCCTCGCCATGGCGACAGGGGGCAGGATGCAGACTCGGGCGCGGGGGTGGGGTCTCGAAGTGACGCGGGGTAAGAGCAGCAGGCGACGGTCCGCTGGTGCACGTAGGTCGCAAGTGGCACCATCAGTGCCTCGCTCTACATCAGCATCCAGCCGCGTGCTCCGAGCTCCTGGGGGGGTGAGCCTGGACCTTTATAACGTCCCAGCCGCACGTGGCTTGCATTTCAAGGAGGAGGAGAGCAGAAGTGGAGACCTGGGAGGGACAGACACAGATGCCTAAGTGCAGAGCTGGCTTCTGATGCAACCCAAAATGTCACCTCCTAGAGATCCTGACCAGAAGCAGACAAAAGCAACTGCGTTGTTTCCTCTATTCTAGACACCAAGAGCCTATATAGACATACTCATGCAAAAAAGAACATCAACAAATCAACAAAGCCCGACTTCAAAAAACATGTAGGGTTATCATAAGTCTGACCCAAAAAAACACAAAGCCTGATGCTCAGGAAGAATACAATACAGACGCTCCTCTACTTGCGAACTTTCAGACTTATGAACGAAGAGAACTGTAAGTCCAAATTGTGTTCATTGGGCTCCCGTTTCCGGTCCGCAACATCAATTGTTTTTTTTTCTGTGAGCCAATTCCGGGTAGTATGACTTCTGGCCGCTGCTCCCACCCTGCAGCAGTGTAGCGTGCGTACTCCCAGCATCCTAGTTCTTTGTATTTGCATATAACCCTTAAAATGATGTTGAATAACGACTTACGAACATTTCAAGTTACGAACAGCCATTCGGAACGTATGTCATTCGTAAGCAGAGGAGCGTCTGTATAGTTATTGTTTTTTTTTTTTTATTAATCTTGGTTTTATTTTATCGGTAAGAATATCCCCATAATATACTGCCAACACAGTGCTGATGCATCCATTTTCTGTAGCTACTTACCCATGTTAGATTCCTGGCCCACTGGGGCCATTCCATTAAGCACTGGTCACAGCATTGGTGAGACAACAGCCTGCTGGCCATCTGCCTTCCTAAGGCCAATTTACCAGCACTACCTTGAGCACCTGGAGAAATCCCCAGCAAACATGTGGCGGGGGACACTAGAGCCATACACAGCCCCCGGTCTCAAGCCATAAGCCACGAGGCAGGAGGTGCCAGCTAACAGGTAATCTCCACACACACTCCTCCTCATCCCTGTTCCCGAGTCCCAACAGCTGTGACATTTATCATCATGGTTTGTCAAGGTGTGCTCTTCATGTCAACACATGTCACGGTCTTTTGTTCCTGATACGCTGCACTTCCTACTGGTGTAAATCAAAACGTCCCTCAGACTACACTACAAAAGCACCTTTCGAACCAAAACGTTCATTCACGCGTGAAAGTGAAGATTGTCATTTAAAATAGCCACCCACCGTGTTTTTCTCTGTTTCCGGATAACGGTACAGCTAATTTGAATAGATCAGTATTAAGATTCCTGTTAATACTGACTGTTCCTACAAAACCTTCCTCAAATCCTAAAGGGACATTAATTCAGAGATAAAATAACGTTTGAGAATAACAGCGTGCTGACCTGCACAATTTAGATATTTGTCATTGTTCTTCCAGGTGTCAAGTTCTAGACATCTCTTGGTCGGACGAGATACGGGTACTTTTCCGTGGCTTTTTAAAACTATTTGCTGTTATTTGACAAAATATGTTGACTTTTTTAGACGTTGTAGATATTTTCAGAGTGGTTCTAAAATTAAAGACCCGGACAGTACACAACGTTTCCTACGCCTATCCAAGCACGCTTTAAGGCGCCGCTCGGAAGTTTATTAACGCGGTGCCAAGAACAGCCAGATCGCGCGAGGAACCCCCGGTTGGGAAACGTCCAATTCAAAGTGCACCTGGCGCTCTGGCAGCCCCCGCTCGCCAGGGTACCGAGACGTGAGTCCAGCAGCTGCCTTCATCCAAAAAAAAAAAAAACCAAGGCAATTTACTGTTGTTCTAACACATGCGGCAACACCCTTATTATTTTAGGAGTCTGCTAGGCAGCCTATGATGGAATTTTTCTTTCTTACCTACTCCAAAAGAGCGATTATGCAGCATGCCAGTTTTTCATAAAATGTGCTGTTTTTCAACTTAACTAAGAAGCGGTGATTCCGCGGTACTGCGAATAGGGTTTGTGTCTATGAATAGTGCAGCGGGAAACACCACTAAATACAAATTTACACATGAACATAAACTGGTACCCTAAAAAAATAACGCCTTAACCACGAGCCAGATAGATGGGCGTTTAAGGAACCTCATTACATCACTACAAAAATATAAATATATACATAAATAAACAGAAACGCATAGAAACGAAACCCGAAGCAATATTCCCATTTATAATAGCACATATATAAGAGAGGTCTTGCTGGGGACAACTCAAGCCAAACGCCACCACTCACTGCCGAAGTTGTCATTCGCGGTGAAACCGCGCACCCACGACGACAGCATCGACGACGGCGACGCGCGCCATTGCAGGCGCGCTCCAGCGCCACCCCAAGGGTCTCTCCCCGGTAAATCAGCACCGCACTGCCCGTGCATCCTGCACCAAGCGCCGGGTTCACGTTAGGCGATCATCAACATGTATAACATGTAGTTTTACATATGAGATGTCGGGAATCTCATTAATTCGGTTTGCCATTTTCACAATATCACACTTTCAGTGCGATTTTAATGAAATTGTTTTCCATTAAGGTAAAAATAAAACGTTCTACGTATATTTAACGGACCATATTTAGTCGTTTAAATTTCACGAAGCATTTTATATTTTAAAATATTGTAATCTTTTAAACTTATTAGGCTATTTTTTAAGATAGACACAACACACATGTATCATATTGTTTAATTTGGAAACCTTTACTACACAAACTGACGGTGAAATTTAAGGCAGGCTCCACGACAGATCTCTGACAGAGCGCTGTATTACTTCAGCACTGGAGGTCAGCCCCATCTCTCTTTTTAATTTACGCGAATTGGAAAGTGTCAAGCTGTTTCATCTTCTGCTGTTGATTCTATTATTTGTCCGCAAAGTAACAGCTCTCGGGGGATAATCTTGCTCTTTTCAGAAACTGATTTATTTCGGCGCTCTGCGCTGTGGGAAAACTCGCTCCCCCCCTCCCCCCCACCAAGCCCCCAGGCTTTCGCAACTGTTAAATACGACATTGCGCTACATGTTGCAGATCGGAGAGGCACATATATTTATAACTGTAGTTGATAAATCTGTTATAAATGCTCACAAAAGGCATGATATCGCGCCTGCTAATGAACAGCTGCGCGGTAACAAACTCCCCTGCAATATGTTATATCCCTCTGTGAAATGCCCGGTACTTCTCAGTGATAAATGGATGCAAAGATGCCACTGCCGCCCATGCACAGGAATACAACCGCCTAATTAAAACCATCGGCAGCCTCATAATAACACACAGCCACGACCTTATTTTGACGAGTCTGGTTTGCCGCTCATACTAAGGGCTACGTCTTTAAGATTTGCGCAGGTACGATATCAAGAAAGAATTTTAATATATTGCAAGATTCGCTTAAGTTGTTTAATTTATTTTTAAGGTTTTGGTAACATGTAGGTAAAATACTAAAGCAGAATAAACACAAACATGACATTTGACAATATATAAAGTATCAAACGATATATTAAGTACATTATTTAAATACAGTTTAAATACGTTAAAAAAGCTGTTCTTTTACGAATGCTTAATTGGGTGCGTTTAAATAAATAAAAGCGGTTTAAAGGGGCGCTTGATCTAAAAATTCCCAATTTGAGCATGTTCCTTTGCTTTTATATGAGGGAACTTCCTTGTGGAGCTCAGCACTTTCCCCTGTGATGTAGACAGACTATAAAACTACAGTATTAAACATATAAGCCCACCGTGGCGACCATTAAGATTTCCTCTCTTGTTTTGTCACTCTTTAACTGCCAGGTGTTGGATAAATTCGGCAGAAAGCATTTCGTTATGCGTTTAAAGTTGAGAGCGTCGAGTGGTGCACAAGTAGACGGGCCACGACAGACATATGCAGATTAATCGAAATGGGAAACTCCCCCACCACCACCTGCAAAAAACAGACTCATACCATCACATCAATAAGAATAAAGAATGAAAAACAAAAACACAAGATGCACTAAGGTAGTACCTGCGGTCCTGAGGGTTGAGCCACGCTGCTATCGGTCCTGAACTCCGCTCCAGTCGGTGCTGAAAGGAACAGCGCTTACGGAGCAGGAGCGCACAAGTGAATCACAAAATACTCCCACCGGCCCTGATTGGTCTCCTCACTCTCCACGGCGCACCTCCGCCGGTCGGGAGCTCCATCAGCCCGCGGGCTCCGTCGCTTTGCACGATACCGCAACTTGTCCGCGTTAAAAAATAACTTCAGAACATCAGTATTTTATGGAGCTGTGATTAATCAGGTAAAATTAATACGTTAGTTTGTAGAGTATTACATATAGACTAATGATGGTACTGATCAACAGTGGTTATTCCATTGCGGAATGAGATCCATAAGGAAAAAATACAAGCACTGGGCTCTCAACTAGTAAAAAAATGTGTTAACAGAAAAAAATCTGCAAACGCCGCTAAATTATTAATATTAAGGAGACCTGTATTTGCGGAAGGAAATAAATTTCCGTTTTATATAGTCATACTCCCCGATCTGCATTAAAATGCGCGTATTATGATGGGTGTAGATTCAAGCGTCTGTTTAACGCCGACTGGGGCGTTGGCTGAAATTTCGCATTTGCCAGAAGAGAAGCAGTTTGACTCGCGAATTGATTTTTCAGCGCTGTTCTAAACTATCCATCCATTGACTTCAACCACCAAAAGTCTGATTGTGCCATCTAGTGCTCATATCGTGCAATTGCCGACGGTTTGCATGTGTCTCCTGTCATAGACAAGGAAACCGACTAATTAAAATGAACCAGACACCGTTCCATCCCATAACTCACTATTATTCAAGTTCCCGATCACCATGACTGTTTTGATATAAGCAGCTAATGGAAATGCATTGCTTTCAACCAAACCAACGATGACAATATTATATAGCTTGATAACTCTTGGGCTAATTGGCTTTGAGTACGTAGCTTTCTAAATATACATACGAACATACCTTGGATCATTTTCCCTGTATACTTTATATTTACCTGCTAGTTATAACACTACGATTTTCATTTCCGTATAATTATGAATTATGAGAACATGAATTCACAGGGATTACGTTATAATAAACGTTATTTTCATACACCTATGAGAAAACCTACCAGACTGCAATTAGTCTCTATTAGTGACTATCGATTATATCAATAATCTACCGACTAATCCGATGATTTATCGAATAATCGCTTATTTATAGACCTAATATAATAATATTATATAAAACAGTAATATAATACAATAGTGTGAGCATTGTTAAAATGAGACACTGAAAATTTGCTTTCAGCAAAAATCATCTGTGTCTTAACCCCAACTCCATACCATTCTAATTACATTAACGCCTCTTGAACACTCTATATAGAAGAGAAAATAAAGTATTACTAAACACATCCATTAACTTATTAGCTTGGGGGAGGCTTGTGGGCAACAGCGCAGCCAGTGCCCCTTAATGCCACAGCACCAACAAACGAGCTTCTCAGTCCGCGGCGTCTTCTCCCCGGAGCCGTTGCCTGTCTCATTTCGCCGCTTCACCGATGCCTGCAGGTCTGCCAGGCTGGAGGGCACTTGCTTGAAGACGTTCTGATGCATCCGCTACAGCAGCGCCAGTGGGGCCGCTTCTGACGTCCCACTTCTGACGCCATTCTGACGCCGTGCAGACCGAGGGATCGCGATGGCAGCGGAGAATAAAGAAGAGGAGGTGCAGACTAACAGGTGGCTCTTTTAAAGTACTTTAAAAGTTCCGAACTTAACGCATAATAACACGGACCGACGTGACACGGAAACGCGGGGAGGTGACACGGTAGGCGGCAAAGCACACGCACAGTGGGGACTCTATACTGCTAAACACACGGGGATCGAGCACAAATCTAAACAGAACACACGCGACTGACAGAACGAGCCACATTACAACATATACATGACATAGACAGGGGCTATTTACAGTACAGCAGCGCGGCATGCTGGGACATGAGCAAATGAGCCGCTCGGCACACCGACGCCCGCCTTGCCCCGTGGGGGGCTGGAGCGGTCCGGACGACCGCACAGTGGGCAGTGCGTGTCGGAGTGCGGTTAACTGTGTGCGGTCCTTTTAAAGCCTATACTGTTCAGTCAGCGGCAGATACGCCCAGTTTAGCCACTTCAATTCACTTAAAGGTGTCACAGAATACCTTTTGTTCAAACTGTTCTCTGGTGTCTACATAGAAGGAATGTGAACTTGGTTTGGTCAAAAAATGTCTAGTGGTTTTACAGGCCAGTTTACGGGCTGTTTTCCCTTATTTGGCGGGTTCATTAATATGTTCACGAGCTCCGCTCTGATTGGATGGTTTACAATGGCTCACTGGCCCACATGGAACCAACAAAGATCAGCACAGGTGAAACATGGAGCGTTTAGGCATCCTGCCGTATGTGTTTGACATACCTGTCAAGTATCCCGTTTTGACCGGGAAAGTCCCGTAATTTACCCCTCTTTCCCGCCGTCCTCCCGTATTAG
>JAODJU010000001.1:1834977-1853422 GCA_026776725.1 Gnathonemus echidnorhynchus
CGTCCTCTGTGGGCCCCCCCCCCCCCCCCCACACCAGATTACACCCTCACCCAATGCCTGCAGATTCCTGCCAATGTACATTTGCTACTCCAAGCCGTAAAAACCTGAACTTCAGTTTCAACTTATATTTGATTTTTTAGTTTGCCAGAGTGGATTATGAGCCAGATATTTCAGGAAGTTCTGAGGAAAGTACAAAGTCAGCTCTGACGCAAACACAGCCTGAAAAAAGTAGCTGTACTGTCACAGTCTCTCCACAGGAGGGCACTGTAGCGCTCAAACAGATGTGTCTGTGGCAGGGGGGAGGGTTTAAACCAATCCTAGCTTGAGAAGAAGCTTTAATCTAACTTGAAAAATCAGTGAAACTTCATAAAACTGAATATTAAATCATCCAATTGCTCCCACTGGCAGCCAACAGAAAAAAAGTAAACACTTTAAACCATAGTCCACTCTAAGATCTGCAAGGTGCTCAGATGTATGTTTTCTTCGTTCGTGATCATTCTTTATTTATATTCGTGATTGAACCTGAACCGTTAGTTATATCTAACATTAACTAAACTTATTTAATGCTAGATATAAATAACGCTTTGGTTGCATTTTCTCTCACTTTTCCATAATTTGCGTTAAAGTTTGTTGTTGCGGTCTTTCTCTGCTAGCTAATTCCGTGTACTCTGCACTATGGCGCGTCGTTTGGTCAAATTGCTTGTTAATTCAGTGGCATGCAGTCCCTTCCTCCTCTTGACACTTTAGCAGAACTGACCTTACAGTCTGAAAAAATACCATGGCTTCAAGTTTCAACATAATCTTGCAATTAAGTGGTATCGGTCCTTGGTATCGGGCAATTTTTACGAGTACAAGTATCAGTATATGAGTGCAGTATCGGCCCGATACCGGTATCAGTATCGGTGCATCTCTACTTCAGTGCACTCCAGTACTTTGTTTTTTTTACACCAGGCAACACATTTTTACTTTGTTTTTTGTTACACAAATCAAAATATGGGAATCTTACAGTGCCGTTTGTGCCGAATTAAAATATCTGATTAGAATTTATCATCAGTCAAAGATTTTGAGTGACATAAGTAAACCTTATGCTGTATGTATATTTATGGTATAGGTGCAGGTATATTTATGGTATAAGTGACTCATATTCAAGGTAGGAGTGTATGATATCCTGCTGGCCTCAGGAACATTCCTCTTAAGGGTCCAGCAGAAGTCAGGCAGCATACTGCGACTCCATTTGCCTTGATATCGTTTTTCCGTGTCAGAAAGAGCAGGACTCTGTCTCAACACATCCAAACATGTTACAGGCTGTAAACTCTGGCAAAACGGAGTTACAGTCCTTTGCACCCTTCTGAGCGCATTTCTTAAATCGACATTATAAAGTGCATAACAGACCCCTTTGTTGTTCTGTGAAAAAAATCATGTTATGTGAAACATTTTAAAATAAATTGCCCGTTTCTCATAATCCTCATGTGATTTCTGTAATCAGCATCACAACATCAATCTGACATCAAAAATTATAAAGGAAACAAAAACGCTGTAAACCAGTGTTATCTATGCCGTCAGATCACATCCGAGTAACATCAGGTTTACCGGGAAAGCATTGCTGTGCATCTGGCAATCAACTCCGACAGCTTTGATGTCAGATCCCTCACAAATGCAGAAGTTTCCTGCACATTATAGCCGGAGGAGCCACAGCTCTCCAGGGAGACAGGAGGGGAAGCGGGAAGTGTACCGCACTCATCAAGTTGAGTCCGCCAGGGTTTCGGACGCCGCTGTTGAGTCTGCCGCTCTGCTCTCGGGGCAACAAAATGGACAGACTCCTACTTCTCAACAAAACGAACAAGGGCTTTTCGCTCTGTACCACTGTCTACCTCACATAAACCTGGCTCAGGGAATCCATACCAGACACCACATTACATCTGCTGTGTTTTAAAGCTTCACATAGCGGAAAAACACGGTGGGACAGAATCTGTTTTTATATAAATGAAGATTGGTGCACTGATGTCACAGGGCCGAAGCAACTCTAATTTAGAAACACTCTTCCTTAACTGCACACAACTTATTCTCTGCGAGAGTTTTCCTGTTTTATTCTGGTCAGTGTTTACATCTCAGTGCAAGCCTGTGTGCGTGAGGCACTGTAACTGTATCTATCACCAGCATGGAGCAGAAATACCCAACATCCCTTCTGATCATCTTGGTGACTTCAAAAGAGCAAACCTGAGCTAAGAACTGCCTAAAATTCAAACAGCACATCAAGAGCCCAACCAGAGACAGTAACACACTGGACCACTGCTACAGTGTTAAGCAGACCTACTGTGCTGTTCATTCAACTTCTCCCAACCTACAGGCAGAAATGTAAGTCTTCTAAATCTGTGGTCAATGTTAGAAGATACACCAGTGAGGCAAAGCTGAGGCTACAGGCTTGGTTTGACTGCACTGACTAGAGTGCATTTGAACCTGGGTGAGCTCCCAGACACCGTCACATTCTACATCAACATCTTCATAATTCACTTTTCCATGTGCACTTTTGGTCACACACAGGGCAAGTTAACATAAATTTTGTCTTCAGGGGTTTGCACCAGACTGTTACAGACTGTTGTAGTGGAGATCGTGCACGTCTACTGTGCACGTCTACTGTGCACGTGCAGGGAAACTGACTGGACATGTCCAGTAGATGGCAGCACCAACTTTCCCAGAACAAAGGTCAACCGAGAAAGAGTAGAGGAAATATACTTGTAGCAAGTGCAGGGGTACCTGCAAATCTAATTTTTACTGTCTGGGTAATTTACACTGAAGATCTGTGAAGTGGACCTGTGAGCGTCTTACGGACCAAGAAAAAACCAGACCCAGACAGCATCTCACCATCCTGCCCAAAAGCATTTGCTGATCAACTAACTCCCATCTTCACTAAGATCACTAGAAAATTCCATCACACACCAATTGCCAAATTCATCTTGCATAAAACGACTGAGTGAGTACAGGCTTGTTGCTCCGACATCTGTGGTTATGAAGACCTTGGAAACACTTACTGAACCTCCTTCAGTTTGCCTAGTGAGCCAACAGTCAACAGGCCTACACTACATGTCACTGGACCTCTGTGGGCCATCCCACGCCCCTCACTGGACCTCTGTGGGCCATCCCACGCCCGTCACTGGACCTCTGTGGGCCATCCCACGCCCGTCACTGGACCTATGTGGGCCATCCCACGCCCGTCACTGGACCTCTGTGGCCCATCCCACGCCCGTCACTGGACCTCTGTGGCCCATCCCACGCCCATCACTGAACCTCTGTGGCCCATCCCACGCCCGTCACTGGACCTCTGTGGCCACCCCCACCTGTCATTGGATCACTAACTTCCTAAGAGACAGGAGGCTGCAGGTGATGAGTGGGAAACTCGCACACAGTCAGCATGGGTGCTTCCAGGGACGCTTTTCTCCCTCTATACTATGACCGCACTTCCAAGGATGCTGCTGTCAAACTGCCCAGGAGCTGCTAACTCACAGAGCGGGTTTTCTGCCCGTCTGTCACAGTCTGGTTCACATCACCTTCTCCCCTCCACTTAGGGCTAGAGAATGGCTTCTTCCCCAAGTCACAACCCTCATGAACAGCTGAGCCAGCTGTCCCTGCCCCACCCACTTAATGTGCAGCACCTCACTGCAGTAAATAATACTCACTTACTGCACTGTTTTGTACATACTGTTTGTGTACTAGCAGTCCTTGTACTGACATGACATACATTTATCAACACATCCACACAACTGCCCTGTATGTGACCATTGTCTTGTCCTGACTGTATACAGTATGTATCTGCTCTGTGTATGAAAACCATTAACAACTAGAGACAAACTCCTGGTATATGTGCACAAACTTGGCCAAATAAACCTGATTCTGATGACACTGTGTGAGCTGTAGAGGGGCGTCACGCAGTTGGCTGCATTCACAGGGTTCAAACCGCTTGCCAGATCACATGATCCAGGGCCCTATTGAGGCGACCAAACCAAGAGGGAGGAGGAGCAGCTACCAACAGCAGCAAGATACACTCAGCTACACAGAGTAAGAGGAGCCCAAAGCCTACAGCGCAGGCGGCCACACCATCAGGAAAGACAAAACGACCGGTGTGTCCCAGGATACTCCAAGCTTCTGTACTATCGCCTCCTACAGGTCACACAAAAACACGGCCATGAGACATTCAAGCAGGTCTTTGGTATTTTAATCACTCTTGGCTGAACTGAAACCTGTAGTATAACTGTACCTTTATATTACATATTAAATACAGTGGAAAAAGTCATTTCATTCATTGTTCTTGTATTTTCTTAACTTTTTATCCATTTCTATATTTTAAGTACTTATTTTGATATCCTTCTGTCTTTTATTGCACAGTCTGGTGTAGCAGAAATTTCATTTCACTGCTGGGGTAGCAGCACATTCACATAAGGGACAATCTGGACTCTAATATAACATTCACAAGTCAGTGAATGGCCCCCACATGTTGCTTTTTGAGTCAGGCTGGCATTGGAGTTTTAGTGTCATGTGACGGGAAGTGGGTGGGCACAAGTGCTGCAGAAAGTGGAGTAACTGGAGGAATTTTCGCTTGTTGTGGTGTCACACACTGAAAGCATTCAGCGGCCAAACAAAAACCACACAGGTCTAATTTCAGGCCTGTTAACACGTGGGAAGCTGCACGACAGAGAACGCGCACAGCACATAAAGGTCACCTGGTGCTTTGAGCCCCACGTCTGCGTCTGTGCGGGGAACCGCAGCCTCGCCATCTTCCTGGTGCTGCTCTGTCTGGCAGCACTGGTCCTTGGTTGGGGTCTCCTGCAGTTTGGGCTCCGCCTCCTCTACTTCCCAGTCCATCCTGCTGAGCTGCTGAACCAAGGAAGCAGCAAGAGGGATCATTCTGACAGCTCCTAACAGACAGGTGGGCCTCGGTCAGCCCCGATTACGGCTGGTTCCTCCTCTCCTCTGACCTCACCAACCTGGACCCAACAATCGCAAACGCAATCCTCAAACTCTACCCACCCCTTTAACGAGTGCCTACCCTACTGTGCCTGTCCAAGCTGAAAAAATACCAAGGATTACCATCGCGTCTGCGTCACTGAGCATAATCTCCCCAGTGCTTAACATGCCATAAGCAATTGACGTGCAGATAACAGCTGGTGTCTCCCACGGGTTCCCCAAGCTCTGCGCCTTTAAGGACACGCAGATGCCGCAGACAGCCAATCAGGCGGCCTCCTCCGAGACTGGGGGGCGGGGCGGCCGCAGTACCTGCTTCCGCAGGTGAGGGGTCTTCCTCAGAGCAGAGTGCGGTTTCTCCATACTCCTCCTCGCAGGGACCTGGAAAAGCAGAAAGTGTACCTGCAGTCAGCTCAGCTACACAAGTTAACGATTCGCTCTATTAACACAAAAGTCCCACAGGTCACATGTAAACTGATGTCACCCTTTGGTGGGGGGGCTGGGAGGGGGGTCCTCAGTCGATTATTTATTTATTTATTTTTAAATTCCTCCTTCCAAAATTCCTCTGGAAAATGACTTGTGTCAGAAATAAGGTGTAACCCAGACATTCTTTGGCGTCTAAAATACTGCATCTCACAAACACTGAACTGTCTCCTACAACCAAACAACATTATCATATTATAACAATGTCATATAAACCATTAGTTCAACTTTATTCCTGAAAGGCACTGACATTCAGGCCTGCATTTTCTGAAAGCTGTATATGGTTTTAAAACCATGTTGGAGAATCCCTGAGCCTGTCAGCATAGGTGAGTAGACAGGGAACTTTGGTATCTTCAGTTTCACTGACTTCAGTAACTCTGTACACCTTCACGTTGTGTGTTTTTGCTTTTTAGAAGTCGTACTTCACAACGAGAAAGGTCATAAGCACTCGGTCACACTGTCCACCGTCACGGCCTAAACTCTACCTCCCCCTTTGAGCTGATCACAGACTTCCTCTTACGCTTCATTTCACGAGCAACTATGTATTTCAATACAGCGAAAGGGCAGCAGATGGCGCTCTAAACACGCAAACAGGAGAGGAGTGCTGAAGTTCAAGCTAATGAAATGCATTTTTCCATGAAGAACTGATCATGAGCTCGTCTCTCACTGAGAATCCAAGCCTGTAATGGTGAGATTCCAGCTACCATACCCTGCCAGGGGTGTCACTGAGCCAGACAGTTCGGCATGGGGGCAGGTGTACCGGACACACCAGCACTCACAGCAACACTGGCCGTCGCGTGGCTGGGGGCCTGCGGCCTTCACAGCATGAGAGGGAGATGCAACCAGGAACAGCAGATCTGGAGAGGAATCACTGAGCTCTAGAGAAAATCGTCTCAAAGTCATAAACATCTTAACAGGACCATCTTAATGTTCAAAATAAAACAAAAAAAAGTTTCTAACATGCCTCTCTGAATGTAGCAGTGAGAGATGTAGGGTGGACAAACAAAGGACAGCAGACCCCCCCCCCCCCCGATATATAAACATCATTTTAAAGGACAGCACTTCCTGATGTCTTCAAATCTGTAAATCTGACTCCACTCTTCTGCAAAGTTTGTGTATTTCACAGCACTTTATCTTCAGGAAGGCCCCCTGCATTTGTCTCATCATTCCCAATCATCTTCCCAAGAGACCACAGCCCTCATCAGCCCAACACCTGCCTGACCACCTCCAGAGGGGAGGGGAAAGTCCCTGGAATTCTGGACCCAAATCCACCCTGGTTCTGAAAGGCCAAAGCAGATGCTGCAGTTACCAGTCTGCCTCAGGTGACCATCACGCATATTCCTGCCAGCTCAAGTTATTCTACTGGTCAAAATAAGCTCTCGGGTTTCTCTCCCATTACTTCTATAACGGCACCGTTAGCCCCTTATTTTTTTCCAGAGGAACTATTTTCGTACGACATGTAGACTGATATTCAGTTGTCCTCATTCACACCAAGGGAGAGAGCATTTCGCCAAGACACAGAGAAGAGGAAGATGGAGCCCTCAACACCAGTTACTGTGTAAAGCTGGGGTCAGGGGCATGAGACCAACATGATTTTTTTTAAAAGTAGCCCATGGTAGGTCTGCTTCCCAGGACACCCAGACTGCATTCACTGCATCTTTCTGCAGTTCTCACTTAGCTAGTCATGTGTCATGGCTATTTTGGGGTTCAAAACCCCCTGCATCAAGTCAACGGCAGGCGAAGATAAGAGAGGCGCCCAATGAAAACGCATTTGAAAGGGTAACGCGCCCCCCTCCGCTCACAGGCCGCACCCCACAGCCTCCATCAGATGATACTCATTCATGCGTTTACGGCTCGTCACTGGCGACACTTCCTGTTATGCTGCACGTGTGTCACATTCGATTGAGAACCGAGGCTGTGCCAATTCAGGCAGCAAGTGACATCACTGACAGTCCTCAGCTGGCTGGGAGGAGACGACGCTCCCGCACCTCCTCCCGCACCCCCTCCCGCACCTCCCTTTGCAGTCCTGTGCTTCACTGTATAAGTTTTCAAGCAAATCAAGAAGACGATTTCAGATTTCCAATTTTGCTCCTAAATTTGTTCGAGGAGAAATTTGTCTCCACCCCCCCATTTGTGTGGATGAACTTGTGAATCGATGATTCCATATATCTGCACATTTGGTAAAATGTCAGTAGGAGCCCCAGTGGCCTGAACACCGCAGCACTGTGTAGCTCAGTGGGTTAGGGAGCCGTGTTTGTGATCAGAAGGTTTCAGGTACAAATCCCAGACTTGGCAGAGTGATTTTACATGGCACATTGCATTTGAACTGGGAAGTCAGAATTTTTGAGTTCCTAACTGGAAATTTCAACTAGAACACCCCCTCTAATCAGATGTCCAACCCGGAAAGTCGGAGCAACCTCGACAACAGGACTGATGATGGCTGCTCTGTGCATCAAGAGTAAAAAGCTGTAGTACTTCACTGTCCTAGTACTAATACTATACTTTACCATACTATACTTTTGTCTTGTCTCATTAAATCAGTACTATGCAACCGCTATCTGTGGACATGTTGCCACGGTGTTTGCGCGATATTTATAAATACAAACGTCACGTAATTGTAATTTTGTAGTATTACACAATGCATAACTGCTAACAATGCCTAGCAATAAACATGGCTAGAACTGGAATTACTAACAGCTAACCTGGCTAGTTGTACTGGAATGTGGTTAACTAGGGTGCGACGTCATTCCCGGCTCTGACTTTTGACTTCCAAGGTAAATGGAATGCAGCAACAGTCCAGCTTTTCATAAGTGTCATCTGATTACAAAGAAAATCACTTACAGTTAATTCAAGCTCAGAGTTGTTAGGAAATTTACAAGGTACACTGACTGATGAAATGGTAAATCTGCATTTAGCAAGTTCCATCGCTGTAGTGACCAAAATATATTACAGCAGCTGACAGACAGCCAAAAACCAAGATTACTTTTGGGGGTGTGCATTTTTTGTAGTAACACCTTAAAATTAATAAAAGAGAAACTCTCGGTTTGCACAACAGCACCTCAACAACACATTCAACGTGTTCTCATCAAACATCAGGAGTTTGGGGCCTGGATGAATCACAGCAGCCCTTGGAGCAGAAGCTCCACCACCAAAGTGCATGGATGGCACTTCCCTGCCTCTAAACCACAAGCAACTCCACAGCTCCTCAGCTAATCAATGACAACTTCCTGACCGGCAAATCCAGACGTGATGGACTGTTGTCAGATATAGCCAGTCCTTCTAGAAAGATGAAGTTCCATTCATAATGGGCCTGCTATCTATGAAGCACCACCTCACTTACGTCATACACCAACCAATGTCTGCAGGAAGGCTGTAAACACCAAGAAATCACTTCACAGGCCATACAAATGTCACACATACTGTACAATACCTTCCAAAAGTCACAGGAAGTCAACATTCCTCTTCCTGCCAGTAACAGACTAACAGTCAACAGCCCGACAAAGCCCAGTCACTTAAAAGCCCTGGGGTGATTTCATTGGCCAACAAACCCTGCCAATCGTATTCCGCACAGGGCACCAAATGTCGCACAGCAAAGAATAAATGAAGGAATCTGTGGATGAGGAGCGCAGGTCCAAAGGACTTGGACACTCTGCTAAAATTAGATGTAAAAAAATCTGCAAAAAAAAAAAAAAACACAAAACAAATACAAAAGCCAGCCTACGGAATATATTGAATTTCACTGGTTCAGTTCATCTAAATCAGGGGTGGGCAATCTTATCCTCAAAGGGCCGGTGTGTATGCAGGTCTTTGGGATGACCATTAGGTCAGCTGCTCGAACCCAGATGTGAGGACTCCAGCCAGTCCTCTAATTAGTGGACTAATATGGGAGTTGCAGCGAAAACCTGCATATTCAACGGGCCTTTCTGGATATGATTGCCCACCCCTGGTCTAAACTGATACCGCTCAAGTAAATTTCCACACAAGCAAAGCGAAGATGCAGAATGACTGAGGCACGGACCAAAGGGCTCACCCTGAGCACGCATGTGGATACCATTTGGAATTTGTGAAATTCAAAAGTGTACAGGCAGTAAAGCTTCACACTATATAAACTTTAAAGCATTGCATTTCCTTTAGATAAGAAAAACCACAACCTTGGGCCCAAACTCTCCCTATATAGAATAACACTGTTTTGAAGCATTCTGTTTATGAATGTGGAGCAGTATTACATCCCATACTTTGGGATACTTCTCAAGATCAATACTGATAACAGTGACCCTGGTATTAAATCAAACAGATTTGGCGTGTGCATGGCTTACTGCGATGTAATTCCTACATGAGATATGTTGCGGTGTTTTATATTTAAATTGCTGGCGTGTTTATGTCCGCATTCACGCGGTGTCTCCTTTCGTGACTACCGCTGTAAACTAGGCCGATGTGATCAGCTTATTTGAATACCACAATGATAGGTAACACCACGAAGTCCGACTTTCCTGGTACACGCCTCTATATGACACGCACTTATTCGGGGCGTCCATGGTTTCACCCTGATCTGATCAAAGCTATCATTCCCACTGATCATAGTGCAGTTCCGATGTGACCGACCAGGGTAAGGCGAGATGTACACTTTTTGATTTAGAGTCCCTGGTGTCTATTTTGGACGTTTGGCCGCATAAGTCGCACGCATATAGGCGGACAACCGGCTACAGCGCGCCAAACTGAAGGGGCCGCTAAATGCGGGCACGTTTAGGGCCACAGGCTGGAAAGGCGCAGCCAAGCTCCTCCGCCGGCGTCTGCATCGGCACCGCCGAGTATCCACTTAATGGCTTTACTCTTCATCCCCCACATTTTCGGCCCGAATCTGCACTTCGGATGATGCTATCCCCCCCCCCATCTGAAAACCAGAAGCAGGATGCAGACGACAAACAGCACTGGGAGGCACCATGTGAAACATGTGTACCCTGGCCGGTAACCTGGTGGGCCTAAGTACGTGCGGTTTGACAACTGCACTTCTGCACACGCTAATTCGTCCCCCTAGCTGAGGTGTTCGTCTACCGGTGGGACGAACACGGCTCTCCGATCCCGCGTGGTTTCAGTGCCGCCTGATAGGAGCTGCGTGCTCGGCACGGCCGTACGCGCCGGGGGCACACGGCTTAGCGGGCTGGGGACGCGGCGTGCCGCTCAACTCCCCATCCAACTCCGCTCAACTCGCGGGACAGACCGCCAGGACGCAAGTAGAGCTTTACCCAAAAAGATGCAGGCAACCGGTCTTTTAAGTAGGTTAACCAGCGGTTAAAATATATATATATATACACACACATATAAATATGTCTACGCGAAGCAGCTGGCGGCCGCTTGGGCGTCCGTGAATATGCGCAAAGCGGGACCTTCGTTGCGCAGCTACAGAGGCCGGTTTTTGTGTTAACTACACCCCGGCCGGCCAAATGGGAATCTTATTCCGACCTTTTCTTTTCTGGAAACCTACGGCAAAACAGTTTACCGTTCTCATGGCACGATTTGCATCGCCCCATTATCCCCTGAAATCTCCTTTACACGGTTATATTGTCAGTCCCCAAAACGCCCCTATTTTGGACCACAAAGGGCCAGATTAACTTGATCAAAGGAAAAGCCAAGTACAAAACGCACCTTTCAAAGCGTAAAAAGAGGCCCCTTTTACAGATTGCTGCATGGCAGGGAGTGTGGCGCAAAAGCGGGCTGAGCCGAAGAAAAGATATACAAAGAGCATGTCCACATATCCATAAATGCGAGCCCGGCCAGCGACGGTTTCTCGTCAAACATCGTAAATCGATCCGTCTTAAAAACTTACGTCCCACGTTATTCCCCGAGCTACCCCAGTAATGTCGAAATTTCAAGTGTAAAAATGTTGCGCTTTGCGACTCCGTGCCACCTTTTCCAAGACGGAGCTTGGCGCACAGCTCCGGTGACCCTTCCGGCTTTTGCGCGTCTTTCCACGGGCTGCGATTTCGCACAAAGTCGCGTATAAACGCCGGCCGACGGACGAAACGTGCACCGGCTCCCACCCCCGAGAAGCGAAGCATCTGATCACAAGCCCGGCGGGCGATTTTTAGCCTCAGAAACCAGCGTGTTTCCCCTCCTTGTGGAGGCAGAGTACAAGACAGCGATGACGCCATTTTCTGCAAAAAAACAACCACGCTCGGGAAAGCAAGGCAGAGGAATCGGGTCGCCTTTCAACGCGACTCGGGCCCCGCGCTTTCACTCCCGGCAAAGCCGCTTGCGGAGTCCTTACCTGCGCGGGCCGCTTAATCGGGAGCCTAAAATTCGGATATGCGGCGCTTTTCGGGCGAGCGGCGTTGCGGAGTCGGCGTCTCGGCGGCTGGAGGCGGCTTCTTACGCCTGCGAGCGCCTGTCCGCGGTCCGCTCCTGCAGCCGCCTTTGTGCACGGAGAGGGAGACCTTTCAGCTGAAGAGCGGCCGCTGCGCAAAGGTGCGGCGCCTCTTTCAGCTCCGCAGCAGCGTGAATGCCAGCGTCTTCCCCACTCAGAGGGGGTGGACGAGCATTAGATTAACTCCCCCCAGTAAAGGCGGGCAGCTCTGGTCAATTTGGACCCTGTTTTTTCCGTCTCCGAGCTAAAACGCACGCCTGTTCACTCCAAATGGCGACACTCCGGCGTAATATGCAAAATTAAACAAACTGAAATGTATCACTCTCGTTTTGGTTTGTTCTCACTCAGTCACTTATCTTATCTCATCTTAAATATATTTTTAATATATTACTTGTGTATTAATACACGTCGGCACGCTAAGCATTCAAGTTAGATGTTATGCAGAACTGCGCACTTTATAAGCCGTTACGCTTTTAGTAAGTCATTTTGCGCAAAAAAAAACTATTTAGCTTAATTGTATTTAAAAGGTTCGGAAGTTTTTACATAATAAATACGCCCGAACAAAATAAGTTTTACGTTTTGACTAACTCGTCCTGTATTCAGTTTTTATAATTTTCCCGTATTTCCTTAAAGATAAGTTTAACTCCAAATTTCTGTAGTTTCTAAACATTATTGGGTATTTTTGTTCTGTGGTAAATTGTTGAGAAACACCACAACTTTTTAATAACATTTTAAAAAAACGTCTATTTAAAAAAATATTTTTTAAAAAATGCATAATTTCAAAACAGATTTGTTTGCACGCCGGATTTCTGTTATTCGTGGTGTTTATCTTATAACTTTGGCGTAAATGACCCTTATTAAATTCCTAGCTGTATAACATGAAGGCCTTTACGGGTGAGCTGTAATCGAAGATGTTCAGCTGTATGTTTGGGTGTATGCATGGATGGATGGATCGTGTTCAGTCACACAAACCAGTCTGTGAATTTCCTTGGTTATTGGCTGGTTAACACATACTTGCACAAACCTCAAAATGTGTGTCTATGTATATAGTTTTGCACGCGTTGAGTTTTCTATATCATTGATTATATTTATGTCCTTAATTCTGTGATTTCACTCCAAATTACGTAAAGTACATGTCATCAGCCTCACTATGCATGATGCATAATATGGAGAGTTATTTGTATGAGACGGCACAACGTCTTCGTTTTGTGTTTGATTTTATTGGTGGTGTTTGCCAAAACTATCGATGCAGTCGGAATTTACGTTGCACTTGCATCTTTTAAGATAGCCTCGCTTGTGCTCTTTTACCAGTGTTATCCTGAAAATTCAAGTCAAGATTGGTGTAACCATTCTTTTCATCTTTTGGGCGCAGAGTATTAAAGATTAGCATAGACTAAAAGTGAAATAGCGTGAGTGCTAATTTAAATGTTCATGAGAACAGTTCTATGTCCATGGTTCTCCAGATATAGCGTCATTAAGGGAATTTAAATTAAAGTGACGATTTTTAGAGGAAATAATTTACTCTCACTGTAATACAAACCCAAACGACATTTTTGACATAAACTTTTTCCATTTTCTCTTGTCATATATAACACTATCAGAAACAGTTTATAGTTCTCCTCTGACATATTTATTTTAGAGTGTACTTCGATTAACATAAAGCATGATCTATAATCAAAAAGCACGTTATTTATTCTAGGTGACAACTTTTTTTTGCAAAAAAAGCAACTAAAAGTAACTTTTAAAATACCTTTTCCTTATACAGATAATGGTCATAGTCATATCGAGGAGAAAAAAACCTGGTAGTATAGCGAGTCCAGTTGGTGAATCGAGTTCAAAAAGCAAAGTGGGTGTGAAGGTACGTGGCCAAAAAAACTACGGTTCAGCTACTATAATATCGCCATATCCATTTAGTTCTGTATACGGTTTTGTAGCCGCATCTTCAACACTATTATCCCTTTTCCATTCTGCCTTCGTTTAATTGTACGTATAATTGGTCATATTTCCTATGTTTAGATTACTTTAGCAATTCATTTATTTGCTAGTTAACTAGAAGTGGGCGAAAATACTGGAATGATCGGACGGCGTGTGCATAAAACAAGAGCCCTAACTCAATTTATCTTAAAGCACAAGGGACTACCCGGAAAAACTTAATGGTCGGGCACATATTTTAGAGAAACGCGCCGCAGCACTCTGGCGTCGCCATGTTGTTCTTTCACAGGTACTGTTTAATGTGGTTGCCATGGCAGCGCAATCTCCGGCTAACGCGCGAAATTCAGTGTCTGAATACCTCGGCGCTGCGAGGGCGATGCAACAGGCGATGGTCTCACTGCAGACATTTTGCGAAGTGGAAACACTTCACAACGTGTATATGGAAATACAACGAATTTTGAACGAGATCCGCTTAGTCGGCACGACAATCTTTGCTTTAATTAAAAAATAATAATATTTTGTCACACGTGATATTCGGCATTTGCCTAAACGCAATCCGTTCTGATAAACGCGATTACGCCTTTATTTCCATTGCATAAATCGTTTTGATTCTTCAGGGTGATCTGATTTGCTGTTTTAATCGCACCGTTATAAATTGTAATAATTTGTGGTAGTATTAGCCTACTCTTTTTCCCTAAGAAGCAATGTGTGCCTCTTTGCACTATATATGCTTTATAATTTCAAAGGGATTTTTCTTTAAAATATATGCGTTTAATAGTACTTGCGGAATTCTGTTCTGGAGAGTTCTAATCCCTTTCCTTCTGCCCTTCCCCCCAGGAAAACATAACAAAAGGTACCCACCGCTACTGTGTAGACAATTAACTAAAGGGTTAGCATTAATACATTATCATAATAAGAGAGAACTGCTGTTGAAATGGATCCCTTTCTGAATTCACTGACATGTTGAAGATGTTGTCACACACAGAAGGACATTCTTGTTGTTTTTGGTAAAAGAGCATTCAGAATTGATTAATGTCATGGACTACGTTTAGATCGCAACTTAGAAAACATTTACGTTACATAAACTTTTTCTCCGTGTATTTAAATCAGTACCCTATACATAATCTCTCTCCCTGTATAGAACTTTGTCCCACCGTTCATTGAAAAGGCAAATTTAACACTTTGCTTTTAAGATTTTGTCGGGTATCAAAAGACGGTATTTTTCGCATGCTTGCCATGGGTCTTAATTCAACACAATTCAAAATTATAATATAGACTATAGAACACACAAAGGCTGAGTTTATGTAAAATAAACACCTTAATTAAGAATACCCCCAGTCAGTGAGATAGTCTGTAGGCCTATTGTCAATAACTTTTGTAGTAAGGTTAAAGTCTCTTGATATTGAAATGTAAAACACAGTGACTTGATCTCCTCAGATAAAAAGGTGGTCTTGTATGTTTTGACATAAAGGGTCGGTCTGTCTGAGTACCATTTAAGTATGTCTGATGCGCCAACAGAAGGTATTTAAGGAGGCTAACCCAGACGGCCTCCCCTTCCTTCACCGTGTCTGCATCCACGGGCCGGGGTGGTCCACCTCCCTGTCATATCGCGGGGCATTTAAGGTCATTATCTGCAGCGTGAGCAGCCACTGAGCAGCCCAGCGCAGCTTCCGTTTCAGACACGGCCGTACCGGTGCAAACAGCAAGTGCAGGAACTGTCCTCCTTCATGGGGCCTGCAAGGTCCTAATATTAGCCTATGTGGGACAGTAGTACAAAATTATTATTTTGCTATCGGAATATTGTTTTGAGTTGAGAACATATTTAATGTTTTCAATATTAAAGTCAGGCGCCAGAGAGCGCGGAGGGGAAGCAGAGGTGCTGCTTAATGAGCACATAGCGATCTCCTGCTTTACGGCCACCGAGCGTCTCCCGCCGCTTGCCGATCGCACCTCGGCTTACCTCGGATTCGCTTCTCTTCAAAACTGGCAGGCAAATGAACGTCGTCTGTGTCGTGATTTACCTCCTGTCTCAAAACGGCTGTTCTGTATTGAATTTGATTATAAAATGCGGGTTCAATGAGATTAATATTTCGTCCTTTCTGCTGCCAGCTTGTGTGCACAGGTGTGGATCATGGTAATAAGTAACTCATATTTCTTAGTCGCGGCTATTTTCACAAAAACTCACACATGAATTAAAAAGAGGAGGCGTTTTTCCATTAGTAAAAGAAAAAAAAAACATACATACTGATTTTATTACTTGGATCTGCCAACATTGATGGAAGAGTCTGGACTTTATTATTATTATTTTTTTTTACAAACATATAAATACTCTTTACTTACAATGCCAGATACTAAACAAATAAAAGGATAAATCCTTTCAGCCTCCAGTCACAGGCGAGCAGAGTGGCTGTCCGCAATCGGCAGCCTCTGTGTCATTAACCATGTTTACTCATCGTCCCAGAGTCCAACATGGCCACGTGTCCGCCGTTAGACCCTCGATCATAACCCAGACCGAGCTGACGTTCCGTATTCTCTCTCTCTCTCACACACACACACACACACACACCTGATTTTTCACAGGAACAATATCTAGTGTAATCATTACAACCATACGGGAAATTTGATTTTCTAGTTCTCCAACATCCCCTTGAAAAATCTACAAACGGATTACAGGAGAACCGTTGGCGGGAACATATGCATATCTGTTACAGGTCTGATGTCACTTCCTGTGAAATTCAATGGGAATATTTAAAAGTGCAAAAATATACATTTTTTTTTTTTACACTAAAGGATTAGCATATTATTCCATAGAGTTCTATATAAACACACAGTCACCAAATGTAGCTCTATTTACAATGGGTAAAAATAAGGCATTCTACACACACATTTATGTAGCTGTTTCGCGGCTGGCTGAACGACTGCTTGTCAACAGCCACCCACAAACCATGACGGCCTGCTAGGGGGCTTAAATCGATTTAATAAGTCACAGGTGCTAATTCAGGGTGCAAATAAGGGACCTCTGGGTTCAGGAGCTTAGCACTGAGGATGCAAAAGGCAGGAGTTCCTATGCTGGCATTGTATTTACCTGAATAAATGTGGGCAAGGGGCCCTGTGTTAGGCTGAACAGAAACATCTCAAGGAAACCAGCAATTGCTCCCCAGGAGCACACATACTAAAACAGCTACTCACAGGCAGAGCTATAAGGCCCATTACTGCTACAGAAGGGACCAATAATTACCAGTGGTGTTTTACATCTTCTCTGGTAGCACAAAGGACCCTGCTGCCCGGAATCAGCATGTACCAGGACACAAGCTGCCATTCACATAACCCACTAAAGGGATGCAGGCTTAGAGGAAATCTCCCTGTTAAATCTCTCAATGATTTCCTGTATGTCCAAAATACATGTCCAGTGCATAAATAAATTTCTAGTTTTGTTTTTTTTTTTGTTTTTTTTGGGTGGGGCAGTTTACATCATCAAGACTTTCTCAACATATGTATTGGTCTGATCCCACTTTTAACATCTGCTACATATTCATGTCGTACAATAAATGCATGGGATCATGCCGTCTATGTGGTTTGCAGTAATCAGAGGTGAAAGTACATTAACTGATGGCAATTAAATAAAACCTCAGAGTTTTTTTTTCCACCACCAGTAGCAAACAGCAAAAAATGTCCCAAAAACAAAATGTGTATCACAGTGAACATGTGAACAAAGTGTGAGATGATCAAATGTGAGTGGGATCAGTCTTAAGAGAAACTGAAGGTCAGCTGACTTCCCTCCTTATCACAGCTTTTTATAGGCTAATAATTACATGTGCAAAAGCTGGGGCAAAAAATACTATGATCATTGTGCTTTACTCCCATGTCTGCTCCCTAATTTTTACAATTCATTCACCTCTACGCTGCCATAGAAAACCTAAATGTATTTCAAACATCATGAAAAACAACATCACCACACCTCTACGTTATCAATGATATACATATAGTGTGAGAAATATCATCTCCTCAGAAAGCGCAGTTAAGTCTCTTGTTTTTGCACAGGAAGCCCTGAAAATCTAATTCATTCAAAAGCCCAAAACCCACAACTGAGCTGTGAGCTTGCGCTAGCTACACGTTAGCCATACATATAGTACATGCCTGTGGCTGACAGAGGTCTTCTGCAATGCCGTATTGAACGGTGACTTTCATATGAAGACACAGCGGAAGATTGGCCCGCGAAAGCCATGCATCTCCCTGTCCTGTTAGAAATGTGATGTGGAAAAAAATATAAGAGATGTACAATATGGAAAACGGCGAGTAGCTGTCAGAAAGCATCAGTATGAAGGGATGAGGGCGGCACAGAGCAGAAGGGTGGGAACGCTTAAGACGCCGGGTGCATGTGACTGCATGCACGCGTGTGTGTGTGTGTGTGTGTCTGTGTTTGTGTGTGTGTGTGTGCGTGTACACTTGTGATACTTGGGGTTTAGGAAACATCAACATTTAGCAAACAAAACACATTTTCCCCAAGTAATTAATATTAGATTTCCACATATTTCAGAATATAAATAAGTGCTGAACAAGATCCTGACGCAGGATAAAAAGTGCATAAAAGCAAAGGTCTCCCAGGGTTTTTGGAGCAAGAGGCCCAGCAGAAAAGTGAGCAGTGACAGGTAGCCTTGGCTGAGCAGTGACAGGTAGCCTTGGCTGAGCAGTGACAGGTAGCCTTGGCTGAGC
>JAODJU010000001.1:1853522-1868689 GCA_026776725.1 Gnathonemus echidnorhynchus
TGAGCAGTGACAGGTAGCCTTGGCTGAGCAGTGACAGGTAGCCTTGGCTGAGCAGTGACAGGTAGCCTTGGCTGAGCAGTGACAGGTAGCCTTGGCTGAGCTCCTAACCCAGCCACACTTTGCTCTGGCTTTGACGACGTCGTTCCCTGTGCTCAGCAGGCCTGGGATATCCTGAGAAGTGGGATTTTCCTGCACACTTAAGTCGTGGACCCCGCCGTTTAAGGGAAGAGGACCAAAGAAAGAAAGAAAAAAACAAAGAGGCGAGAGGACACTCTGCTGAAGTTTCAGGGTGACATGGCAGGGAGGGCACACAACCCACAGGAAGGGGGGGTTCTTTCAATTGGCCTCACTGCTGGCCCAATGCAAAGCAGTAGTGCTGTGTCCTTTACGACACAAAACGATATAGTTTCATATTTACCAGTATTTACCAGACCAGGGTGGCAGAAATCCCCTAAATGCTTTTAGCTCTGAAAAAATAATAAATACAAAAATAATTAGGATTTGTACACATTTTTCGACGACAGGGACTCGGTAATAATACTTTCAACTTTACAAAGGAAATACAAATATAAGTCCTCTTTCCTTCTGTAGCACTTTTCTGGTCAGTTAGAAAGTTATTACAAGAAATAATAAATTACCATACAAAACGTACACTATAAAATATTACACTTACGTGGTGAGCCTAAACTTTGAATGCTTTGCAATAATTAATACAAACCTCCTCAAAAACCTGACTTTGTCCTATATTAAAAAAAAAAACAAAAACGTGTCAGCAAAATAGATTCCCTTGGTTCAAAGCACCTGGTCTGTTGCTTCACAGACAGTTCCAGACCAGGATTAAGTGCACTTTTAACACTGATCTGCTGGGGGAGCCACTTCTGTCTGGAGTGGGCCTGTGTTTGGCTAAAGGCCCAGCGCAGAGGCCACACCTGTGCACAGGTCCTGTCCGGGGACTCAGCCGAAATCCCCAAATTCAGATTTAGTTTTGTTAATTAAAAAAAGGAGAGTCTGACTAATAAATATCACACATTCAAACAATACCTGCTAAAAATGAAGCAGGATGACACAGTTTCCCTCCAAACACAGCAAAGCGTTCAGCTGCAAAAATCAGAGGCAGCGATCTGCTGAGTGGACAGCAGCCTGAAGACAACCCGGCAGAAGGAGGGATGCGGGCGTGTCGTCGACGCCGAGGAGGACGGGGCCCCGGCAGAGGGAGGGATGCGGGCGTGTCGTCGACGCCGAGGAGGACGGGGCCCCGGCAGCAGACAGCAGCTCCACACACCAGGCCTCAGTGATGCACTTTAGGTTGGGACTGCAAAGACACCCACAGACAGGAGATAAGAAAGGACTCCATCCTTTGCCTGCTCATTCACAGCAGGCTTCTCACAGGTTCTACTAATTAAACCATGTATGTCACCAAAACCCTCATCAGTCCTAATATAGAAATACAGTTATTTAATCACATTATGCTGAAACTTTAAACTGATTTTGATGGCAGTTTCACAACCACATGAAATCAAATTCCTACCACCATCAGTAGTGTCTCTGCTGGTCTCAGGACTGACTGCAGTGTCCACAAGAAGGCCAGTACACACTTTTAGTTATTACAGTTTAGCAGATGCTACCCAGACAAATAGTTGAAGTGATATACTCACACTAAAACACGTAAGCATTTTTAATTAAGCACCTTTATCATGGGTACCCTTCACAGCCCTGCTATTTCAGTCCCTCCCAGACACTTTACATGCAGCGCTTTTACCTGCCAGAAGGGGGCGCTGTGAGGAGCCTCCGACACAGGGGCCAGGAGGCTGACTGTGCTCCTCCTGTCATCGCCACTCAGACCTGCCACCTTGGCTGCCTTGCTGGCCTTCCCATAGGTGCTGGGCATCTTGTGCTTCCGCCCGTGGGGGCGCGATAAAGAAAGGAGGCCGTGCTCCTCCATGAGGGGGTGAGACACCTTTGCACCAGCGCCCGCTGGCTTGGCAGCCTCGCTGTGTCGGGTGTGTCCCGGGGGCTCTGCTTTGGCACAGAAAGGGGGCCCCCCATTGGTGGGAGCAGAGTGCAAGCTGAAGGAGGAGCCTACAGTGAAGCGGGGCCTCGTGGGGGAAGACAGTGACGCCTGCCAGGGAGGTGTCACGGCCTGGGGGGGCCTGCCCCTCCTGCCTCCTGGGATGCCCCCGGCTGCCGCTGACCGCTGGCCCCCGCTTCCTTTGGCTCTGACCTTCTTGCCCTGGGTCGACATGGGGGCCCGGCCAGGGCTGGGAGGCACAAACGAGTCAACCTCCTCAGGCGAGGGTCTGCAGGCGCGTCCACCACGTGGGAACACGGCCAGGCAGGTCGCCATGGAGACATCGATGGACGGCGCGGTGATGGCGGGGGCGCTCACGGAGTACGACGACACAGAGGGGGACAGGCAGGCCGAGCCCGGCGCGCCCAGGGGCTGGAGGCTGGGCAGCCCCCCAGGGAAGGCCCTGGGTTCCTCAGCTGCCAGGGGCACCTTCCTGCACAGGGCGGATGGCACCACTTACACCGCGTACTGACGAGGGGCTTACAGGTCAGACCACTGACAATAAAGACATTCAGAAAGATTATCGAACTACTGGACTAGTAATCTAGAGAGCCAGGTGTAGAGGTATGGCGGGGGACAGACATTGGCACGATGTTCACCTCCACATCTGCGAGCTCATGTGCCTGTCCACTATGTGCTGCAGTGCCCGTCTCAGGCGATACAGGCTGCGGTTAAAAACGTAGTGTCCACGGTCCATCAGCCGGCTGCCGAAGGAGCAGTACTGAGGGACAGGGAGAGAAACGGGCGGCGTAACGCATCAGTAAGACACAGCCCCGTACGGGAAACGCCTCCCCAATGACAGCACGTACCCCCAGGGGCAAAGGGTGGCGGGTCGAGCCAGGACAGTCCGCAGTGTCGCAGTCCTCCGGAGCGCCACCCTCGTCGCTAGATATTCGGCTTTCGTCATCCCCCCCCAGGCAGGGGGGTGCGGACCCGACAGCGGGTATGACACTGGAGCCGTTATTTACGCTGAACCAGGAGACACAAAATACAGACGGGAGAAAGAGCACAAAGCTGACATTTACAAGTGAATGTCCTACTCACAACACCAAATACATGCTGGCAGACTTTAAGCGTGTCGATTGTTTTTCTGTCTCTCCTTTAGGTCAGGAGTGGCCAATCTTATCCTCACAGGGACACTGCGTGTTTTCTCAAATCCAAATTTTCTCAAATTCGCAAATCCCTGAATAGATTACCAATTAGAGGACTGATTGGCTGAAGAGTCCTCACACCTGGGTTTGAGCAGCTGACCTACAGGTTATCCCAAAAACCTGCATACACACCGGCCCACTGAGGATAAGATTTGCCACTTCTGCTTTAGATGTACAATGTAAAGTAAAAAGGTAAAACTTTACTTAAATTATAATGCATTCATAAAGTACTATAAACACAGCTATAACTATTTATAAAAAAGCATAACACATTATAGCCATGTGTATTGCGCATTATGACTGCTCATGAAGCTCTCATCTATAATGCATTACAAATACCTTCATAATGCATTTTAATGGCTGAAGGTATCTATAATGCATTATGATTACTGCTTTAGGTAGTGTTACCAAAAAAATTCAGAAAGGCTATGGACTGCTACAGCGCCCTCTGGTGGCCAGAGAGGTCTCTTCATGTAATTTCTGCAATGCTGTTGTTTCCGTTTAAAATAGATGAGTGGAAGTACACGGTATACAGAGCTGGATAAAAATTTCACCTGAGACAGAAGCGGGTCTTCAGTGTGGCTGTGCCCTTGCCATCGTGAGAGTTTGCAGGCACACCGTTCTGGCAGTCATGTGACAGGGTGGGCCGAGCCTTGGATGAGTCCCGCCAACCCGCCTGCTCCTTGCCACGGCCCGTGTCGCTCTCCTGAAGTCGCCCCCTGTGCTCCGCCAGAAGCGAGTCGAAAAGCTTCCTGCGGCCCAGCACAGCGCGTCTGTGTGTCAGTGAGTGCGTCTGAGAGGGAGGGAGGGAGGGAGGGGGAGGGAGAGAGGGAGAGAGAGAGAGAGAGAGAAAGAGAGAGAGACATGCTTTACAACCAAGAAGTGGATCTACGGACTCACCGCGTTTGAAATCACAATACATTAAATGTGTCAGAATGTCAGAGGGCACCCAGTTAAAGGTGCCTGCCTGAGTCACCGACTGACCCCGATACTTTATCAATGAAATTAGGTGGTTCCTACTCCATGGGAGCCCGTGACAAACCTTGCAGGTCAGTGATCGCGTGCATGGGACTCTGCTCTCAGGGTCCAGGACTCCACAGTGCTTGTTGGGGTCAAAAACCCTTCCTGGGAGGAAGAAAAAGCCACAAAAGCATAAACAGGAAGGTCTGAAGTCACAGCATTAGATCATACTGAAAGCTAGGTCAACCAATAGGCACAACTGGCCTGTCTCCCCCCTCACAATTACACAGAAGTGCTTTTACACTAATTCCACAGACCTGCCTAATAATTTGGACCATGCTAAAAGTCGGCTGCCAGGTGTAGACCTCCATGTCGCTTACCCAGTACAGGGACAGTTAGCCTTGAGCATGTCCCAGGGACCACACGGCAAATGGCAGAGGAATAACCTGGATAGGATACCAGTTCATAGCAGGGCACACGCACGCGCACACGCTCACGCACACATACACAATCACACACACAGGGCAATTTAGCCACTAAGGTTAGCCTGCACATTGTTCTGCTGCAGGGAGAACCAGGAGAAAACCCAAACAAACATGGGACAGACATATAAACTCCACATACAGAGGCAGGAATCGAAACACTACCATGGGAGATGTGAGGCTACAGGGCTGCCCCCTGCTTTGTGGGCTTTCCCACAGTGACAGTCACAGTGATGCCCTAGATACAGAAATTGCTGTTACAAACACCACAAGAGCTTTGGGTCGCCACCCTTTAGACAGTAAGAATGGCCTGTTGACTGTATTTTGAAGGCAATGGTTTGCTTACAGATTTTAAGCATGACTGGATGACGGGTGGTGGTAAAGGGGAGAGTCACACCAGGCGAGAGATTTGGTGGCGAATCAGGACCAGAGCTGTGTGGGTTTGAGCGAGTGACGTCCAGAGAGAAGGTATCCCGCTGATTCCCGCTTTGCTGACCCGGACAGGGACTGACTGCTCATGAATCCCAAACATGGGATTTAAAAGTTTTGTTTCTCTTTAACAGTTTTCTGATATACAAAATTAAAACAATTATGAAATACTAAAAAAGAATTTAGTATTTTAAGCTACATACTTAACATTATTATGTATTTATTTAATTGATTCAGACGACTGATTCTCTTCAATGCAGGCCTCACCTGACAGCTTGGCCCCCTTAGTGCCATTTTGATGCCTTCTGTCCAGCGATGAGGGTGGGGCACTGAGTCCCCTGTCCAGAGGAGAGGGAGGGCTACTGAGCTTCTGATCCAAAGGAGAAGGTGAAGCATTGGGCCGCTTGTCCAATGAGGAGGGAGAATGGGTCGGCCGCCTGTCAATGGCAGAGGGGGAGACACTGGGCCGTCTGTCCAGCGTGGCGGGGGACGTGGTGGGATGCCGTTCGTACGAGCAGGCAGGGCCCGGAAGCCCTCGTCCATTGAGGACCTTCTCCAGAGATTTCTGGGATGCTGGTGGCATTAGGGAAGATTTGACACCAAGAGGAACGGGGGCAGTCTTGGTCCTCCCCAGGGGGGGCATCTTCTCCAGACTTACCACAGGTACTGAAAGACTGAGGGAAAAAAGGGGAGGGAGGAGGAGGAAGAGTCGGTCAGAAGAAGATGATGAACCATCCTGCAGCTCAGCGCCAGTACTTACTACCCACCATGGCTTGCCCTGGGACACTTTGGGTGGGTTCATGGCATGGGGCTTCCTGCTGGAGGCACTGTGTGGGTGATCTGCAGATGCTTTGTAGGGCCTGGCTGGTGCACTGGGGGAGCCGCCGGGGTCGGGGCCTAGGGGACCTTTAGGCTTCTTGGGGATAGAAAGGCCCCGGGGACTGGAGGAAGAGCCATGCCTCCGCTCTGAAAGGCAGGGTGAGACACACAGCTGGGTGAGGCCCAGCCTGGCCCAGCTAGGCCCTCCTGGCTCTGGGAGCAACGTGCAGCACACTGTTCACCAATCACTGCATGGCTGGCGTGCATGGGCAGGTTTCACACTATGTCAACAGCACACTTCTTCATAAATAACACAAGTGATTATCACCACACTTTTGCAGGCTTAAGAGAAATTTAATACAAACCACAAGAAGCACAACAGGGAATAACGGATGAGGACACACTAAATGAGGAGATCACCACTGTACTGTCCCATTAGAAGCGCCAAACGTGCAGCAGAGTAAAACATGGGGAGCAGTGTCCAGCCTGTGCTGGTCTGGCACCCATGTCACTGCGTCCGGGACGACCACAGCATGCTTCATGGGGCCTGTCTCCATGGTAACTGGGGTCAGAAGCCCCCTCACCATTACCATAGCTGACATGGTACGACAATACCCAGCATTCCTCACCATAACAAAGGCACAGTCCCTAACCATCCCTACATACGACAATACCCAGCATTCCTCACCATAAAAAAGGCACAGTCCCTAACCATCCCTACATATATGACAATACCCAGCATTCCTCACCATAACAAAGGCACAGTCCCTAACTATTCCTACATATATGACAATACCCAGCATTCCTCACCATAAAAAAGGCACAGTCCCTAACCATCCCTACATACGACAATATCCAGCATTCCTCACCATAAAAAGGCACAGTCCCTAACTATCCCTACCACAAGCTCCCTTGGTTGGCACAGCTTACACAGCTTATTGTAGACACCATGTCTGACACCTACCGAAAGTTCAGCTAAATCACAAAATATGCCAGCAGCCAGCAACAATCTACTCAAATTCACCCAGCTCAGCATGCAATATTATGCGAGGGGGTTATTGAGTTCTTCACTAACAAAAATTGGTTTGTTCTGTTCCCACCCTCTGGGGACACAGACGGTCCCTGCACCCTCAAATGATCATTGCCAGAGGTGTTACTTCAAGCACAGACCTTTAGTTTCACCCATCTGCCAGCTGGACAGTCTAAAGATGTAATCGATGAATCTCTGATCTGCAGTCAGCCTTCCTGAGACAAGGTTCTGCTCCCTGAGAGTCACCAGAGTCTCTCTCAACTGTACTGACTCGGAACTGTCTCACACCAGCAGAGGAAGAGCAGAGGAAGACCTGAATTTGGCATAAAATTAACAGGCCGCTATCACGGCATCAGTAACCCAGCATCCAGTTACACAGCGGTCAGGCTGTCTGAGGCTTTGGCCGGCAGACCGAGTGACCAATCACCTGAGGTCTAATGCCAAGGGGAGCAAACCCCTAAACCAATGAGGTCAGGAGCCGAGGATGAGGCTAACCCAAACCCCGGAGTCCCAGAAGCTGCCACGATGATAGAATTAGAGTTATTCTACCGTTTAGGCCAATCAACAAAGCCATCATCATTATGATTAAGGAAGTGAAAATGGAAAGGGGTTAGCACTGGGTGGCACATGTCAGCTACCCATTTTGCAGACAGGTGCTGCCCTGAGGGAACATTCTAGAAGGAGCCATGGGTGCTGATACCAGGTCTAAAGAAGCATATGGCACAGACACCCCCATGATGAAGGCCAGTGATCCCTCTCAGCTTTAAACAGCGATGCAACAGCGGCCCAGGGTTACCAAGTTTATTATGAACGTTCTGGAAAAGCAACTCGGTTGTGTGATTGTTCTGTGGAAGAGGTGACAGACAGAGGTGAAGATTTGCCTGGGGGGTCTCTGTGTCACAGAGGAGCCACACTTTATCATCAGGTGGCACCCATGATTGCTCCCATGTCATCGGATGCACATGCACAGGATGCTAGTTAACAGCAACACTGTCATGACCATGACATAGGCCCAGGATTAACATTTCATTTTATTTATTTTGCAGATGCTTTTATCCAAAGTCACAGATATTTCTGAGACAGTCCCCGAAGCAATTGGGGGACTCAAGGTCTTTGCTCAAGGGCCCAACAGTGAAATCATTTTGCCAACTGTGGGATTTGACCTGGTGACCTTACAAACACAAGCACAGAGTCCCAATCCACTGAACCACACACTGCCCCCCAGGAAGATATCAAACCCAAAAGATGGGGGAACTAACGAAATGGGCACAGACTGACCTCACTGATAGTCACAGGTCTCAGTGGCCTTTATTTATTTGCGCCAAGTCCAGATTTGTATTGCTGCACTCAATATAATAAAAATGGACTTTAAGGACGTTATTCAGTGTACAAAGAGGCCAGCCTGACGAGATCACAAGGGCTAAAACACAAAACCGCCTGTCACCCACAAACCATACCTGTGCATAAAGCTCCCCGTTCATCTTAGTGCAGGTGTGCAAACAGGCAACATCCCAGACAAAGTGCAAAGTCCAGCTCATGGTTTGGCAGCCGCAAACTGTCCATGGCCCACATCCATGGAGACTCACACAGGCACTGGGCCATGAGGTCCTGGACATTCCACAGCATTACTGCAAAGGCCAGAAGAACAAAATTGCCAGCTACCACTGAAGCAATATCTACCAGAATACTTATGTCATAAAACCACCGAACAACCAAAGTGTCTGATGCAGTCCCGTGCAGAAAGGATTTGTAAGAGTAGCTCCAGCTTCTGAACTTAGTCATTTATTCTCCAAAGAAAATTCTCTCACCAGACAGGGAGAGTCGGCCTGTGACTGAGCGTCTACAATGACAGGACTCAAATTACACCAGCAGGGACAGCCGAATGATCCCCGATCAACAGCATACACAGATCCAGCAGCCGACTCCCTCAGGCGGCACACAGGCGCCCACGCATGACAGCTGAGCCACACCGTCACCACCACACCGCAGTGGGCTATGCGCGTTTTCTGCCCGAGCATGCGGGTGGGGCGTGGCCCTTGGCCAAGCCACCGTGCTCCACTGCCAGAAGTGAAAGTAAACATGGTGCTGGAAGAGAAGAACGCACACCAGAGGCCGGGTGGTGAAACGGCGCTCACTAACGTCAAGACAGAACAAGAGATACAACGGTAACACACACACACACACACACATAGGTGATCACAGCAACACAACCTCTCGGGCACCAAGCCTGAAGTCTGAAGACAGTGTCTGTTTGGTTTAAATACAAAAGAGATATGCCGCCATTTTGTTTGTTTTAATCACAAATGATTTGCAGTGTCTGGGGCCAGACTAGAACCCTCACAATGATCCACTCACCCTGCCACATGTCAGAGCAGAGAACACTGAGCATTCAGCCCTGTTCAGGTTCACACAGCTCAGGGGCGCACCAACATAAACACAAGTGCCATGAAAAGGGAAGCTTGCCTGACAAGTTCAAAATCAGTTGCCCGCTGGCAGTCACCCTGTGTGATCCATCAAATGTGCCCAGGTGAAGATTTCAAAGAGCTCATATCTGACTTTGTTTTTTTCTGCTCTGCACACAGGAGCATGTGAATTCATGCAGAAGATACGCAGTCCGGCTAAGCAGGGACAAACAGCACAAGAAAAGAAGCCAAGAAAACAAAACTTACCGCAGTGCATCTGGAAGCCCTGAGGTTTGACAACTTGATTGCAGATATTGCACACAACAAGACAGAAATCATCCTGTGCAGGACACTGGCCGAACACTCGCATGTCTGCAGGAGAGAAGCATGGGGGCTGCAAGTTAAGTGGGTGGGACTGCGCATTACCAGTCACTTGTCACACCTCAGTCTATACCGGAGGATGAATGAAACGTTGCATAGCAAGCAGGACACATCCATTAACATTCCCAAAACTTAAGTATTTATTGCATTAAAAAAATCCTACTTCAATTCGAACATGTAAACATCACTCATCCTGCCACACATCTTATAAATAGACCTGCACTACCTGTGTTACTAAGCAACCATTAGGCAGATCAATTATTACAAACAGTGTAATAATTATTTTGCTTATGTATAAATTTGTTGGTTTGTGGCATGTTTCTGACCCAAATCTGTGTTTTCCGTTTCGTGCACTGAGGCAGGAAAGCAGGCCATGGGCGGTCTCATCCCGACAGCTGCCTTCCGCTGAACACGCTACATTTTGCCACTATAAGGAGCACATGGCCTCTGCGTGATTCGTGGGAACGTCTGCCGCAAGCAGATCCCAAAACGATGGTGGCGGTGGCTTTGTTGCCATGTCTGGCTCGAGCAACCTCTGTGTGGATACTAAACCCCGAGCCATTTATCAGCCAAACGGGATGCAAGTTGCCTTCACCAAAGTGTCACAGTGTATGGATGGTCTCGAATTACCCTCAACTAGAAACTTTAAGGCTTAAATAAACACATAAACGAACCGTGGACTGTGCCACAAAACCCCATTCCAGCACGCCTGCCAACATAAATAAGACGTGTTCTTGTAGCCATTTGCTGCAGAGGGCTGGGAAATTAGCACTCAAACACTTTCTACGCCTCTGTGAATTCATTATGAACGCTGCCAGGAGCTGGCAGTGTGTGGGGAAAAAAGAAAGAAAAAAAAAAGTTAAAAAACGTTCTGCTTTCTGATATTCAGCCCTTCTATAGCTCACGAAGTCCTCCCCAGGAAAGGGAGATCTGCCTACAGAGCCAGCATAAGACCGTGATGTCAAATATTCTGTAAAATGGATGGATGGATGTATGGGTTAGACATTAAATATCATTGTATTTGCCACTTCTACACTAACAATGAAGGCATTGTGTTAAGATCACAGAAACTCATCCTAAGAAGGGAGATATTACAGCCGATTATAGCAATAAAAATTTCACTATGATAATTAATTGATCAATGTCGCCAGCAGCATGTTCATACAAGAACAAAGAGCAAAGAAGCTAGATAAAACAGGCTGAGGATCCCAGCAGTCAGCTATCTGTTGCAGGCTGCCCGCACTCTTCACCTTAACCAGCCATGCCAAAAAAACGCTGGCAAGCTGAAATGACGTCCTCGCCTGGACGTCTGTGCTAGCTTACGCAAGCCTTCAGCCCAGGCTCCTAGATCAAGCTTCACTACAGACTGTGGCGATTAAGACCACAACTACAATAAATCTGCAGCAGCACCGCGTAGGAAACGTCCTTAGCTGACCCACATGCAGCAGAACAGATACTGCCAGCTGAAGATGGCTCTGAGCGGCTCGTGCGGAACGTACATGGGCTGGGCCGCACTGCCACAACAGGGTGGCAATCCCATAACTACATTAACTATGGTGTGACCTCAAGTTCATGAATAGAGAAATTGGGAAGGGCCACAACACACCAGCATATTTTTTTCCTGGGAGCAGGCGCAGGTACACATGCAAGTCCATGTTTCTGCATACAAATGCTCAACATCGATAGGACAGGACAAGACAGGAGCTTCATGAAATTGACCAGAGAAGTGGGTTTGTGCTGGGGAGACAGAATGAGACCAGTTATTCCTAGCCTGCCACGCATGACCCATTACACACAATAAACAATTACTGAGGACTGGACTACATGCCAAAAGAATTCAGTGACACCAGGCTTACAGAAAACATGCAAAAAGGAACATCACTGTGCTATCACCGTAAACAGAACTTCACAAAGCAGCAAAAACGTTTCTGATTGTGTTTCTCTTAAGCGTCACAGAGCATTAGAATATCATACCCTTTCTGATACAAAGTTTCCTGTAGGTGACACTGCAGAAAACACATTTTATTCTGTGCTCAGAATGATAATGCAAATTTATAACCTAGAAAAATGGCTTTTTGTGATATTCAGTCACTTATTTTGGTTTTTCAGATGCATTTGTCTTCAAATCCATCAGTATGCAGTCTGTCAAGGTGTTATTATGCGTTTTTTAAAACAATATATCTCTTCAGCTTGTACAGAAAATAATCAGGTGGACAAATATTACTACGAGGCATTACTTTGGTTAAAAAAAATACAATTCAATGTTCATTTTGAATATTTCCTTTTTTCTATTTTGAAGTCTCCTTTAAAAAAAGAGAGATTATTACCCTTCATGGTAGATTTTTATTTAACAGTATTTCTTCTAATAATATTCTGGTCTAATTTCTAATGTCATGTATTATAATATGATAGTTTTCGATCGGACTTCCAGCGTGCACCTATCGCCTTCGTCGATCTTTGAGCTACAGGTGCCTGGATCAGACCCAGTGAGTGACAAGAGTAGGAAACTGCACCGGGGACACGGGGCAACCTTGTTTGAGTTTACACTGACAGAGGACGGGCTATAACCGGCAGAAGTTAAGCAGGTAAGGGAGCCTCCAGCGGAAAACTTACCGTCCTTGCTGAGTTTCATCGCCTCCCCCCGGCCGTCCAGGAGCAGCTCCTTGCCGACAGTATCGTTCCCGCGCGCACCTGCCGGGGAGAGCGGGCTCATGGGGTCACCCCGCACACTGACACATCGCTATACTGGCCCTGGATGTTTTTACTGACCCCCCACATAAGTTATCAGACACACACCTGGTAAATGAAGCCGGGGTTAGGCACTGGCCGCCACTGACAGGAGGGGCATCTGTCAAAGTACCTCAGCGACAGCACGCGGGGCTCAGGGCGAACGCTCATCAACTTACACGGTGTCTGAACGCCCACTTCTGGGCTGAGAGTCAATCGGCCAACTTCACGTTTTATTAACCTGGCCAGCTACCTGTTTATTTAGACGTTAGCCTAGTTAGCTACCTCAACTAGAGGTACACGTAGGAGAGCGGGCAGCCTAGCCAGCTAACGAGCCAGAGACGAGCGCAAAAAACGACGGCCAGGGGGCCACACGCTTACCGCCACAGAAGTACAGTTTAGCCGCATCGGCGTACGTGGACCAGGGTTTGTACAGAAACGTATCCGGGCTCGGCAGCTTCCCGTCCAGTGTCGCCATTGCGCTTCCTTCTTGTTGCTTTTTCTCTCCTTCGCTGTCAGCGACACGAGACTTCCGAAGTGTCTGACGTAATTGTCGGTAATTTCCGCCTCCGTTCGTCTCGAAGCTCGGCCACATTCGGGTGATAATAATACGGGTTATAAGCAGTGCTTGAAGTAGGCCGGTACTCGCCGGTATTCAGTACCAGCTCATCTTTTGTTTTTCTCTTCAGAGAACCGGCACCTCTCAATATCAAATAGTACCGTATAGCAAGGGGAGTACCGGCAGCTGGTACTGAATAGCAAGGTGAGTACCGGCAACTCATACTGAATAGCAAGGTGAGTACCGGCAACTCGTACTGAATAGCAAGGTGAGTACCGGCAACTGGTACTGTATACCCACTTCAATCATTGGTTATAATTTTTTCATGGCTTTAGTGCGGTGAGAAAATGATCACGCGTGAAACAACAAAATACCTTACGTTACGTGAATGCCAAAAAAATAATAAACTTGCATGCCTTTTTATATAAATGTAAGTACTGCTTTGTATCTAATGTGATTAGCATTTTTAAAAGTAGTGTATGTGTCTGTTTTTCTCAAATGAACTACAATTATCTTCGTAATACCTTGGGTATATTTCAACTTTAAAAACTTCGTGGACTAGTCCTCTCCAGTTAATTATTGGTGGAAGGGACACACACTACACTTTTTCCAGAAATTTTCACTAGGTGTCAGTGAAATACAATTCGTCAAGCAAAATATAATTCGTCCGTCAATAACTCGATATAATAAACAGAGAGCGCCTCATCAGTTTTATCTTGTGAAAAGAAGAAAAACTGTGATAAAATACAAAAATTTTATATTGCACAATTAAATCAAAATGTATGATTTCCCTTATGATCGCCTCATTACACTGGTATTTATGATTTGCCTGAAAATATTTTTCCCCCATAACTAAAATGTCCACGTGACTCGTTATTATCGTAGCTTCTAACCACTACGTAGGTCTTATCAGCAACTGCAAGAAGCGTTCGGTTAAGGCTGTTGAAAATAAACGAGACACATGTTGTGTTTGGTAGATGACTGCTAGTCGAACATCAGCATCAACCGTTAAGAGTGATTTATGCAGAAATACGTGTGTTTCAGATACTGTCAACCCATGCCCTGGGTGATCCCCAGCAATGTTTTTTACAGATTGTTGTGTGGGACAGCTGTTGGTCACTGTGAGTAAACCCCACCCCTTTCTGAACAAAAGTGAATGATTATTAAAAGATGAAGAGTTTAATAGACTGCTGAGAGACCTTGACATGCCCTCTTGCAGATCCGTTTTTTGTTTGAGTTCGGTTATCGGCGACTGATGAACATAATTTACACTACTCACGGTATTTTTGAAATTCTGTTAGAAAGAGGACTGGGCAAATTTTTTGCTGCTTTCTGATATATGTGATCTAAAACTTAATACTAAATAATTTGACAAGTGACCACTGACCCACAAGATGTCTTGTTCAAATGCCTACATCCTGGAGAAGTCGACACCAGGAGAGATATGAACCAGAGGTGGTGATATGTTGATCAGTCACTAATTGTGACGTATTTCTCACTCTGAGGGTATAACCTTGGGGAGCCTGAATGGGTCTTAGCGTAGAATGAGTCTCAATCAGTCAAAATGTGTCTTTTGTTGTTGTTGTTATTATCGTTTTTGTTTTTGCTCTTGCTCACTGTGACCTCTTCCACTTTCGTATTCAGCATCAGTCAGCACAGAAGGTCCTTGCGGAGGACAGAACTTTTCAGTTGAAGAGAAATTTCCAAAGCTTTGGTTCCCAACACTGTAATATATGATGAGGAAGATGTTTGGTCATTGGTGGTCTCGCATCAAAAAGAAAAAAAATAGGATAGAGTTTGGGAAATTGGCTCCTCAGTTATGAAAATTACAAAGAAGATCCACCAATTCTCCTTTTTACTTGTGTCTGGAGAAAAGCCTTCTTTTGTGGTGCTTGATTCCTAAACTCATCAAGGTTAACACGTTAAAACCTGAGCATCGGTTAATTCAAAAGTTTACTTCAATAAATGTGTTTGAAAGAATTTTAATATCCTGTGTGTTTTTAACTTTAATCAGAATCAGAATCAGAAAAACTTTATTGATCCCGGAGGAAATTGCTCATGTTACTACCAGGGCTGTGGAGTTGGAGTCGGAGTCGAGGAGTCGGAGTCGGAGACAATTTTGGGTACCTGGAGTCGGAGTCGGCAAAAAGTTAACCGAC
>JAODJU010000001.1:1882575-1893258 GCA_026776725.1 Gnathonemus echidnorhynchus
CAGGTGGGTCTGTTATTCAGACGGAGCATAAGTACGTGCGCGTGCCCATATACCGACAGGTGGGTCTGTTATTCAGACGGAGCATAAGTACGTGCGCGTGCCCATATACCGACAGGTGGGTCTGTTATTCAGACGGAGCATAAGTACGTGCGCGTGCCCATATACCGACAGGTGGGTCTGTTATTCAGACGGAGCATAAGTACGTGCGCGTGCCCATATACCGACAGGTGGGTCTGTTATTCAGATAGAGCATCAGGACATACATGCAGTCATGCCTCACGTGCCCCTAAAATTGGCTAAGACTAAAAATAAAACACAAAGAAAACAGCGACTGCTCTATTCGTTATTGCTTTATTTCAAATTTCACCCACACGTTTCAAGCACACGGATCCCTCTTGAAAATAGATACAGGTGCCATCAAATTAAATGCTAGTGCTTTTGTCAATTTTTTTCTTCTTTTTTTTTCAGTAGATAGAAAAGGAAATGCAGTCCTCTTTTTACTTTACAATGAAGAAAATATTTCGGCAAACAGACAGGGTGGTCATTTCAGTATTATGTCAATATCTCCACAATAACATTATCCAAAATTTCCAAAGGTGATGAAAGGAAAAAATAGAAAAATAACAGACTTCTACACACATACATATCACCTTCAGCATTCAAATATTGTACACAAATGAGCTAAAACCAATGAAATAGTGATTTTTATAAAAATGGGCTTTAGACAGAAAAAGGTACACCGTCCCAATTTACTTAAGCTATACATACATACAAAAATACACACATCTGCAGACACAAACACAAAAATCTCAGAGAAGGCAGTTTGGCCACATTTCCCTAAATAGAAATATTCAGTGTGATAACCTTTCAACAACATTATCCTGTCAAAAAAATCTAATTAAAATTAAATTTGAAAGTATCAAAATTGTATAATCAGGTTCTAGTAAAATCGTTTGATCCATATCTCATTGTAAAACTGTCAAAGTGTTTCATTTCCAGATGACAGTAATGCAATAAACATTTTAAATTTGACAAAAAAAAAGAAGAATTACTCCGTTTCCATGGATATTGTGGATTTCTTAACTTCAGAACAAAGTCTGACTGCTACAGGACTCAGTCTACAGAACAGGCAATAGATCACCTTCATTTGGCATTTGCGTTGTGAGAAAAGATCCAGTTCTCTGAATAAAAGGTGAACAGGGGAACAAAATAAAATTGCCTTTCCCATTTAAAAACATAAATTGCATAAAGGAATATAATCCCAAACAACAGGTAATTAACAGTTTGCAAAGCACATCCACATTCATCAACATTTAACATTTACCTTAAGGTTCTACAGCTGATTAAAGTTCAGACACTTTCATTAATGTGCATGTTTACTTCAGAATGGTGGTCTACTGAACAGTTTATGTACAGTAATAAGTCCTCCAACTGTATTAGTCTCTTGTAACTTTATCGTCCCACCATTAAATATACAACAAAGCTTAAAGTTCTGGAATTTGTAGCATACAGTTCTGTAGACGGCATACAGACGCATTCTGTGGGGTTTGTTCCTACAAGCTCTCTGTGAGCGCGCTCTCTCTCTCTGAGTTCAGGCAGGTGTTTGGCTTTCTCTCCACGCCAGAGGTGCAGGTCGGCGGGTGGTGGTCTTAAACAGTGGTGGTGGCCTCAAACAGGACCCAGGACCCCTAGCACAGAGAGCACATGCAGTGCTGCCTGGGCAGGCTGTAGATTGGTCAGTTCAGCAGCTCTTGTACCTCGCAGTCCTTGAGCTTGGCGTTCTCTCTGACCTCGTCAAATGTGTATGTCTTCACGATCTTCCCATTGTGAAATACTGTGTGCAGCAGGTCCTGATGGGCATAGACACACCGAAGAAACCAGCATGAGATTTGACCATTGAAGTGCAATAAACACACCTCTAAAAGTAAATCAGAACATCTATCAATGTCCTTAAATATCACAACTCGTTGGCTCAAAGGTTTAGGTCCCCAAAATGACCATGGTTTTTCCAAAATAGTTTTCCACAAACCCGAACAGCGCTGCAGCACAGCCTTGACGGGCGTAAGCTGTGTCAGAGCGGCAGGAACGCAACATGCTGCACCCACTTCAGCAGCCTGACATACAGGAAACTGGGGCTTCTCAAACCAGACTTTTTACTGGACCTCTCATGACACAGAAGACAAAGAAAAATCCAGTGTATTTCCAAGGCACTGAAAAAATACCATGGATGCCACTGGTCTAATAATTGGCTGATAAAAGAAATACACTTGATAAATAAAAATAATGTATCCGCCATCTTTCGACTGAAAACATTAAGGGACAGCTGTTCTTGTAGAGGTTTGGCAAATAATTCAAAGAGGTTATCAGAGCCATCTGGAAAGGTGCTAGTAGTGGCAGATCTTGAGTTTCCCGTTTGCAAACTTGCCACACCAAAGGAAACAGTGGCCGGCCACCGGGGAATCGGAGAATGACACACCTGTGCCAAATGCTCACAGCCAGAGCAGGGAATCCAGTGCCAGCTTCAGCTAGAAGCTGAACTGGGATGAAAATGTGAAACAAATATATGAAAGATGAAGTGCAACATGTGGGAAAAAAGGAAGCGAGGGGACGTAAAACACAGGTTCTAAACATCCATCTTCCAAAACCATGTATTGGAGTGTGTGGATCAGAAAGCCAGAGTCATGACCTGCAGAGCCAAAGGTCAGGGGTTCAACCTCATTGCTGACAGTCATCATTGGGCCCTTAAGCAAAGCCCCTTACCCCAAATGCTACAGGGATTTAAAAAAATAAAAGTATCTGCTAAAAAAAATTAAATGTGTAGTGTATGGACTATGGGAAAGAGGAGTAAAACATAGGAGAATATATAAACTTCAGCTACAGGAGTCAGATTCAAACTCCCAGCCTAGGAGGTGTTAGACTACTCTGCAGCCCACTGACCCTAAAGCTTCACAAGCACATAAGAAGCCATTTGGAAATGCTCACCACTCCATACTCCTCCAGCTCCCCTCGGCCCTCCTCCAGGGTGAGGTACTCCCCACTCTGCGACTTGTGCAAGGACAGCCGTCCCTTCTTGGAGCGCTTGTTGGGGTCCGCTACAGGGTCCTTGAACACATTTACCTGTGGGGAAAAGGAGGCGTATTCCCAAACTAATCGGGTGCTGTGTGTGAAACAATGGGGAACCTGATGTGGCAGTAGTAGAGGAGAACATAGAGGAGAACGTAGTGGAACCTCGGAAATCTGGGCCGAAAGCACGACCATCCCACAGGAACGCTGATGTCACTTGATGCAGTGGAAGACTGGTAACTATGACTGAGAAGGTGTGGTCTGATCCATTGTAGCAGTTTTTAGAGGTAGAGAAGACCCTGGCAAGGACTCACCCCAAGACCGTTGGTGACGACGTAGCTGCACTTAAAGGAGCAGTTCAGGAGGTCTCGAGTCAGTTTCTGCAGCAAGGCACCACCAGACCCAAAGGAGATGTTCTCGATGCTCCACCGGTTCGTCTTCATTCCCTCAACAATCTGCCCCCCCAAGCCCAGGCACGAGGTCAGACTGAGCATCCAATAGCAAGGCGCTGGCCCCAGAAAACAGGACGACTGTACCCACCTCCTGCAGTGTGTTGATATCTACACCGTCGCCCTGGATCACTCGGATGTAGGGGGGCAAAACCTTGAAACCCAAGCTGTTCTCAACAGGAAGAAACTTCTTGCCTAATATATCCAAGACCTGACAGAAGAGGACATTAATTCTTACACAGTTATACGGAATAAAAATTCTGATAATAAAAGGCATCGGTCTTATTCAACAACAAATGAACATTGTTCAGTCATGTTTTAAAAAATCATCGTATTGTACCCTCTACTGAATGTACTCAATTGTGCATTCAGACTTGCATTCATATAGCTGTTTATTTATTGATACTAATTTGCACACTGTCATTACAATGCTCTACACTACCATTTTTTGTATACAGATGCTCCTTGCTTTATGATAGTTCGACTTACGATATTTCGACTAAGATGGTTGCGATAGTGATGCACATTCAGTAGTCTTTGGGTTTTGTCTTTGAATTTTGATCTGTTCCCAGGCTAGCGATATGTTGTATGATACTTTATACTGAAGTATGGCAGCGTCCACCAGCCAAGCTTCCAATCTCTGTAGCGATCGCAAGCATAAACTGGGTTTAGCAATGTATGTTTAGTATGGTGTCTTTTTTCCTGCGTTTAACCAAATTAACAAATTTGTATTTATTTATTCACAATGCAATTACTGGTATTTAGTTATAGTATTCATTTACTTATTCAGTAACAGTACTCATTTACTTATTTACTGTATCATATTCAACTGTTTTTCACTTACGATGGGTTAATAAGAGCATAACCCCATTGTAAATCGAGGAGCACCTGTACTTCCTGTTTGCACTATTGCTTTTATTTGCACTACTTTGTCTCTGCTGTTGTGAATCTGCCCACAAGTGGTTTTGAAGGATTGATTTGACGTGATTTGACTGAGCATCTATGCTGACTGACCAGTACATGCCACAAAGATCTGGGTTCTTTCATGATGTGATGATGCCCTAGCCTACCTTCAGTACGGTGTCCAGAGGGTTTCCAGAGTCTGGTCGCACCAACAGAGGCGCCTTAGCACTCCGAGACTCGATGAGGTCCCTCAGGTCTTCACCCCAAATTTTCTCGCAGGCATTGTAAATATCATAGCTATCACTGACAACAGACACCGGGACGGAGGGGAACTGCGTCACGATGTGCTTAAAGGCGTCTTTCTCGTGGTCCTTCCCCCAGGCGGTAATGGTGCTGGGGAAAGTGCAGAATTAGGAACATTGTGAGTCAGTGGAAAGCATGTCAGACCCCTGAGTCACACAAACAAAAAAGGAACTTCTCATCAAATAACAGGTACAGAAAGAGTGCATGTTTTGCTGATTTTACCGCCAGGCACGGACGTTATAGAAAAACAAACATTAGCGACCTATACGAGAAGGGCATCATTTATAGCACTTAAGTTCAGTTAGGACAGTCTGCCCTTGTTGTTCCATTGATTCCGTCTTTCTTCATTGTGAGAATGTGATGGAGATGTACATGAAATCATGTGTCACCAATTACCCTTACCACCACGACACATAGCAGCCAGCAGAGGGCAGTACAGACAAAACATGAAGCAATAAATATGCAATTCGGAAAAAAATAATGGAAAAAAGCGCTTTCCCAAAAGATATGGGTTACTGACTGTGAAGAGACAAGTGGGAGCATGCACTATATTTAGAAAAATGCAACTTTTCAGTTTAAAAGAAAAAAAAAAAATAAAAGACTACAGGCATAGATGGTGCCCTGCTAAGCAGTGAGGGCCGGCGGCCTGGGATCTGCTGGAGCTCTACCTGTGCTCTGCTGCCGGCACAGAGAATCCGGGCACAGGGTCCTTGGTGCCGTAGTATTTCTTAATGACTCCGATACCAGCCACGGTGTCTGTGCCTTTGAAGTTCACCAAATGCGCAGAGGCCCCAATGCCAGCTGTCTGAAACAGACATAAGCAAAACAAAAAAAAAAAAAAAAAATGCTGACAACCAGACCATTGAAAAACTTGCTGGTTTTACAGTCGACTGTTTGAAACAGTCGCTGAAATGGGCCAGAAGTGAAATATTAGAAAATGGTTGAAACAGGTTCAATGCCATTGAACTGGGCCTGATACAAAGTGACCCTGCTACACTGAGATTACCTCCTGTGAAGAGACTCCCCGATAACCAAAGTCATGGAGCTTGTACTCGAGACCTTCAAGGCTCCCAGAAGTCTCCTTCAGATACTTGGCCAGGATCTTCTTCTGTTCCCTGGAGTTGGTGGCTACAGTAATGGGATACCATATCTGAACTAGAATCGTCTGTGGAAGAGGAGATGAGAGACTGTTCATTTGACTAGGTCAGCACCAGATCCTTCATTCATGGACCATGTGTGTGAACAAGGTTGTTACAAGGGCACCATTCATTTAGTCAAAAGCCAAAGGGTATCTATAGGACCTGGGATAGTATTCCTTGAGCGTCAAGCAAAGTCCACCTTTGACTTGACTTCTTTGACTATGAAGCCAGAACAGAAATTCTCAGTGGATACTGTCTGGTGGGGAAGGACAATACTACTTTGGGAGTGTTACACTCTGTACCCTACTGATGGACATCTTAGGCCTCCCAGACGGATATGCTAAGGCAGCGTTGCCTGTAGGCCCTTTGGAGGTGATGATATAGCTGATGCTCCACTCCCTGCTTTAATGTTCTTCTCCTGATTTGTTGTGGACAAGGACATTTGAGATCTACGTTCAAGCAGATGGAAGGGTTGGGAGAAATACTTCAAAGAAGTAAACCATTTAGGAGAAAAGGTATATAAGTGAACATCAGGCATGACGGCATGGTATGATTATGATGAGCAGACCAAGGTCAACGTTAACATTCTAAGGGCTGGTTAGATTCAATACTCGTCTGGGGAGTATTTTTTTCTGATCATAAAAAGTCATATTCTGAAATCATTCTCTTTTCTGCACAGTGACACCAAGGTTAAAGATGTACACCATTAACCTACCTCTGAGTGAACAACAACCATCATGAAACATGCAAACAGCCATTTCATTTAAATAAACAGCAGCCACTACTGGCCAAGTAAATAAAAACAAATCAAGAAAAGATGAAAATAAGGGGGACTGTCATTTATGAATCCATGATTGGACACAGAGTTTTTCTGAATGGGGAAGATTTATATCTGGCAGAATGTAGGATGAACCACACAGGGGTCCATTTCTCAACCAATTGAGTGCCATTTCACTGACCTCCACCCAGTTGGTGAGCCAATAGCACTTGGGGTCAGTGCTCTCGACGGTAAAGAGCACATTTCCACGTGGGATCACGCTGCCTTCTGGGACAGCTTTGATTTCGATGGGGAGGTGACCATCATACTCCTGAAAGCCACAAATAGCACGTATGACTCTACAATGAAGTGCATGGACCTTGGTTCTTACAAACAAAGAACATAAATATCCACTTTAACTACAGCTCAAAATAAATACATGATTTCATGACATAAAAACATTTTTAATAATTGAGTATTGTGTATTTAATATAAGCATCACTTTTGAAACATGTGAAAAACATGACAAAATATTTCATGACCGAAAAATACTGAAAATATACTTCAAGAAAAATGAGCACATCCATTAACTAGCAGAGCTGACCATCATTTCTGTATTATGCAAACCTCAACAAAAAATACTGCAGCGCTACAAAATCTTGCAACTACAGATATTTGTTTAACCCATTTACCTGCAGAATATAGTTCCAACCACTCTCATTGAACACATCATCTTGAAAATGTTCCAGGTACACCTTCTTTGCCTCCTGAATCTTTTCTGAAGTGACCACCTTGCCTGGGACCCCCCCAAGGCAGTAGAGGGGGAGAAATACAGGGATGGGTGACAGCGGGGGGGGGGGGGGGGGGGGGGGGGGGGGGGGGGGGGATACAGAGATAAAATGGCAGGGGTGAAAGGGAGCAGCAACAATGCCGTTTCCTGAACTCATCACAAGAGACACGTTTTTCCCTTGTTGGCACGCAAGGTACAAATACCTCAATAATTCAAGAAGCCTTCGGGTTGATGTATTTTAAAAGGAAGCGTCTGGAGTGTGTGACCTGGAATTCCTTTTTAATACATGAACAGGTCTACCGAATTTAAGACAAACAGAAAAAGTTATGAAACAGGAGTGACTACCTTTTAAGTACTTGTGCAGGATGTACTGTAGACCATAGAAGACTGTTTTGTCATACTTTACTTTCCTGTCCCTGCTAGGTTCTGTCTTCTTCTCCCGGCACTCAAAATATGAGTAGACTTTACTAGTATTGGGTGGGTACTGCTTGTAATGCGTAACCTATGCAACAGATAAAAAGAAAAGTGTTAAAGTAAACAAATCGACATTTCTTAAATTTTGGTGTTTCACAGGACACATTCCTACCAACTGGTTCATGTGACACCACAGTTCTGACAGGACCAATTCGCCAGGCCCCCACCCCACTCACTGCGACTCAACAGCATTCAGACGAAGCTGGTGGCAGAGCAGCAAGTTGGAGAAGCAGTTCTGGGGGTTTAATCCCAGCCAACTGTTTTCTGAAAGCGACACCTGGAAATCCGTCCGGATGAGGGGCTGGTGAGAGCAAACCCTGATCAGAATGGGAACCGGGACATGGCACCAGGCCGCCACAAGCATGCTGCCTCAGCAGCACCGTCAGGCAGGGACGCGGACAGGCCAGAACCCCACACTCTCTTCTGGCCCGGCTATGAGAATCCAGGGATAAAAGCCTGCTTCAAGCGTGACAAGTTTTTAGGGGCTTAGGTTGAGGGACACAGGAACAAAACAGGGAGGGTGAAAGAGTTTCTCATTATCATGGTTCCCCTGTATGAGAAAAAAAATCCTTTCCAATAGGCTGGCCAAGGGATTCGGGAGCAGGTAATTACAAACTGGGTAAGGCAATTACAAACTGTGTAAGGCAATTACAAACCGGGTAAGGCAATTACTATAATGCCTGGCAAGAAGATCACAGATGGGGATACATTAATGAGCTCACTGTAATGTGCTTAAGGTGATTATTTTGTCCAGAAACATGAAGACAAGCATAACTGCACAGGTTCACGGTGTGATGAAAACTTCTGATTCTACTTTTTCTGGAATCCTTTGTCATTGAAATCATGGCAGAACCACAATGAGCATAATAAAACGTGGCACTTTTTCAGTCTGCAACCCCCCCCCCGTGGTGTAGCATGTGGGATTCTGACCCCCTATGAGGGCCCATTTTGACTCTCTCTGATACCTTCTGCAAAGTATTGGGGGGAGGGCAGATTCTGAATGCCGCCAGGTAGTGCTGGGCAGTATACTGGTTCATACCGAAAAACGTTTTTCGTATTATTGTTATGATATGAATTTTTCTTATACCGCAATACCGGTTTAAATTGCCTACACAACGTTCGGAAAGTGGCGCAGCTGGAAACCGTTTGGGGGGGGACCTTTTTCACTGCTGCACCACTAAAAATGTACCGCAAAATATCAGAAACGTAAGATATAGCTGACGCTGGAGTTGAAAATAATGAAACACTGGGGTTGTCAAAAATCGATTCTCAGATACTAATCAATATTAAAAATTAGTATCTGATTAGATTCTCATTTTCACCATTATTGATACCAACAGTGTGGTTTTCTCCTCATTCGGCAAACTTCACACAGCACCACTACAGCGCAGGCGCGCGTGCTCGCAATGGCTAATAATAAAATAATATAGTTAACCTGGGAACAATGCAAAAATGTAAAACAAAAATGTGTACTGTAAAATGTGGTAAACACCCAGTCATACTTTTAAAAAAAAATACAATCGCACACCATGAAACCGATATAACTCTGAAAAATACCGTGATATAAATTTTTGGTCTTACTGCCCAGCTCTACCACCAGGCTTCTGCTTCACCTAGATCCTTTGGATGTACCCACTGCTGGTCACAATCAGCTGGGTCATGCCATTTCTTTAGCACCAAGGTCCGAGTACAGCAGACCAAACACACACAACCATCCTCACAGACGCCGCTGGACATGGCCTGCCCTGGGGGGAGGCATTAAATAAATCTTTTTGCAGCAGTTTGCATAAGGATGTCGTGGCACAGAAGTTAAGCAATCCACATAAAAAACAGAAAATTTTGCATGCTGATATTTTTTCATTAAAAAAAAACAAACAATCGAAGAGGTTTTTCCCATTAAGTGTTTAAATAATGCTACTGCATTTTGCAGTGTTAGTGACAGACGCGACTTCACTGGCTGCAGCTATTAACAGCCTGTGACCTTTGCTTCCTCCTTGACCTTCACATCAACATCACACACCCCCGAAAAGGCAGCACAGGGCAGCCTGAGATCTTTTTCTCAGCTTGATGCGTCTTGTTAACTGCTAAACATATCCTGTCACCCCCCAACATAGAACCAAAGTCTCTCATCAGACTCGGGGAGATTATAAATCTGGGGCAGCACACCTGTTTTCAGGCATGGCGACCATAGTGCACTCCAGACAACATGACCATGGAAACTATAAATAAATGTTAAGGTCAAAAGCACATTTAATCGCACATAAAGTTCTTTTACATTTACCTTCCTGTCCAGCCATCCCACACGACACGCGGCCGTTTGCCTACCCAAATGAGGACGTTCCGGCAGTCTGCACATACCTCTCTCTGTAGTGAAACTCTACCACCCCCTAGGGAGCCTCACTACACTTTCATTATACATTTAATTCATTCAGCAGATGTGTTTATCCAAAGTAACACAGATTGTCGGGAAAGCAGGGTGAGGCAGCTGGGAATTAAGGGGCTCACTCAAGGGTCCAACGGGAAAATCACTCCGTCACCCTGGGGCTCAAACCAGCGACATTTGGATCAGATGAGGCATCCTGACCCCCCCTCCTCAAGTACCATAGCTAACAGGTAGCATGTTGTAGAAATTTGTTAATCTGGGTTCTCAGCCAGCAGTGCTGATTATATGAGAAAGGAATGAACTTAAGCTTTTACTCGTACAATGTACTGATATATACAGTGCCCAGCCAAAAAAAAAGTCGCCATTTGAATTTTTCATTGGACCACCTTTAGCTTTGATTATGGCGCACATTTGTCATGGCA
>JAODJU010000001.1:1893358-1905784 GCA_026776725.1 Gnathonemus echidnorhynchus
ACTCTTTGACAATTCGAACCCAATGAATCTTGGCATTCTTGTCCTGGAATATGCCCATGCCAACAGGGAAGAAAAACATCCACTGATGATGGATGGAGGTGTAACTTGGCCAGTCAGTAGATTCAGGTACTCAGCTGACTTCACTTTATTGCTGCATAATGTTGCTGGGCTGTAATAATGACCCAGTTATTGGCTCTTGAGTATTTGCGGATATAAATTCAAATGGCGACTTTTTTTTTGGCCGGGCAGTGTATATATCATAGATAATACATGTAATATATTTATCATGGATATTAGTAAATGCACTGTCTTCGGCAAAAAGTGTGATATAGCAGAGATCCTTATACAGTTTATATATAGACTTTAAATGAAACGAGGAAGTTATTACGACATACCCTGTTCGCGTTACAAGGAAGTTAAAAGGTACTTATTCTTCTCTTCTGCTGTAAAGCACTTAATGCTTGACTGTAGAATAGTCTGATTTCATAACTAAAGGCGTGGCAGCCGGCTCCTCTGCATCTGTCTCCCATGGCATCACTCCGAAAAGCACAAAAATAGTAACTATAGCCTGAAAGGAGGCCCGCACCCGCCTCTGGCCGGCGGCACTGTGTACCTGTGCACACAATTCAGTCAGCAATACCGCCGTTTCTCTTGCTGAAATTACGCGACCAGATAAACTCCTATTAAATCATTGACATGTGGTCACAAAGAATGGAAAGTCATTTGTTTCATTTGCAGTTCAAATCAAATCAAAACATTGTATCATACTCCTGAGAAGATGATTTACTGTTTCAAATAAGTTAAATTGTGATAAATTCGCACTTCCTTTAAGTATGATTTTACTTAAGTACGCTAGTTTCACTTTCCGTTTCGGAGCCCACCGTCATGCGCTCGGCAAAACGGAGGAGACGGAGCAGCTGGCCGTGATTCCCCCCTGACCAGCTGCTACCCTCCGACCCTCCCCTTCATCACTTCGCCTCTCCTGACCCCCTGAACAAACCGCCCCCCTTCCACCGCGCGTACGTGCAAAATGGAGCATTTACATACTCCTTTCCTGAAAATGTCCGCAGACTGACCAGGAGCACATGAGTCAGGGTGGGAAGCAGAGTCATGGAGGTTATGAAACAGCGCATTTCGGTCCCTCTATGACTAAATGACGCCCCCCCAGCAGCCAGCAGCACCCCGCCCCGGGTCGGCCTAGCAAACCCGGCGCACGGAGTGATGGCCTCGGAGAATAATCCGTCTCGGCTTTCCTGCACCGCTGCGGTCAATGGGCTCCGCCTGCCAGCCAACCCAGCGGTCACCGCCGCCTTTTATCCCGCCGCCTATCCTCCGCGGAACCCACCTTGTAGGAGTCCGTGGCCAGCAGTATGTTGAAATCCTGGTCTCCGCGCTCCATCTTCCCGTCGCGGCTGTCAGTATTGTTACTGCGAGCCCTGCCTGCCGCCGGCCGCTCACAACCAAGCACCGTCGCTGGAGGCGGGCTGGAGGATAATGCGAGCGAGCCGAGGAGAGGCGGGCCTACGCCGGGCCCTCCCGTCAAATTGGGAAGCCGAGGGCGGCGGTGACGAGCCGTACGAGGCAGGGAAACTAGTTTAGGGGGAGGATAGACAGAGGGGGAGGGGTAGGGGAGGGACGGCGGCGCTGTGATGTCAGTGTCGGAGGATGGGCTCATGAGGCTCGGGGTCAGTGCGGCGCGGGCGGCGGATCGGCCCTTTCTGCACGCATCATAGCTGTAACACATGTAACACGCCTCCCTGCAGTTTAATTTCATAATTCCGATGGTAAAATACTCAAGGAGCATTCTGCTTATTAATATGCAAATATTTGTACATATCTTCTTTCGTACATTGCATGTGTGTCTGTGTTTTACAGTTATCTGCACAAATCTCCGTGCGTGTCTGTGTTTGGAAGACATCAACTGTGTTTAGGTGGAATTACATTCGTCCTTTTACTGATGCCCGTGCACCTGTACGTTTTATTAAAGCTTCGGTTCGTGACTCCAATGGCACAGTGCAGCTGCCCACATTTGACGGAAGGTGGCAGCATTTCGCCGAAGAAAACTCACCTGGATAACTTGCCACAATCATGATGTCGTTTTGGGGCCTTCAGCCGTTGTCCAAAACAGGGTTGTGCAGAGACATGTCAAGGAGCAGGTGCTGAAAGGTTAAAAAAGAGGCCTCAGTACCTTTAAAGCTCACGCACAGGTTCACATGAAATAATTTAGACTAAGTGGACTGGTGCTCGGGCAAACCCCCCCCCTTTGCACCGGCCTGGTCCAACAGACATAATTCATAAAAAGTATATGTCAGTTATTTATACAATACTTGCAAAAGTGATTAGAGTCTCTCTCACTTTCTGGAGATTTCACTGATTTTTTTTAAAAGAATATTTTTACTCTCTGTATCTGCAGAGGAGAGATGCTGCAAATTTTGATAGAAGGATGCTGAGGATAGAGCTTCCAGGCAGGAGGAAAAGAGGAAGACCTAAGAGGAGGTTGTGGTGAGGCGAGGACATGCAGATGGCTGGTGTGAAAGAGGAAGATGCAGAGGACAGGAAGCGATGGAAACAGGCAGTTCACTGTGGCTTACAGGAACAACTGAAAGATTTTTCACTCCTCCTGCACATTTTAATCTTTTTCATTTCACAATATCTCAGACATAAAAGCAATTAACAGGGCATCCATCCCCATTTCTGTGAACAATTTCAGAAACACTCAAATCAGCAAAAGTACATTTTAGAATAGTGACATATACAACATAAAATATGTTCAATATGCTTTTGAAGACAATTCAGGATTCCTTACATTCTGAATCCATTTATACTTAAAATGCCAGATTGGCAGGGACGGCACAGTGGGGGGTGCAGTAGCTACCACTATGTCAGCCATAGCACCCAGAAGAAATTTCTGTTTATTTTTTCTTTTTTATTGTTAATGTGTGAATACCATAATTTAACATATCTCCTAGAGCATAACACTCAATATCATTGTGACTGTTGTGGAGCAGATACTGTGTGTGTGTTTATGATAGATAGATTCTTTATTGTCATTGTATGTCATACAATGAAACTCTGTTTGGTGCAATCCCATTAGCAGGTTCTAAAAACATAATTCAGAAAAACATTCACTCATACTCTTCACACACTCATTCCTATGTACGTGTGTTGGGGGTGTTGCAGTAGAAAATAAACTGTGGTGATCGGCACATTAAGGGGAAACCTTAACCCTAAGTTTCAGGGCACCTTCGCTGAAAAGTCAAGCAGCCCCATAGCACCAGCAAAAGAAAATCTCTCGTGCCGCCCATGTGGCTTGATTTGGCAATGACTCAACTTATTATAGGTGTTGATATTAATATATGTTGACATAGCCTAGAAAATTAAATGCTTATGTTAATTGCTACCTAATATGTTTTATTAACCTCTTTTTTAAAAAGCCTTCTCTAAATTTATTTTAGGACACATTCTTGGAAAGTGCTGGAGTGTCCTGGAAATAAGGTAGTTTGGCTCCCCGTGTGCGCGACACGATGCAGACCTCCTTCATAATGGGCACGGCTCCCCGTGTGCGCCGCACGATGCAGACCTGCTTCAGAATGGGCACGGCTTCCCGTGTGCGCCGCACGATGCAGACCTGCTTCATAATGGGCACGGCTCCCCGTGTGTGCCGCACGATGCAGACCTGCTTCAGAATGGGCACGGCATTTACTTATAAATACGTTCACCATTTCAGTATTGCAAACTGACCAAATCTAAATGTGGTATTGTGGCGACAAAATTAAAACAGCCACCGATCATCACTTTAAATTTGGTGTAAATGAATAAATCAATTCATCTTCTAATCGCTTGTCTAGGCCAGGGTCACGAGGTGAATACATACACAACAGGGTGTGTGGTCCTCCTGCAGCTGGCATGCAGCATGCTTTTCATGTATCAATATTTTATGGATTCTCCTTGTTTGCTCTGCCCTTCTGACGTCCATCGCTCTGGAGCACCCCCTGGGTTCTCTGTAAAACACGCAATCACGTACAAATAAATGTAAATGTGATGAGAGGACTGGACAGTAAATACAGCCACCAGCAGTCCCTGTCAGTGCCAGAAGCAACAACACTGTGAATTAAAAAGCCTTGGTTGAGGGGCTTTCTGCATGACTTTTTTTAGGTGTGGTAGGTGGTACTTGAGTGCTTGAATTCCTCAGTAAAGACGCCTGCTGATGTAATGCCAGAATCCCTGAATGTACTTTGGAAGCATATTGATTCATCAGTTATCTTTTTGTCCATTTTTCCAGCAACCACAATGTAATATGTACTGGAGTAAAGAAAAATAAGCAACATAGGGACATTTTAAAGAAATATTTTTTAAAATTATCATCAACAGCTATAATAATAATCATCATGAAAGTAAAAGAGCTGATTGCACTACCTGCATTAGCGATAAGATTGTGCTAAATAGTCAGACCTACAGGGGGGGTGAGGGTGATATTTACACACATTCGTGCACACACACACACACACACACACACATACACACATATATACATACAAATGCCACTCAGCAAATCACAAAAAGCCAGTTTGGCCAATAATATTTATTTTCTAATGCATGAGAAAGTATCAGCGTGCTGTATACGAATTGTTATTAAAATGTCAAATCTATGAATTCCCTTTGAATTACCTTAATGGCATCCCCTACTTCTGTATATCAGTATATATATTTGAAAATCATATAATCGCTGTCAGAAATGATTTTAATTGGATTTTTTTCCCACTTCAAAGTAAAGATGTTCATGTGTCAACCTAGTTTTGGACTTAATTTAGTTCTATGGGGGTCAATTACTGTATTTAGATTTCCATTAAAATAGATTTCCTAAGGAAATAGGCCAGGGACTCGCCGTAAATGAAGGGCATTTGTTCTTACTACAAAACACAAGCATTTGCTTTTCCCGTGCCGTTCAATCTTGAGGATCTGCAATAGCCGCGCTAATACCCTAAAATGTATGCAAATGCATTTCACAATGGTCTTCAAATAGCAGACCCTGCAACTGTTACTTGACAAATAATGTGTTATATACTTCTCACTGAACGAATTCCTGCATGCTTAGGTGATTTTGCGCTGTAACCATGAGATGCATGCAAGCCTGTGGCAGAATCCGTCGCCGCTGTGCCAGAACTGTACTGCGAACGCGCAGTTTTGCCAATGCGCGTTTCTTTCCTCCCCCTTTTCTTTTTGCGGCGGTTCGCATACGCAATCCCTGAATGGTCGGTTGCCATGGTTTCCCTGGGTCACATGCGTGGGTTTCCTAGCGCCAGCAGCGAAGGATGCTACATTTCGCCCTGCCATTTTCATTCAGTAGCGACATAGTAGCGAGAAGGCAGAATATTCCCATTCTGCGGTGTCTATGGGAATGAGGCCACATCTGTAACGCCGCCTAATCGGATCTTTTATTTTACATATTTTGTTATCCCCCTCAATACCTTAGCTTTTAGAGCCATCCTTCAACAGTCACGTTATTTAACCACAAACTGCGTTTTGTTCTGATTTCTCCCGGAGACTGACAATAGGAATGAGTATAGAAATCCCCGAAGGACTGACGGAGCTGTTGCAGAGCTTTACAGTTGAAGTGCTGAGGAACCAGCCGAGAGATCTGCTGGAGTTCGCGCTGCAGTATTTCACTAATCTGAAGGAAAGTCAGAACGCCGGCGCTGCCTTGGGCAATGACCAAAACCCGGCCACTAGGCATGGCAAGGCTGTCAACTTTATCGAGGAAGCCATGCAGATCGACTCGGAAAACGGGGAGGATGAGGACGACGACGACGAAGAATTCGTAGGTAACAGATTACCTATAATCATGATTTATATTGCTAGCTTATATCGATAGCTTATATTGATTTGCTAATTTGCTGGCTAACCTTGGTTAAAGAGTTGAGGAACGTGCGATCAAAACGTAATGAAGCTAGCGACCATGATTCCGCATTTTCCCCGAACGTGAAAGGAGACGTGAAACAAATTATTTGTTTATGACTAGGATGCGCCTTATATAGCCTTTTTTCCCTCGCCTGACCACATAAAGAAAATGCAACATGATCCACAAAAAAAACCCGTAAGTGTATTAAAATGCCTCTTATTAACGTGGTATATTTACACATTAGATCCTACAAATGGAGCGACAGTTTGCATTTTCATTTCCTAATTATAATTGTGTGTAACTATTCAAAGTAACTGAAAAAGAATTGAATGAAAGCAGGCCGTATATGTTAGGCCCGTTGTAACCATCGCAGTTTACTACAACCGCTCAAACAACCCAACGCATTTATGTGTGTATCTACATGTGTGGATCATTATTTATGAAATTAAAGAGAACATGCACAGTGTATGGATATACAGAGAGGGTCGCTGTAGATAGCAATGTAATGCTGAGTGTCAAGAGGGACTAAGTAAATGAAAACGCATTTTCAGGAATGTAGGCTGATGAAACTTGATCAGGGTAAATTCGCTCCGCAAACAAATAAATAAATAAAGAAACAAACAAATCGCAGACTGTCACGTGACAGCCGCAGGCGCTCTGGAGCTGTCCAGCCTTAGTGCTGCCGCCGCTGAATCTGCTCTATGGAGAGTGACCGAATGTACTGGTTCATGCTACGGATGTCCACCTGATTTTATACAGTGCGGCACTCGCCCTGTGGTGTATTAGAAACAGGGACAGGGGTCAGGGAACGTATCCTGGGACGTCTTGTGTAAGGTGCTTGGGGGAGGTGCTGTTTATGTTATCCAGCTCCAGATATTTTCACCGTCATAGTAAAACAAAAAGACGCTCAAGACAACTTTACGCATATGGTGTCGTATTTATTTTTGCTTATATAATGTTTTTTATTATCTCGCGTAAAATTACAGTTTTATTGAGCTGCATGCTTACTGAGGCGATTAATTCCGACCACCTTGCTCATTGGGTCGGCAACTGAGGTTCCTTCTAGAACAGGTCTTCTTTCCATAACCACCTTGTGGCTGGTGACTTGATTAAAGGGCAGCACATCAAATGACAAAAATAGGGACAGCAATACTTTGTTTGGGGCATAAGAGGAACATTTGCAAAATTAATTCTGGTTAATGGATGTTTAAGAAATGATTACTGCTGCTGTTTGGATTCCAGCTACAGCTGTTATTTAATGACTCTTTAGATGATTAGAAATATTCCGTCCATTTTCCATAACTGATTATCCAGTAGAGAGTTGTGGTGAGTTTGGGGCCTGTCCCAGGAAGCCTGGGACATGCGGCAGGGGGCGCCCTGGGTGGGGACATGCGGCAGGAGGCGCCCTGGGTGGGGGGTCAGTCTATTCCAGGGCACACTGTCACACACTGTGGGCATCGTCAGTTCACCTAACTGCATGGTTCTGGGTTGATCAAGGAAACCCATTCAGACACGACATCCACAGAGCAGACTGAGGGCTGCTGCCCTGATTATATGAGGCCAGCTCCCCCCCACCATTAAATGGATATTAAGGCCCAGCAGGATCTCCAGGTCACTATCATAGGAGAAAGGTCACACTCGTTTGGTGTGGTGTTTGGGCACATACTTTACTTCCGTACTGTTGTCAAGAGCTGCTTTATCAAATATATTGTCATTTTTAAACCTTTCTGTAAGGTCTGACCTTTAAAAGGCACTGGATTAAAATTAGATCCGTGTCAAACAAACACTTATTAAACTCTGTCTTGGGATGTCCCCTTGACTCAGTGGAGGTGGTGAGCGACAGGACGTTGGCTAAGCTATATTCCCTGCTGGAGGACATCTCCCACCCATTACAGGACACACTGTCAGTACTGAGCAGCTCCATCAGCGACAGACTGCACGCAAGGTGTGTGACAGAGAGACCGCAGGTCTTTTCGTCCATCTGCTATCAGACTTTACAACAAACAATAATCACATATCGAATCCCAGGCTCATATACTCCCACACATATATTGAGACAGTTTTTATGTTTTTATGTTACAATACTCCAATTCTTGCTGCTATTAACATGTATATATGCATATTTATATTTATCAATCAATATAATCTGCATTACATTTATACTTTATTTTTCAGCATATTGTACAGTTTTTGATTATCTTATTCACTTATTGTATATATAGTATTTTATTTTCTATTGTTTAATATTACTGCTAGTGCTTAAGGATTTCTCTTCAATCTGCTTATTTCTGTTGCACTGTCCACTTTGCTGCTGTAAAATGCAAATTCCCCACCAGTGGGACTAGTAAAGGCTTATCTTATCTTATCTTATCTTATCTTATCTTATCTTATCTTATCTTATTTTAAATGTACGTAATATAATGAGTAACATCATTAAAGTACTCTTTCCACTTCCTATGGGGGTGTCTACAGAACCCTAAATTTAATTCTGATGCAGGAGCAAACAGAAATATACAGTATTAAATAATATATCCATCTGTTGAACTTCCATTCAGTAATCCTGTGCAGGGTCGCGGTCAGCCTCATGCGTGTCCCAAGAAAAAGTCAAGGTAACGTCCTGGGAGGAATGCCAGTCTATCACAGGGCATATAAATAATATAATGCAATAATGTAATACCCAGATTTGTCATGTCTATCTCCTTCCACTGCAATTCCAATTACATCTAAAGCTTTGTCCACTGACTAAATTGAAATCATATTAATCCTGACTCATATGATATGCAAGCACGTGACATGCAGTCACGTGATGCAAGACCTGACACAATCGCCAGGGTTTACATAAGCAAAATGAAAATTCATAATTGAATATTACCTATGAATAAATAAAATCCAAAGAAGGTAGGCAATGGAGCTAGTTAGTGTGATTGTGGGCTTGTGTGTTAGGAAAGGGACGTTGCATACTGTATAAACAGTATTATTTGGTCGGAGCGTTGCTCTCACCACACTGCCTGTACCACAACAAGCCGCACCAACGTCCTGGATCAATAGCCTGCGAGAGTTTGTATTATTATTATTGCCTCCCTCGTTTTACAGAGCCACTGTTATTCATTTATTTCTCCTTTCTGGCAACATAAATAATAGTGTGTAGATTCGTTAGTAATCTTGCTGTAGTGACATGTCACAGAAGTCAGTAAACACATTTGCTAAGTGGCTAAAATAACGGTTGTTAAACGTGTTCGTGTAATGACATGCGAGCGTGCGGTTTGACGTAAATCACACGCAGACAATGCGGCTCTAATGAGCCCGAGCGGGCATTGTTGCAGGAAAGCCGGCCTGCTCAAGCTGTAATCAGCCTGAAAACCAGCCATAAGCACGATGCAGCCACGACGAGCTGCTCGAAGAAGCGTACAGATAAGGGCCTGGTCTCTTGTGCTTTTCATAAGGGTGTGTTGATTCACCTCTGAGGACTTTTATAGGAGGCTGTCATTTTTTTTTCTTTACTTAGATTTAATTAGGGAGCACTGTAGGCTTCAAAGGATTCATGGACGTTTTGCGCGCATTACGGCAAACATGCCTGTCCTTGTAGCATGGAAAATAAGAAATGCAATAGGGTGCAAATCGGCCACGCAGTTACAGGGTTGCAGGTTTGAGTCCCACTGCTGCTCTCTGTGTGTATAGAGTTTCTTCACACAGTCCTACAACGTGCATTTAGGTGTCTCCTGTAGTGTCCCGTAGTGTCTATGGGTGCCCAGCGGAGCACTGGTGTTCTGTCCACAGTTGCGCTTCCTGGGCCGGGTTCCAGACTCACTGCCTGCTCAGTCACTAGTATGAAGTCCGTCATCTGATCTGCAATCAGGAATTGCATAAAGTCCGTTTATTTTGATTTTGGCTACTTAACCACACAAGCTGCGGAATAACCTGCCTGTTGTTTTAAATTCAGTTTAATTTAAAAACGATAGCAATGATATTCTTGCAGAAAAATGCCTGTTTTTCTTCAGTTAAATTTGTGAATATCAAAGTGCATTGACTATATTTGAATAAGGGTTTAAAAATTATGGCACTGACTGGAGCAGTTGTACTGCCATTGCATGTAATTGATTATATTTTATGAGACAATTACATATGTAGCAAAGTGTTGTAAAGAGTGAGCCTGGAACTATTCAGCAGCTATGCAGTAGTGAATTTAATTTCCTAAAAGAGTGATGACTCAACCCATGTCTGTGGAAGAGGATGGACTTTTATGATTGCTGAAACCTGTCTCATTTTTTTTCATTTCAGCTCCAGTGATCAACAGATTTAACAGAAGAGCTTCAGGTGAGCAGTGGGTCAGCTTCACTTCCCTCCCTTCACAGCTACGAAGCCCGCATTTACCTCAGCGTCCACGTTAACGCCCCTGCGGGTTTATAGGAGGGGATTAAACGGACGACGAAGTTGTAACGCAGCACATAGCTGGCGTTTGTGAGATGTCCTCCTCACGGTTGTTATGGACGGAGAAGTGAGACCCGATTGGTTGGTTTGGTCGCAGAAGTGGCAGCTGGCCGCTGAGCCTCTGCGTGTTTGTTTTTAGTCACATGAATGAGAGAGAGCCAATCACCGGGAAGCAGCTGCCCAATCGGGATCGGAGGCTCTGGCACATGAGAGAGAGCCAATCACCGGGAAGCAGCTGCCCAATCGGGATCGGAGGCTCTGCCACATGAGGGGGAGGGACTTCTTTGTCTTCTTCAGCTATTTTTGTAGACCAGGCAGATTGTACTTTGTACCTTTTTCTCTTTTCCTCACACAGCTGTATAGTATCCTCTAGTTTGGCACACAGATCTATACCTTTATCATGCCTGAACTGGGACATGAGCTTTTCCTGTTCCTGTATGTTTTCCAGTAAAGGACCAATTAAAAAAAAACAAATAAAATTATTTCCACTAGAGAATTTCACAGAGTAGCATATCCTTTACTTTTTATCATAATGTTTTAGATTTAATTCCTCTATCAGTGCACTCCTACCTGTGTGACCTCACGCTCGTTGCAGAGGATTCGGGAATTGCGCAGGTCGATGGTTTAAAGCTGCATTTCTCAGTCCGCTCCTCAGGGATCTACAGAGCGTTCACGTCTGGCAGAGAGTTCTGAGGGAGCAAAAACATGGAGCAAAAACAGCCGATAAACACCGGCTTAGAGCATCGCAGAGCTAGACAGCAGTACAGAAGCTGTTATAATAACTTAGGACCAGAGTCTTCAAGCAAGGAAGTGGGACACGTGAAGCAGGGAGGGGGCCTCAGACAGGAGCAGCCAGGAGAAGGTGTGAGTGATGGAAAGTAGGCATGTAGAGTGTGTGGCAGCCGAGTCGCTCTGCATGCTGTCTGACTGGGAAAGGGTTCATTCAGGAAGCATAATATAAACATGTCTGCTTGTGTCATGTGGTTTAGCATGTCAATAAGGAACCTAAGCAAATGTATGATTTTTAGTTAACTTTGGCTCTTATAGTTTTATAGTTTTAGTGGCTGGCAGAGTGATGTCACTATTGAGCCCCTGAGTGTGGCCTTTAACCCCCAGTTGCTACAGGGACTGTCTGGCCCTGCTCATCCTTACCTGAATGTTGCTCTCGATAAAAGCATCTGATGAATAAATAATTGTGAATATTTATCTTATGAAACAAAACTTCTCGGTGAGTGTAACATGGTGGAATCAGCAGGCTGTAAGTCCATTTTCCATGTGCACTGTAGCTAAATGCTTCCCAAGGGGCTTTCATATGTAACCAGCAGGCCTGCATTGCCAATCCGTAAACTGCTTATGTCACCAGGAGACCTCAGTCTCTACACTGGGACAAATTCAGCGACAGAAGAATTTAGAAACTCTACATATTAGTTGCAGAACTTGCTGGATTTTATCTGAAAAGTGGTGGGATCTGTGTCTTGCAGTGTGTGCAGAAGCCTTCAATCCCGACGATGATGAGGAAGACAAAGAGCCAAGGGTAAGCTCTCACGCAGCAGGGTAAGCTCTCACAGAGCAGGATAAGCCCTCATGCAGCAGGGTAAGCTCTCATGTAACAGAGTAAGCTTTCAGTCACAGGGTAAGCCCTCCCGCATCAAGGTATGCCCTCACACAGTAGGGTAAGCTCTCATGCAACAGAGTAAGCTCTCACGCAGCAGGGTAAGCTCTCACGCAGCAGGGTAAGCTCTCACGCAGCAGGGCAAGCCCTCACGTAGCAGGATAAGCTCTCACGCAGCAGGGTAAGCTCTCACGCAGCAGGGCAAGCCCTCACGTAGCAGGATAAGCTCTCACACAGCAGGGTAAGCTCTCACACAGCAGGGTAAGCTCTCACGCAGCAGGGTAAGCTCTCACGCAGCAGGATAAGCTCTCACGCAGCAGGGTAAGCCCTCACGCAGCAGGGTATGCCCTCACGCATCAGGGTATGCCCTCACGCAGCAGGGTAAGCTCTCACGCAGCAGGGTAAGCCCTCACGCAGCAGGGTAAGCCCTCACGCAGCAGGGTAAGCCCTCACGCAGCAGGGAAAGCCCTCACGCAGCAGGGAACGC
>JAODJU010000001.1:1912878-1941974 GCA_026776725.1 Gnathonemus echidnorhynchus
TCTCTCACAGTGGGAATGCACCTACAATGTGAATTTCAGACCCCTCCATGATTTCTAAGTGGGAGAACTTGCAAAATTGCAGGGTGTTCAAATACTTATGTTCCTCACTGTATGTATTTGTAGTTTGAATAATTGTCAGTGAAGGATGAATTTTTAATTTTTTATTGCCAGTGGCACTGCTGAAGCGTGCCACTACATGTTTACTGGGCCGTTAAGTATCATACACACAGATATATTCCATATGTGGAGTATAAGTAAATAGTTTTATTTTGTATGAAATAGTGTAACTCAGCTGAATTTTTTTTTTCTCACTACAGTGGAGTTTACGTCCTTGTATTTTTTCCACTCCTGATGGAAAAATGCAGAGAAGGCCGGGAATAGACCAGAAAATGATCATAGCTTTTTAAAGGCGACAAATTCTCTCGTGTTCAAACGGGGAGCTTGCAAACTTGGCCGCTATAGTGCGAGCGGGCGCCCCCTACTGCCGTCAGCTGGCAGTTTCTTTCCATCCGATAGTCAGCTGTAACCGAAACTCCTACCAACTTCCATTTCCTTCTAGCAGCTCGTAGTCTGCTTCTCACGTATAACACTTTATTCAACTTATCTTTGAGACAAAGAAGCGTTTTGTTTTACACACCGCGAACGTTCTCGTTTTACTTCATTTCTATTTGACTTTTATTTTTGCCTGCAATTCGTTCACATAGGTCTCCTATAATAATTGATGAAGCTGTTATTCATCGTTGCGTCATTTGTAGTTATGAAGATGACCATACTGTTCACGTTAGCATTAGTTATAAGCACAGTCATCAGCAATTAGGATTAAAGTCAATTAGCCCTAATGTGAAATACTGAATTCTTATATTAATGATATCACTTATCACTTATTTATGAATGTATTAATTTATATGTGGGAAATTACTCATATAATTTGTCAACCTTTTTATTGTACTCACAGTGTAGCATTGTATAGCTATTTGATATTGCAGATGTAACGAATAGTAAAAACAAAAATTTTATCTACTTAAACAAATATAATGTATGATTATTTAAACAGATGATATGGAAACAAAGCCAGCGCTCCGCGTACTAGGAAGAAACTGGCGATGTAAATATGACCAGAGATGTTTTTCTATACACGTTGTATAGATACCCATTCTTAATATTTGGTAAATAAAAGACAGGCGTCACAAAAATACGACGAAAATGGATTACTTTATAACCCACCTCTCCTGCCATTGTTTGATTCTATATCGAAACACTAACACTTAGTTTTCTTGATATTAAATCATAGAACAAAAACACAATGGGTGGGGGGGAGCTCTGTCCAATAAATAGCGGCATACAGATGACGAACGTGCCGTTCAACCAATAATAATACAAACATTAAATGGGGGCTAAAATTTTCAGAAGTATGGTTAAACTAAGCCAATTACAAATTAACGTGGTTAAGACTGACATTTTGTAGCACCAATAGATGTGCAGATCTAAAAGTAATCACTCCCGCCCCTTCAGTGAATGCCAGAGAAACTCGGTAATGGCGACGGATTTGGTAAGTGACAAAGTTAGCTGTCTGGCTACGGAGCGAAACAAAAGGTTGAAGGAAATACAATGAAACGATAAAATAACTTTAATTCTTACTGCGGACGTGAACGTCAGAGGGCGAAAGAGTACCGCCGACAGTGTCGCCTTCGAATGACATTTCCTGCCAGGGTGGAAAATTTCATTGTGAACGTTTGTTGTTTTGGTAGCTAGCCGTTAGCTCACTAGCTAGCTGGGTAGTTTTGTTTTGGTTTAGCTCTCAGAAGGTAGTTTGGGGTTCGGCCCGAGACGTGTACCTTTGTCGATCCGTGACTTTTAACTTCATTCATTTCCCCATCGTGAATGACAAGTCGTCGGGGCTTCGTGTCTGAACTTGTCGACATATTTTTGTGAAGTTTTAAACTTGGATCGTTCTGTAGTCCGCTTTTTCTTTATCTTGTTGTTGACATTATAATGGCTGATTATCCATCCAACAAAAGAGTTCCGTTTTGTTATCGAAAGTCACTAGATTAATGCGATTAAAACATCTAAAACCACCATTGTCTAATTTTGGAATTTTTAAAACATTTTTTTAATCGACCGTCGTTTGTGTGTCTTTGTAAACATATGATTTTGTATGAAAATTTTGCCTGCAGAAGATAAAGACGAGGACTTTCGAGACAAAGGGACACTTCAAAGGGAAAAGTGTGTAACGTTTGATTTAATGTAATGTATTATTACATTCCGTATACGTATTTAAACTGATTTTGTTCGGATATAACATTCTAATGCACTTTTTATGTGCATTTGATCGACGATCTTCCACAACCTAATTATAAAAGTGAATGGGACACGTAAGGCAAAAAGATCGCACGTTCTTTTCTCACTGTGAAAACATTTTGAGCTGAACCTTTTAGGGTAATTCTTTCGTGTTATTGATCATTCGTAGTTACGCAGTTCTGAATGAATGAGCCCTGGAGCGCATGCGCCAAGTTCCAAAAGTTTATAAACAAGGTTTGCGTGCAAGGGGTCACATGACGCCTCCTGCGAACAGAGACACCGAGTCCTGAGACAATAGACCATAGTTCGCGGCGTGCGTTTTCCACAAATATGTGTGCAACTACTCCGCGGACATGCACCTGAATGTATATTTACCTCCAAATACAGAATGGGAAGCTTTTCCTTTTTTGCATGTAGCGTTTTCTGAGACCTTTTATGACGTCTTTCACTTTAAACAAAAGAAACCGTGGTTTGCGTTATAAATATGAAGCTATTTGTAATGTTATGTAAATATGATGTAATGGGCATTTTGTGTTTTTGTGATATCGCGTTTGCCATTATGTAATCCCTACTGTAAATACTTATTTACATTATGTAATTCCTAAATACACTCAATAAAGGTGTCGTATTCTTAATTTATATTGATGAGGACTGAATGGGCTTCAGCCGACGAATCACTTCTGATTGTGGTGACCACCGTGTTTCTGCAGTCCGGCAAGCTGACATGGCGTAATATGGTCTGGGAAGTGGTGCCCAACAGAGCAGACCGAAGCCAGCTGGTAGAGCTGCAGAACGCCTCAGGAATCAGTGACGATTTTGACATGTTGAAGTGCAACGAGGACCTGCCGTCCTCTCCCGGATACCCTTCCAGTGAGAGTCACGTGGAGTATGGTAATCGCAGACAGGCACGCATACACGTATACACAGGCAGGCCCGGGGCAGAGCCAGGCTTACCTATCTGTAATTATGCCCCATAGACTGAGTGCAGCTGAAATCATATTTTAGCACATGCAGCTTATCCAGTTCTACACTTCTGCTGTAAAAGTCATTTAAAATATGATCAAATGTATGTTTAATGAGCAATACGATTTGCAAGGTTTCACACACTGAAAATGCTCTAAAAGGAGCTGCTTTGTAGTCTTGCTTTGACTCTGCAGTGGTGTCGTCATTAGCATTCTCAATTTGCCCCCCCCAGATGATCTCCCGGAGCTGCAGGAGGTCCAGGAGGGCAGAGGCTCGCCGGCCGTATTCCAGCTGTCAGCTGGCGTTTCCCATCAGGAACGCCGGCAGGGAGCCTGGAGCCCGGCTGCAGACAGCGGCTCTCCTGATACCAACTGGCTCGCCGAGCTGGCTAACATCGCCACCAGTCCACAGAGTCCCCTCCTGCAGACCCCCCACCCCAGGTGGGCCCCCTCCCCCCATATACCATGTCCTCCACTAATTATTATACAATGGATGCTGATGGAGTTCAAGGAAGTTCACTAGTGTTCACCATTCAGTCATTTCAGTGGAAAAATGCCAGGCCATGCAGTTATAGAGCAAAAGTCCATTTGTGTGACACGGCAGTAATGTGACGCAGGAGGCTTCTCCATGTACAGCAAGCGAGGAGAGCAGCGCACAGTCGACGCAGTCAGCATACGCCCTCTCCCCAGACCCAGGCGTCACGCCTGTCTTTCTCCTACTTGCTGATGAATCACTAACTCGTCTCGCCTTCCTCTGTCACTGCAGGTCCTCCCCTGTCCACATCTTCGCCAGCAGCAACAGTTTACATTCCTACGCCCGCCCCCCCCAGGCCTCCAGCAGCAGGCGTGTGCGGGTACGACCCGAGGTGGTGCTGTCGCCCCCTTGTGGAGCCCCTGTGACAAGCAGACCATATAGCATTGACTGTGTAGCATTGACTGCATTTGTGTTCCTGACTGCCTCCCCCCCAGGCGAGCAGCGAGTCAGAGTCGGGGGTCTTCTGCACGTCTTCACTCTCTGATGATGATGACTTGGGGTGGTCCCATTCCTGGCCCCCTACCGCCTGGCACTGCTTCCTGAAAGGTACCAACTGCCGAGGGAGGGGCCACCTGAAGCTGCACCACTCGATTCCCTTTGGAGAAAAAGTTGAGAAAAGAGTTTCTGTCTACATGGGGCATACAGTGGAATGCAGACTATTCTGTGCCATTAAAGTGACAAAATATAAATTAAAATTTAAAGATGAAAAATACATACATGCATATATACAGGTGATGCGTACTTACAGGGGCTCCATAAAGGGAGGAAAGTTAGGATGAAGGGTCCTAAACAATTTGGAACATAGTTGGATTGGTCCTTGTTGGGGGCCCAATATCTCCACGCCCCCCCCTGCACATATGCACATAAACTCCAGAAAGATAGAAATATGATATATGGAGATCTGTAGAGTATAGATACATATGTATTAGAGCAAACATAAGGTAAATGGTAGAGCTCTACATAGATAGCTCAGCTAGATACTTGTAGACCATTTAGCTGCAGGCTAAATGGTATCTCTGCCCTGTTTGTGAGTGAACTTGGCATGTTTCATTCCTGCTGGCTGTCCCACCACACACACACAGGCTGCTTACCATCTCCTAATTGCCCATAGTGTGTGCATATGTATGCTGTGATGGACTGGATTGGATAAATGATTGATATCTGATGTTTCCATACTCCTATTAGTACTTTCCAGCCATTTTGTATAATTTTGGTATCTAAAGTCAATAGCGCCCTCTACTGTACGGTATTAAACTGCACAAGAAGACACAAGCATGAGTAGTTCAGTCATACATCAGTAAGCCCAGACATTTAGCAGTTCCTCTGGCTGAGTCTGTTTACCAGGGGTTACTGAACCCAGCAGTTATCATCTCATTACATTAAAAGATCTATTTATTTAGCTGCCAGCAAAGCAACATTCAGGCAAGGCAGATACTATGTCACTTGCATGCAGCTGTCGAGGAGCCGACTTTGGGGCAAGTGCCTCTAAACTGGGCCAAAACCAGTACAAGACAGCGCTGGGACAAGAGCTGCACTTAACACCGCAGGACCTTTAGCCATTCAATCAAATAACCACTTAATATTTCTGTTTAAAAAGTTATTATTAATGAGTCACAAAATATGTATGAAATAAATAATGATTTGACTTAACAAAAACAAAAATGCTACAGATTTATTTATTTGGCTTTTATCCAAAGAGCCATACGATTGCGAAAGCAGGGTCGGCCAGTCTTTGGGGCACTTGGAGGGGCCCGATGGTGACATCACTTTGCAGACCCTGGGGTTTGAACCAGCAACGTTCCGATTACAGGCGTGCTATCCTAATCCACTGACCCACACACAGTCCCCATATATATGAATTCAATACTAAATGATTTGATTTTGGAGCCAAAAATACTGCACATTTCAAAGTTAAACAGTTTCATTTCGTAAGGAAGAAGCAGAGACTGTTTCCCCTGGACATCTGTCTCGCAGTTGCGGTATGTGATGGGTTCCTGGCCCCTCTGTCCACAGGCACGCGTCTGCGCTTCCACAAGGGTTCCAATGTGGAGTGGCAGGACGCCGAGGACCTTGCCGACTCCGATGACGACTCCGGCGATGAGGGGGAGCCACCATGTCGCTCCATCAAGGTAAAATGTCGGCTCTGGTAACACTAGGAGCACTGGCTGACACAGAGGCCGTCATCGATCTCTGGCATGTCCCCCTGCAGAGGTATGGCTCCGAAGGCTTGAAGCTAGTTGCCCACGAGGAGACCGTTTCTTTCAGCCAGTCGGTCCTCAAGCTGACCTTTGACCCTGGCTCGCCGGAGGATGGCCTCTTGACTGCAGAATGCAGACTGGACCATCCCTTTTATGTGAAAAGTAAAGGTAAAGACGGGAAATGCCAGGAGAAAATGGCTAGTTTGTACTGCATGAATAAGTATCTTTACTTGCCTGGGTCCTGGGTGTGATGTCACATTTCCAGTGGCTTTCTTAGTGGTTAGTCTTTATAACCGTCATTTAATCAGGTTTCACTATCACATTCCAAACATCTGTACAAATGGAGAAGTTAGCTGCAGTATCGCAGAAGAGTCGCATGAATGCTTTGGTCCTCCTCGTTTGCTCCTCGTAGGGTGGTCCTCCTTCTATCCGAGCCTCACCGTCGTCCAGCACGGGATTCCCTGCTATGAGGTCCAGCTGGGAGACCTGTGTCTGCCACCGGGACACCCAGACGCCATCAACTGTGACGATTCAGTTGTCTTTGACACCTTCAGAAGGTGAGGACCTTACGTGCAGCCCCCAGCTGGTCGGTGAGGTCGCTGGCATTTTACTGCCCCCGTAGCTGTATGGCTGTGCCTTGTAATATGTGCTGTGCCCCCCTTCCCCAGCTATGACTTCACCCCCCTGGACTCATCGGCTGTGTACGTGCTGAGCAGCATGGCCCGACAGAGGCGGGCCTCCCTGTCCAGCGGGGGCGCTGTCAGCCCCGACTGTGAGAAGCTGGCTCGGGACCTGGAGCCGTGCAGCGCCACTCAGACGCCCAAATCAAACAAAAGCCACACCTCAGGGACTGCGAGCAGTGCCACGCCCACCAAGTGCAAGCGGCCAATGAACGCCTTCATGCTTTTCGCCAAGAAGTACAGGGTAGAATATACGCAGATGTACCCAGGGAAGGACAACAGGTCTGTCTGCGTGTATGTCTGTGTGTTTGTGTGTGTGTGTGTGTGTGTGCGCGCGCGTATTGATTTACGGAGGTTGTGAGGTTATCAGTAGAGTGGCTTTAGTACTTCAGCATTCACTAGTATACTACTGCATTATCTTGCTACACTGTGTTACAGTACTGTACTAGTACAGGATTTCATCACTTCACTGCTACAGCACTACACTAGTACAGTATCAGGTTACTATGCTGTTACAGTACTACATTAGTGCAGTGCCAGATAGTTTGTAATACAGCACTACTACAGTAACAAGTTACTTCATCTCTAAGGTACTACAGTGCCAAATGACTTCACTGCTACACTCCTATACTAATACTGTACCAATGAACTTCACTGCACAAGTACAGTAACAAATTACTACAGTACCACATTAGTACAGTACCAATTACTTCACGACAATATAACCCAAATACATTATTAAGTTGTTTCACCCCTAAGATACTGCAATAGTACAGGACCAAGTGACCTCACCGCTACAGTATAACACTCGTACAGTGTTAAATTACTTCACCGCTACACTACTGCACTTCTGCATTATTGAAGTACTGTTTGTGCTCCTGAGAAGTTCTGAATCACCCTGTCCCTTTTGCCAATGATGCCGTCATTGAGATGTTTCTCTGCTGAATTTCCACACCGAAACGTTGCAGCCTCCATGTTCACAGGCAGCGTCCCGCATTGCCATCGCCGGCCGGGCCATCGTGGAAACTCCGATCGGTCCAGCTTGTGACCACAGGACGACACTTATCACCTAGCCCTGATCCCTGTGCCCCCCCCCCCACAGAGCCATCAGTGTGATCCTGGGTGACAAGTGGAAGAAGATGAAGAATGAGGAGAGGAAGTTATACACCATGGAGGCCAAAGCCCTGGCAGAAGAGCAAAAGCGCCTCAACCCCGACTGCTGGAAGCGCAAGAGAACTAACTCGGTGAGCACTGTACCATGTCCTCGCCCTCCAATTGGGTAAAACTGTGCAGTGGTAGACAGTGAATGGTTCTACCCACTGCCAGTTACACAGACACTCTCTCAGGAGTAAGTCATTGGCAGAGTTGGCCAGTAGGAGGAGCCTCTAGACAAGGACCAATTACAAACCTCGCTCATCATATCACCCAGGCAGCGTGCCCTGGCCAGTCGGTAATCCTGCTGTTTCTTACACTGTTTGCCCAGATGGGGGCTGCTCAGGAAGTTGGCTGTCCCCGAGGCGGGGGAGGGTATTTATCTGTTAACTAAAGTGGGGCAGGGCGCCGGAAGCCTTATCTGTCCTTTGCAGCTCACCCTGGCCTCTCTGCCCCTCTCCCACTCAGGGCTCACAGCAGAACTAAGTCACAGACGCTGCCAGACGCAGAGAAAATGTGAACTGGACAGAGTCGTGGACAGGACCGCCTGCCCCCCCCCCCCCCCCCCCCCCCATAAGGTCGACGTGATTTTACTGTGACAATGAACACCGTTGTTTTATTAAAGAGGCTTTTCCGTGGAAGACGCCAGGGTGCGGGGGGCAGGCCGAACACAGGCCGAACTTTCAGATATAATCCAGTAAATAACTGCTTCGATGTTTTGTGTGTTTATTTGACCGAATTGCCTTATTCTTCCAAAGTAAGAAACCGTTCAGTTCTTTTTTCAGGTAATTTCATACTTATAGGCTTGAAACACGAGACCCTATGGTGCTACACTAGGGAGAGATGGAGTTGTATACAAATGTCTATTTTTAAATGTAAAAAAGGGGAATTTAAAATTGCTTTATTTCAGCTGTTCATATAATTATATTTGTATTACTCACTATGTTATTGCAATATATAGTAATCCATTTAACTTTGTATTTGCAGAAGAGCTGGGGGTGTATAATGTAGCAAAACCTGTTTAGCTGAGGCTTCTGCTATATACTCTGGGTGTGTGACTTAAGATGCCATACACTGATGTATTATATACAGCTGTGATGGGAGACGTGGGCTTTTGAAACCGGTGGACAGGATTATGAGTCACCGACTTGTCAAACTCGCATGCCATTGGCTGAACCGGATGGTGATTGACAGTGAGCGGTCCCGCCCACTGCCACTCTCAATGCCCCGAATCTCCCTTTGCTAATATAGAGGCACACATACACGCAGTACTTGGGGGTCTATACTATTGCCCTATATGTTTTTGCACTTTATACACAAACAAACACACACATACATACACATAGTCGTATAACAAATTTATAACAATGGAAGCTGTGTTTTAAGATTTTTTTTTTGTTTTTTGGAATAATTTCAGACACAATCGTCGCTTAACTGAGTGACTCCGGCGTACTGCTGAGTTTCATTGCATTTTTAATTTTCTCTGTCAATAATGTACAGCTCCTTGTCCAACAGAACTGTTGCACAGAATGATCTTGTATTATATTATAAATAAAAGTTTAAACTTAATCTGTTTGCTTCTTGTGTGTCATTGTACTGTGAGTGTACATGTTCGAAATGCCTTAACTTTGTTAGAAATTCCAAGGAGAGGTAAACTGCATTCAGACGCGAGGACCCTGTGTCAGACCTGTGATTTATGCATCCAGGAAGCTTAATCCTGCATCAGTAAGGTGCCATCGACAGTGGGCTGATACTACAGTAGGAACTGTAAGGGAACTGTAAGGGAAGTGTCAGCTGTTAAATGGGCCTGGTCTCCTGCATCCTTCTGTCCAGCAGATGTTGGCTTCCAGGCCTGTGCGAGTGGCTTCACCGGAGGCTCCATCGCTATGGCGATGGCAGGCCTGCTGCGGCCTGACACCATGCTCCTGGCTTTGGTGTAAAACCTCAAACCAGATGCATGTGTAATCTAATCCTCTCACAGCTGCCCGGCGCGCGGTTCTGACGGAGGGACCGACTTCTGACGCTTTTAATTCATTCCGTGCCAGGCGGGGACAGGATAGAAAGGAAATTGCTAGATGAAAGGGGAGGCATTATCGAATTAAAGCCTGCCGCATCTTGCTCACCTAACCTCACGCTTTCCCATAGTGCCCCAGGAAAACAGCGGTAGGCAGTAAATATTGGCGTACGTGTTCAAAGTGGAAAGAAATGGAGAGTAAGTGAATAAGGACAGCTTTATGCCAGGCGCATTCTCTCCTCTGCCACTAGGGGGCACACTTACATCACTGTTTATAAATATACACAAATACACCTATAGCATACTGTAGATTGTAGACTATGTACACATAAGCTTCACAGCTGCCTTTCCTCTTGTGTCATGGTGACAGCGCTCACCTCTCCATAAATTTTCAAAAGTTAATTTTGTTACAGTGGTGCCAGCTGTCACATGACAGTCAGGACCAGTGGCCCTGATTACTGCCTGTCAATGGGACACACACCTCTGAGGTTAGTCGACTGGCACTACAATGTTTGTGCAGCTCTCCTCTGTCTTCATATTTACTTATATTAGTTTATTATTTTATCACTTAGGGTTCATTTTTTTGAAAGTCACTTAAATATTGTATATTTAAATAAGAATTTGTATAGGTTAACACTTAGCCCTTTTATACAGTAAGGCATTTTGAAATGACATTTGAAATGCAATAAAATTTTTATTTGGATACAACATTTTGACCGTTTTGGGATCAATTCCATTCCCTGCAATTGTAGGTAGTCCCATATGCAGTCAAACTATGGGAATCACTGTAAAAATAATTACGAATCCATCAGTTCATCAATCACATGACTGGCTGTTATAATTAAAGGTCAGTTAAGGAAGATTTGGTTATCAACAGTGATAAATGAAAGACGCACAGAGACATTATTTTAACATTAGTAATTCATGTATACCGGTCCATCACAGAGCACGGGGCTGGGGGACAGCCTGTAGGGGATACCGGTCCAACACAGAGCACGGGGCTGGGGGACAGCCTGTATGGGATACCGGTCCATCACAGAGCACGGGGCTGGGGGACAGCCTGTATGGGATACCGGTCCATCACAGAGCACGGGGCTGGGGGACACCCGGGATGAGATACTGGTCCATCATAAAGTCTTCACATTCTGAGCAACTTAGTGACACTGATTAGCTGACTGCAGGTCTTTAACTTGCAGCAGGAACCCTGTGTGATATGGAGATAACACACAAACTCCACACACACACACACGCACACACTGACATGCACAAATCATATATCCCTATCATTTTGGGGACTCTCTTTTTATCGGCATAACCATAATCCTAACTATGACAATCTTAACCCCTACCCAGCTCTTACCTTAACTATAAGGAACCAAACAAAATATAAGATTTTTGTCAATTTTTTTTTTTTTATTGTACTCACATATATTTTAAAAAATTGAGGTTTATACTGTGGGATTCAAATGAGACTGTGCTACCCACTGTGCCATCCCAACATAAATTTTGGCTTCTAGGAATTTGGCAAAACAAAGTCACTATTACTCAGAGCTGGACATTTCAGGTCCAGAAAGTAAAAATCCAGACCAAGATTTTGTTTCAGTCAAGCAGTACTCTGTGACTGACACTCAACTAGTTGGTAGAAACAAAATCCTGGTCTGGATTTTTACTTTCTGGACCTGAAATGTCCACCTCTGCTATTATTTACAGAAGAGCCACTGGATCTACTTTAAAGAGCTGTATCAACAACCTTTTGTTTTCTTAGTAACTGTCCTGAGTTGAGGTCCTGGCTGGGTTTTACAGAATATGGCGCAAAATTTTACTCACTCATTTCGGAGGCACAGATTGGAAACTGGGAGATGATAATTTGCCACCAGTGACCAAAAAATGGGTGTAATCTTCACATGAGCATTTTCTGCTTTTTGTGGGACCTTGCTAATCAATTAGAGAAGTGGCTAGATTAAAAAGGGCCTTAGCAATTGTCATGAGACAAATTTCGTTGGTTGATGCTATGGTTGCAGAAGCTGACTTTGCTCTCCAAATGTTTACATGAAGTACTTTCGAAGAAAGCCATTAACCTAGCTAATGAACTCGGAAATGAAAGGAGTCTTCTCAGATGGAGAAGATGTCACTGATGGCTTGTGCTAATCGAACCTGCATCTTCATTATGGGCTCTTTGTTAGAAGCAATTAGAAACAATAATCTAGCAATGAACGTCAGACTCTTTGTTTCTCGCTTATCGAGACGAACCAAGGAGTCTCTCTGTGTTCATGGGAGGGAGGAGCAATGGAACCCAATGAGATGTTTATTTCCGTGGTTGTCATCATTTCCAAAATAAAAGAGACAAACGGGGCAGGATGTGTCCTAGGAGGAATAAAGTATCAAATGTGCTCTGAACATAAAGCCAAGTCAAGACTTAAGCTGGTGTTGAATAGGGATGGTAGATGTTGATGTATAGTGGCAGATGGCTGGGTCAGAGGAGCAGTACACAGAACACAGAGGGGCTGAAATGCTACACTGGAAGGTTCTACACCCAACCTTTACATTCTGCAGCAAGATCCAAGGATATATGGATACATGAGCCAAGACAGAGGTGCAGTATTGCGGCTTCACAAGCCACAGATGGCGGGATTACTGGGTACTGTCACAGCCACTTAACCAATAAGGTGTGAGTAATTGGTGGCACAGGGCAATCCTGTCCACCAATGGGGTGGGAGCCTCGTTCCTCTCATAAGTTTAGGGTTGCTCAGTGGGTGATACAAGCCTCACATCTTTTGGTCTGAGGTTCTCCCATAAAACACATAAGTAGGAGAACTGGCACCTCCAGAGAGTGACCTGTGAGGGACTGGCTTCCCACTCAGCTGGACAACAATCACAGCCATCATTGGCATTAATTAAAAAACCAATAGAGCTGGCTGCTAATTATAACGAACCTCAATGCTGCCTTATTTGCCAGAACTGACTCCCTGTAATAGGTGCGCACACTCAAGACAACCCATCAAACACATTCAAATGTCCACCAACATTCACAGCTGGCTGATGGAATAGCATGTCTGTGATGTAACCAACACAGTATAATTGCTAGCTTTAAAGGTGCACTTGTCCAATTAAGAAAAAATATAGTCAGAATGTTCAACTAATGGCTTTTTCTTGGTATTGGGGGCTAGCGTTATTCTCCATTTGATTTATCAGACATGTTAATGATGAGAAGTAATTCTGCATACGACTGTTAACGAGTCTCCAGGAAGGAAAGAATGTATGATATCTTAAAAGCAGCCCCCAACCCTATCAAACCTCCAGTCGGGTTGGCTTGACTTTTATGGGTAGCTGTAAATTGCCAGGGGTCGAAGGTCAGTGTTGGCTGAAGGAGATCGAGTGGGATTGAATTAAACAGGAAAGCAAAGCGCTGCGTCTCTCTCATCCGTCCTTCTCACGCTCCTCCTCATTATATCTTGCCTCGACATTCTTGGCTTCATCTTCTCCATTTCCTCCCACTTCTGCCTCCCTCGCTCCCTCCATCTGCCCCTCCCTGAACCAACAGGATACCCTGTGGGTACTGACTCCACCTTCAGAGTGGGTCCCTGGCCGCAAGGGGCCAGACTGGAAAGGGGTCACAAATTAGTACCTCACAGTCGGGCTGGCGGACAGCCAGGAAGAAGAGAACCGTGAAATGAGACCCCGGTGAGGCCACCCAGAGGCCTTGGGGGGTAGTGCGCGATGGCGCCATAATTCTAATCGGTGATCCTTTGTACGGCCGAGTGCTATTGTGTTGGTGGTGTTAAAGCAGCAGCAGTCGATTTTAACAGCCTACACTTCAAAGCCAAGTATATTACGGTGCCTTTTGCCAAAAGGAGAAAGTGTGGGATTTATAAAATAAGATACAAGCTCTGTGAAGTTAAATGTACCAGGCTCATTTTAACGGACAGTTGTTTAGGATGCTTGGAGGTCAGTGCTGTGCAACAATGTCATTTCATTGTAGTGCGGTGCAGCGAGGATGGACTGTGGAGAGGCTACTAGTGAGGGGTGGTGAGGAAGATAATGACGATGAAGAAGAATGGGTCAGAAAAAGGGTCTGTTTCAGCCCAGCCATCTGCTTCTCTGTCGGGAAGGGATGTGAAAATCTTTATTGGCTCGATGACTTCCCCATCATGGGACTAAAAACAGTGTGTGGAGCCCCCATCAGTTCTTTCTCACCCACTGTACCTGGAGACGCTGTTTACACACTGGCAAACAGCTCCAATATGGCACTGCCACATCTTCCTGTAGGGCCTTAATCACTAAACGGCAGAAGACTTGATAAGGTTAATGATGCGAAAGCGGACTCTACACCAGGGCCAAACCAAACTCGAATCAGAGAAAACAATCAGCTTTAAATACTAATTTCCTTCAATGCAGTAGAGATTGTTTGCTAAGATGTTCCTTCAACATAATTAACTTTCCCCGTCAATAAGTCTCCAGTTTGTAGCCCTAATGACCCCATAAACCTCGGCGTACTCACAGGGAGCACGGAATGGGTCTGAGGCGGGTCTGTTTTATGCACTGTAAACGCGCACACTGGGCAAGGAGCAGTGACCCAATGGTGATACGTGTGACGTCAAACACGCGTGTGTGATTACACACCTACTCCCCCGTGGTTAACCCCCTCTCTTAGATATTGTACCATTTTACAGTTTATTTCATTTTTGCTGAACTTGTTTGCTCTTGAAGGTGATTAAACTCAACCAACAATTATGTGAAATTGACATAATTGAATTGAGGGAATGATATTAACACGGAATGATGATAATGAGCCAAATGGTGTATTTGGCCAGCAAGGGCATTAAAGCAGGAGAAAAGGCTTAAAAATCTCATCATAAGTCTCTTCCCAGCAATAGTTTCCCTCTTATACCAGCAATACATTTTCCCAACTCCGTGTCTGGCAGACAGGGGGCCCAGAATTCTGAATTCTAGTTTTTCTAGAGAGTCTGGGAAATGAAGCCCCAAGCTGGCTTTTTAGCACATGCTATTGTGTGGCACATGGCTCAGCCTGACCTCCCGCGGCGCTGCTGCTTTTCAAGCCAGGTGTTATATTTTGAAAGACGTTCGCTCCAGAGAGCAGGCTGCCCAGCGGTTGTCACTCAGTCTCCTTAGGTGACCCCCCCCCCCTGTACACACGCAGACTTCCAAATGACGGATCTCTATGGCGACCAGCACTATGTCACAGTAGCACCATCACAGGCATTATTACATCATTCTGTCCGTCTGATTGTAATTTGAAACCAATCACGGTATAATCGTGCCGGCTGATTTGACACGATGCTTTTGCCGTCAGCTTGTTCTCTGATGCACTGTTGGTGCTCACACGTCAGTAGGCCTGTATCTGAAAGTTACTATGGCCCTGTATCTCAGCTAATTCTCAGTGAAAGTTTCTCTCACCCACCTGACAGGTAAAACACAGCTCAGACAGGAAGCTGGTGTGTTTATTGGGGCCATTTCTGTATTTCAGCATGACATGATGTACCAATCCTAACTAATGGGGTAGCAGTGATACACACACACACACACACACACAGAAAGACAGACAGACAGACACACACACACAGACTGACAGACAGACACACACACAGACTGACAGACAGACACAGACAGACAGACAGACACACACACATACACACACAGATAGACACACACAAACAGACACACACACACACACACACAGACTAACAGACACACACACACAGAGGCACACACACAGAATGACAGACAGGTAAACAGACACAGCCTAATAGACAGAGAGACAGACAGACACACAGTTGTATTCATATCTTTATGGCGATTCTCCATTCTTTTCTTTGGGAAAATCCCTAATTCCAGCAATGATGACCTTAACCCCTACCCAACCCTAACCTTAACCATAAGTAACCAAAAAATACAAGATTTTGGACATTTTTAGTATTTTGATTGCATCCATATGGGGACTAAAAATGGTCCCAACAACATCAAAATAACAGGCTTTTATCACAATGTGGGAAAATCTGGTTGCCATGATGTATTAACTACAAAATTGCACAGACAGACAGACTGGTGGGCAGACAGACAGGCACGCACACACACACACACACACACACACACACACACAGTGTTTCAGCTACATCTCTAAGCATAGTAAGCGCATCAGCATTATGGGATAGCAGCCCTGCACATTTGCCTGAAAAGTTGCCCAATGCAGCCCTAATCCCTAGTTTTATGCAGAACACCTTTGCACACAACACACTGCAGTTTGGTTTTCCAGATTAAGTAGGAACATGTTTGTGGCTGCTGGTTTGCCTGTGCCATTCCCCTGTGTCTGTTCCTTTCCCCTGTGTCTGTGCCATTCCCCTGTGTCTGTGCCTTTCCTCTGTGTCTGTGCCGTTCCCCTTTGCCTGTGCTGTTCCCCTGTGTCTGCGCCGTTCCCCTGTGCCTGTGCCATTCCCCTGTGTCTGCGCCGTTCCCCTGTGCCTGTGCCGTTCCCCTGTCTCTGTGCCGTTCCCCTGTGCCTGTGCCGTTCCCGTGTGCCTGCACCGTTCCCCGGTGTCTGCGCCGTTCCCGTGTGCCTGTGCCGTTCCCCTGTGCCTGTGCCGTTCCCGTGTGCCTGCACCGTTCCCCGGTGTCTGCACTGTTCCCCTGTGCCTGTGCCGTTCCCCTGTGCCGTTCCCTGTGTCTGTGCCGTTCCCCTGTGCCTGTGCTGTTCCCTGTGTCTGTGCCATTCCCCTGTGCCTGTGCCGTTCCCCTGTGTCCCGTGTGCCTGCACCGTTCCCCAGTGTCTGCGCTGTTCCCGTGTGCCTGTGCCGTTCCCCTGTGCCTGTGCCGTTCCCTGTGTCTGCGCCGTTCCCCTGTGCCTGTGCCGTTCCCCGTGTCTGTGCCATTCCCCTGTGTCTGTGCCGTTCCCCTGTGTCCCGTGTGCCTGCACCGTTCCCCTGTGTCTGTGCTGTTCTCATGTGTCTGTGCCATTCCCCTGTGCCTGTGCCGTTCCCCTGTATCTGCGCCATTCCCGTGTGTCTGTGCCATTCCCCTGTGCCTGTGCCGTTCCCCTGTGTCTGGGCCGTTCCCGTGTGTCTGTGGCGTTCCCCTGTGTCTGTGCCATTCCCCTGTGTCTGTGCCATTCCCCTGTGTCTGCGCCGTTCCCCTGTGTCTGTGCCATTCCCCTGTGCCTGTGCCGTTCCCCTGTGTCTGAGCCGTTCCCCTATGTCTGTGTCATTCCTGTGTGTCTGTGCTGTTCCCATGTGTCTGGATGCCATGTGACATACATTGTCACCATGGGGGAAAGAACAGTGTGCACTATCACTGCATCTCTGCCAGACACAGCGTGATGGTGCCGGTATTTAACCGCTGTGGAGCAGGCCCTCTCCTGGGTGGTAATACCGTGGGCCTCAAATCGCCCCATTTTGGATAAAAGCCGTGATGGACGTGTGGCACAAGGGCCTAGAGAGATACCACCCAGAATGTATTCCGAGCCTGATCTCACCTTCTCCTTTCAGCATTTCTGAACACAGCTAAGACTATCTCCCTCTTCTACAATCTTTGCTCAGATGTATATGTAAACACCTCACCGTACTTCTACAAGCTTAGTAAGCACATCAGCATTATGGGATAGCAGCCCTGCATGTTTACCTGAAAAGTTGCCCAATGCAGTCCTAGATAACACCCTGACCTTGTAACCCCAGGGAGGGATTCTTAATCCAAAATACATTCCTAACACAATCTTCTGCTAAAAAGACAAACAATCCTTATGGAAAGACCTTTAATTCTCCTAATCCCTAAATCAAAACATTTAACTGGATCGATACATTGGCTCGCGTCTTGTCCTTCATATAAGAGAACATTCTAGGATGTTAATTAAACATCAATAGTTTCAGAAATATCAATACAAAAGTCATTTTGAAGCTAATCCTTCGATCACCATGGAGATTTGGCTAGTGGAGGATTTGCTAAAGAACAGGGGATCCATGTAACCGAGAGTTCAGACACTAGTGGACATGTAGGTCCTAATGGGTTAGCTAGTCTTCAGGAATGCTCCCCATAACACTTAACCATAACGGATTGTGAGAGCACACTCTGTCACTAATGGTGGAAGGACAGAAAGATGGAGTTGACAGGAGATAATGAGATCTTGGATGTCTGAGTGACAAGTTTCAGTCACCTGCAGAACCATTAGTTGCTGGTGACATCGCACACATTTATCTGCAAAACAGCAAAACGTGATCCATTTCTCATAGGCAGGTGAAGAGTTTAAAATGATAGGGAATTATGGGTAACAGGAAGAGAACAGGAAGATCTTGATTGAGAAACATGGCAGACAATTTTGGCCAAATATATCAGCAGTATTTGGACCTGTTGCATGTCCTCAATCATGTATGAGGCCTGGCAATCTTTTCACGTCCACAGACAGAGGGCTGCAATTATCCATCTCTTGGATCTGTCCATTCTCCTAGAGACGGTCATCATTCATTGCTCTGCAGTAGGAGGAAGGAGTGTTTGGTCCAAAGACGTGTCCATATATTCTGGTGCGTCCTTAGTTATGTGCAGAAATGCTTTGCTCAGGCAGCCGCATCCTTTCCTATTTTTTTTAGATTCGTTTTTCTTTGTTTTCACGTGTTTTTTCTCCCCTTAGCTGTTTCTCCTGACCTCAGTAACACACGACACAGAGAGTTGTCTAGGAAACCTACTAACAAGAAGATGTGATTTCTGGTTCCATTTTCACCAGCCTTCAGATATCACTCACACTTTCCAGTTACTTAAAAACAGAAGATGATTAAATAACACACACACACACGCATTACTTACCTCAAGGCATCTGTGCCTTGATTTCTTATTTCTTATTTCTTATTGTCTGCACTTTATATTTATATTTATCTTATCTGCACTTTTTTTTACTCTTTCTTTCTCTTTTGCACAGTCTTTGGATCAGTCAGGGTTCATTTCACTGCATGTTGTACCTGTTATAACTATGTATGTGACAAATAAAGAATCTTGAATCTTGAGTGGGAAGTCCTCGGAACGTATGAAACAGGGAGACCCTGGGACGTATGAAACAAGGAGAACCCAGAATCTATGAAACAGGGAGACCGTGGAACATAAGAAACAGGGAGAACCCGGAACGTATGAATCAGGGAGAACCCGGAACGTATGAATCAGGGAGAACCCGGAACTTATGAATCAGGGAGACTCCGGAACGTATGAAACAGGGATATTAAATGTCCACCAAATATTATATTATATGTCCACCAAAGGTTTCCATGTGATCAGTTCATTGGTTGACTTGCGGCATCGCCATGTCGTATCTCACCAAAGATCTGGTGTGTCTCCTTGAACTAACTGCTCCATCAGGACACATGCAGAACCTTGGTTCTGATCTCCTTATCTAATACTCATTCTCCTGAGGGATCAATCTGAACTCAATAGAGTACCTGTCGGGCTGTAGGGCTCCATCAGCAGGCCTCTCCTGCAACAGTGAGATAAACAGATCGTCCATATAGATTGACATCTGCTCAGACTCCTATGTAATGAAGTTAATATTGTGTCCTAAATCAAATCGCAGTTCTCTATTCATCCCTGAGGGTACAAAAACAGACCTCTCAATTCAACATGGCAATAAAAGTGTTTCGGCACTGGTTTAGAAAACCGAATCTTTGCCACTTGCGAGGGCTGATGACACTTTGAAATGGTGAGGACAGTCAGCGTCAGAAAAGGGGAAAAAAAATGAGATTCGTGATTTGGGGGGGAATGAATTCCTGATGCAGCAAGCACACGAGGGCGAGGTGTCGCGCAGCACCAATTGCCTGGAAGATCGGGGAAGGTGAACGAGGAGGACAGTGCTTACTTTGGGGAAAGCCAATCTGACACCGAAATGAGAAGGTGAATATTGGATGAGAGCGCAGCACAAACAAGACCGAGACTAGGGGAAGTCATGTGACCCGAGACTAGGGGAAGTCATGTGACCTTAGACCATGGGAAGTCATGTGACCCAGTTGGATATTTGTCTGATGTTTACGAGTCACTTTTTTGTGCTAAATTTGTGAATGGAGACAAAATCCCACAGTGGCTAGAAGAGGTTCACTTTCTTATACAAGGATTCAGTTTCAATGCCCAAACAAACATTGCTGCCATCATGGACCAACTGATCTAAGATCTCCAGAAGCTTCTGTGGCTGTGTCCCCAGTACTGCCAGGTAAATTTGCACTATAATGAAGAATTGTGTTCATTTTTACACTGCTTCATCTGATTCCCCTGGTCCTTGACCTGATGTTGGAAGGAGAACTGCTCTGGGATCAGTCTGCACTTCTGGAGACCTGGTCAGATACGGCCTCCCAATATGTCACCAGTCGGGGAGGACAGGGCCGGGGCCGGGGGGGGCAGCACAGTGTGTTCTCCACACAGCCCTCATCCGTAATTACAGGCGTGTGGAGCGGCCGCCCCTGACACCCCTGCCCTCCCCCCGCTGCTCGCTCCTGACCACGCTGCCATTTCCCATTTAAACACTAACAGCCTGACAAGCTGCACTTCTAAATATTTCATGGAGGCAGTAATTCCTTCGTATGACGTTATTAATCACGGCCGCCTGTGGAAGAGGGCGACGTTTTTCAGCGAGAGCAAGGCGACAGCTTGCGGGCACTAACGTCGAGCTCGCCGCGCCGCTCCTGGGTCCCTCTTCGCATTCCGTGATGACAGTCTGTAGATTTCATGTAGGTTACTGCCATGACCAGTGTGAAATCTACACTGCTGTTGTGGTTCTGAATCAACTGGACTGCCCTGGGCTTTCATTTCAGCCAACAGGCCCATGGGGAAGCTGTGCTAAATCAAGAACCACAAACTCCTCATTCCAGGATGGCTGTAACACTGAAACAGCAGCAATATCTATCTATCTATCTATCTATCTATCTATCTATCTATCTATCTATCTATCTATCTATCTCGATATCGGTATATATCTATCGCGGGTAGGGGGACAGGACATCCAACTGTTTAAGACGAAGAACAGCTGGAGAGATAATAGAGACCCTAGATGCCATCAAAGCTCACAGTGGGGAATTATGGATGGACCACTCCAGATTTATATATGAAAACGGGCTTAATAATATATAAGATGAGAAATCACTGAAATAAGTAGAGCCATTGCTGCTGGGCAGATAATTTAAAAGGGAATGAGACGCGGTTTGCTCTGTCACACATGAATGAATTGCTGTAATGCTTTGAGGTGTAACATAATGTAAAAAGCTTTGCGTGCGATTCAGGCCTACCTGCGAGACCACAGGCATGCGACCTGGCCCTGCTGCTCCAGGTGAGACTGGCCACATGACCTGGAAACAGCGAGAGATCACATGACACTCAGAACATTAGTTAGCAAGGGACAGGAAGCTGGTGGGCAGTCATAAAGGCCGCATGCTGCTCTGAAACCCACAGACAGCGCCCCCTAGTGCTGCTGTCCTACCAGCTCTGCATGTAGTGTCTGTGTAGTGTAATGACTGTCCAGATCCAAACTCAAGAGGACACATGCAAATGGAGCTGGCATGACAAGGCATCAGTGCTGCCCCCCACAGGCTCTCCCAGCACAATGCAGGCCGAATTGAGAGGCCCCTGTGCCATTTGCTGGGGTTCGTTTTGCTTGACTGGCCCACACAAGCCACCGCAGACCGGTCATGTGACCACATAGCACCGGGTATTTGATTCATGGCGGTGTGCAAAGACTGGTACGTGTGACAGGGAGCTCGGAGGATTTCTCTGGGCGAAGGCAAGGCGAGGCGAGGCGAGGCGAGGCGAGGCAGCTCGAAATGTGCCAACCAGCAAAGATGGATACACAAGTAGCTTGACAGGTTTGATTTTTACATTTCAGGGCACAGATGGAAAATGGAGAATATCCGTAAGATGTGATATCACACAGGAATGATCATTATCACCTATGGGAGGTGGCACCCACAGCAAAGCATGATCTAAGTCAGAAGCACTTGGAGAGGGGGGGCAGTTGGGGTCTCACACTAACATCACACTGGTGTTGCCAACAGTAGAGTATGGGAGTCCCATCCCTCAAAGGAAGTCCTTGTTGGAATGATTGAAGAGTCCCTGTCTATCATGCAGTAGACCCAGGTTTGAAGCCCTCTGGTGTGTGGCTGCGGTGCTTGTGATCAGAAGGTCGCTAGCTCAAATCCCAGGGTCAGCTGAGTGATTTTCTTTTTGGGCCCTCAGGCAAGGCCCCACCGTCATTTGGTGTAATGGGTCTCAAGCCAAACCCGAATCATTTCTTGTGGATGTGTGTGTGTGTGTGTGTGTGTGTGTGCAGGAAGCATGACATGAAAATAAAGATCATTTTAAAAAAACGAAATGGAGCCGTCTGTCAGCTGGCCAGCTGCCTCTCTGCTTATTTGCTCGTCAGAAGATAAGGCTCGCAGCCAAAATCATGTTAAACCGCCGTACTGTATTTCAAAAAGCCGCATTCGGTATTTATTTGGCCGTAAAGCACATTTTTAACCAAACAGCGTTATTATATCAGCCGGTGTGGCCCAGATCTCCTGTCCATGGTTTAGCTACTGTGTCAGACGGCACCTTGCCGGCCGCTTGGCGTGTGGCGTGTGGCCTGTGGCGTGTGGCGTGCATTCCCAGCCCGCGTCATTCTGTAGGTGAAGCTGAAATAGGTAACAAAAGCGTTGATTTCCAGAGCGCTTCCCCTAGTGAATTTAGCTCCATCTGCTGCCCCCCATAACCTTCTCTTTTATTATTAAGAGGCTTTGCTGAGTTTAATGTTGGGAAACTTCCTGGTGGCACCAAAGACAGGTTGATAAATCACATCCTTGCATTTTATTACAACTTCACCCCTTGGACCTAGACAATAGCAACCTGATAAACTTTGGGGTCTTTCTCCCCACAGTTCCTGAGTTTACCTTCTGCCCATAAGACCAGAAGTGAACTGCACCAAAGACTCTCGCCGAAACATTAGAAAGACCCCACACTCACACACATCTCCCACAACCTGCTTTCTGTGCAGTGGGATCCTGATCTGGGGGCCTGAGTCATCCACCTCCCCCTGGGGTGTGTTAATGACATATTAAGCCCTGCTCCAGCCCTCCCCTCTCCGGCCATCAGTGGTGGGGGGGGGGGGGCGGGGGCAGAGTGTTCCCTTCCAGGAAACAGGCTCCTGAATTCATTGATGTAATCGGCTGCTTGTTCACATGTCATGCCGGCCACCTGCAAGCCCGCTGAGGGTGACCAGGTGGCCTGGGCTGAGTCCACCCTGCTGTCATCACTGGGATCACATGTTGTCACCTGGCAGGGGGACACCGTAGCACCCACCGCACCCTCCGCACCCTCCATACCTTCTGCACCCTATGTGCCTTCCATACCTTCCACACCCTCTACACCCACCGCACCCTCCGCACCCACTGCACCCTCCACACCTTCTGCACCCAGCAAGCCCTCTGCACCCACTGCACCCTCCACACCTCCCGCACCCAGTGCACCCTCCACACCTTCTGCACCCTACGTGCCTTCCACACCCACTGCATCCTCCACACCTCCCGCACTCACTGCACCCTCCACACCTCCTGCACCCACTGCACCCTCCACACCTCTCTCACCCACTGCACCCTCCACACCTTCTGCACCTTTCCACCCCCTCCACACCTTCCACACCCTACGTGCCTTCCGCACCCACTGCACCCTCCACATTTTCCTTGACCTACGTGCCTTCTGCACCCACTGCACCCTCCACACCTTCCGCACCCACTGCACCCTCCACACCTTCTGCACCCTCCGTGCCCTCCACACCTTCCATGCCCTACGTTCCTTCCGTACCCTCCACACCATCCTCTGCAGTGGTGGCTCCCCTCAGATCCCAAACCCACATGGAATTTAAAATCGCCCCCTCAGCCCTCCGCTGCGTGTCACGGGGGCCTAACTCTGCATGCCTCTCAGCTGGGATTAAGGGGTTAGGGTGCTGATGTAATCATGAACCGACTGGAAATGCTTGCACAGCAGGAAGAATTAAGGCTTGCCTTTTTTTCCAGTTGTACAAGTCCATTTCGGCCCCATAATCCTGCTGAGATGAGGCTCCGCTTTCTTAAAATACAGATTTCGAGTGCTTCTTTAACTTCGTTTCCACCACTTATCGACGGAACTGCTGAATGCACAAGAACATCACTTTCACTTTAAGACCCATCCTTTAACTCTTTCTTTGCCATTGTATTAAAGCCTCAGCAATCAGAACAATCTAGGTTTCCTATAGCCTATAAAAATATGTAAACCTGCTTTTAGTATCACCAGGAGGTTTGCCCTTAAGGTGTCCTCTCACGCATAACTGAACAGCTTTTACAAACAGGAAGCACCACCGCTGTTTTCCTGTCCCTCCCCCATATTAGCTGGGAGGGGTGTGCCCCCCTCCCCACCCCCGCTGGGTTGTAATTCAGGACTACGGTCCTTTTTCCAAAATGGCGCATAGGGAAGATGTGTGAGTGAACGGTGTGTGAGTGAACGGTGTGTGAGTGTACGGTGAGTGAGTGAACGGTGTGTGAGTGAACGGTGTGTGAGTGAACGGTGTGTGAGTGTATGGTGTGTGAGTGAATGGTGTGTGAGTGAACGGTGTGTGAGTGAACGGTGTGTGAGTGAACGGTGTGTGAGTGAATGATGTGTGAGTGGGCCCTGCGAAAGGCTGACCCCCAGTCCTGGGTTGTTCCCCGCCTCGTTCCTGTAGCTTTCAGGATCCCAAAAGGATAAGCGGTTTGGAAAATGGATGGATGGAGGTAACACAGGTCCAACCCCCCTTTACTATGCAGCAAAAATTCTATTAGATTTTTTCCCTTTTCTTTTCTTGAAAAAATGAACATCAAAAAAATGGGGTTTGATCCCTTAACACCACTCGTATTTCTCAAGTGTTAGCAGTAAAACAGTTGGAAAGCAAAATCAAGTGCCTTAAAAAGAATATAAATGCTGTAATATTTCTGAACAAGCCCCCATCCGCCCAGCAGAGGCAGCCTCTGCGCAGAAACATGGAGGCCTTAAATGGAGGCCTTACCACCAGACATAGGAGCAGCTTCTTCCCTCAGGCCGTCACCCTCATAAACAGCTAAGCTGTCACCTGCCTCATGTCAATTTCCCCCTGTCTGCACTCTACCTCGCACCTTAAAACTGCACAATGTTACCCACGTGGGTTTATTTATAATATTTATATGTTTCACATTTGTATTTTTTGTACAGTGTAATTTATTGTTTGTTTGTATAGTGTCATTTATTGTTGTATAGCTTGTATAGTGTCTCTGTGTACGAGAGAGTCTCAAGCTGCCGGAACAAATTCCTTATGTGCCCCAGCACACTTGGCGAATAAAGGCTGATTCTGATTCTTTGATGCGAAGCGGCCAGTTATTTTGGGCCTCTCCGCTCACCAGCCTCGCCTCAGGCCTGCATCGCTGACTCGATTGGGTACCTAATTCCACCTCAGGTTTTCATTTTATGTTTATTTCAGTTTAGTATAAAACTGCCGGCTTTAAAATTGTATGTGTAATAATTTGGGGTATTGTCCTGATTGGGGTGAGAAATATTGTTTAGTAACATTTTAATTTATGTACATACTTTCAGTAAACAGTCAAACTTTATTATGTTTGTACATTTTTCCCCTGCTGATAATTCATTGGTAAAGGTAACATCTTTGTTCTAAAAAAAGGGTAAAGAAGTGTTATATTACTGTGGTAAATAATTAGTTCCCTTTATGCATTGATTAACATTAGAGAGAGATCTCATATCAAAGGAAAGGATTTGGGGGGCGCACTCCAACACACAGCCAGACAAGCTAGGGGGCGCTACACAAAATGGGGGCTCGTCCGGGATTCGTTAATTAATGCAATACATACAGTAAGTTAGCCCAACAGGTGTTTCAAGTTTTCACAAAAATTTCATAGTAGCATTTTTTTTATTATAAAAAAAATTATAAAAGGAAAATAGTTATTGAAAAGAATAAATAAATAAACAAACCTATTTAAAATGTCTTCACCGTACATAGAGTTAGTAAGGGAACTCAAAGAATGGTGCCGGGGGGAAGGATTGGACGAAGCACATTCTCTGGTGGTGCTGGTTCCAGAAGGGACTGAGATTGCCCATATTGAAGCAACAATGGAAACAAGGCTTTAGGCCGAGTTTGTGTGAGAGGACGGACATACAGTCGGACGCATGGTTGTCTAACAGTCCTATGTGAATGCAAGGAGAAGCTAGATACTAATAAGGTCCCCCCTGAAGTCATTCCATTGGGAGGTACAGAGCGGTGGAGGATTGTTCTGGTGGCTGAAAGTCCTGGGTTGGATGATGATGATCAGAACCTACCCGAGAAACCCCCTTCTGATGGCTCTGCTGAGTCATTAATTCGAGCATTTGGTGATATGCTAGCTAAAATGGGGAGACCTTCTGGGGAGAATAACAGTTACAGACGCTTACGGTTGTTCTCAGGAACGTTGCCAACCCCTGTTGGGGAAGAAACCTTAGATCATTGGTTGGAGCACGCCTGGCTGATGGTGGAAGAGAGTGATTCTTCGGCTAAGGAGAAACAACGGCGCATAATTGAGAGTCTTAAGGGCCCTGCTCTAGCTGTGGTGCAGGCTGTGCGGACCGCTGACCCTGAAGTCAGTCCAGCTCAGTGTTTAGAAGCCATTGACAGTGCGTTCGGGTCTGCTGAGACAGGTGAGGACTTATATTTTGCTTTTCAGTTGCTACAGCTGCAGCCAAAAGAAAAATTATCAGACTTTCTAAGGCATTTAGAGTTGCTGCAGCCACCGCTCGAAGACAGGAGGGTAATGCTCGAGCCACTGAGTCCAAACGCTTTGAGTAGTATGCAACTGGATTGCACCTTCCCCTGTGATACTGAGTCAGAACTGAAGTCATGAACCCTTTTTTCCCGTCCACATCCTGCACAAATGGATTTCTATAGTCAGGCACCCCCATAGCTGGGGCTGATGTTAACGCCTGTTTTAAATCAATCAGGGCGTCTTCAGCTTTGGATAGAGTACCAGATTGCTTGTGGGCAAAAGGGAAAAAATTAATTCGGCAGAGTGGTGTCAGCTGAGCCTTTGGTGGTCCACCCCAAGTCTGACTTTCAGCCTCACAAGGCCCAGTATCCCTTATCTAGAGAAGGAGAGGAGGGAGTGAGAGAAGTACATGCAGATCTGGTGAAAAGGGGGGCTATTAAGGAAAAAGCCTGGCAAAAAAAATGGACACGAAGCCTCCAAAGAAAAGCTGCAGCTGGTGTCTCAAAGGGTTAAATACCATGGACATGTGTTGACAAGCGAGGGAAGGTCATGTCTGACGGACAGGTGTACAGAGGCACACTGTGTGCCATAGCTAGTGACAACTTGGGATCACACAATATTGATGGTTTCAGTGAGAAGTGAGTAGTCATTTCTGCAGATTCTGTCATATTGATCATGAAACATTCACTTCCTCTACCCTGGCAAAAGCCTCAATCAGGACAGCTGCATCCTACAATAGCCATGTGCAGCAGTTGCTTACAGCAGGCTTAACATCATCTGCAGGTATCAAATCTTATTCAAAATTCAATGGTCTTTCCTTTTTCCATGTATGCCAACCTGGACTACCTCCTTGTTTAGGCCATGATCTGTTTGAAGGTGTTTCTTGTGATCTTGCCCTGTATATCAGCCATCTTATTACAAAGCAAAAGGAGGTCAGTTATGAAGAGTTAAATAACCGTATAAATAGTTTTCATTACCTTGGCAGTGATGCTAACAACAAACTAAGTGCTGTAAATCCGGCACGTGAGAAACTAAGCGGGCAATGATGTCTGGCAACTGCTGTTGCAACTCAGACAAACAGTCAAACTGATTTGTGCTCCAAAGATAACCACTGGTCAAATAGCATATTTGAAGGTTTTGATAGAGGAGTACATACTAAGCAGAAAGGAAAGTTTTCCAGATCAGCCACTGAAACCAAAACATCATTATATGTGTCATTACCCAGACCATTCGCTTTGGACCTCTTATTCGTTTATTTGATTTGAGAGTAAGCATACATGTTTCAAACAGTTTGCTTGCAAATTGCACAACTTCAAGAACCTCTGCTCCACCCTTGCTGAAAGGCATCAGCTTCTACAGGCTTACCTTAGTGCTGGTTATATCCTTCAACCATCTGTTACCATTGGAAAAGGCAACAAGACTTTTTTGTACAAGACTACAGTAATAAGATACAAGAATCAGTAGCTTTCATCCAAGCAACACTGTTGTAGCACATGAAGTTAGTGTTAAAGGCACACTTTATAAAAAGAACATGTGTGTTATCTTTGGAGAAGAATGATGAAGGACTTGACTTTGGCAGGATAAAGTTCATTTTAATTGACAATACTATTGCTGTCTACTTTGTCACAGAAAAATGTCAATCTGTCCGTCTTGTTGATCAAGGTGTTTATTGCCTCATAGAAAATACATACTATGTCTGCACTGATCACGAAAAGCTTCTGGACTACTGTCCTCTGCCAGAGTATAATATTAGCACACAACGCTAAATTTAGTATAAAGTAAGGGGGAGATCCCAGTACTGACCGGAGCTCAGCCGTGGGATAGAGTGCGCATCGCCCGGCACTTTCTCGGAACTCACGTGTTGGTCTCCTGCCAGGACTGGAAGGGGCTCCCCGGTCCGTGTGTGAAGGTGGGTGATGAGGGCACGTCCGAGTGTAAATAGTTTTGCAGTTGCTTATGCGTTTAATTGATCATGGGGATTAATTATCACCGCTCGTGATAATAATTTGCATTTTCTGTATTTTATTGTTTCTTTTCTATATACATTAATTCGTATGATATATGCTATTCTATATCCCTTGTGGTACAAGGTTATTTTGCATTGCTTTTAATTGATATATTGATATTGATTTTAATGCAAGGTTATCTTGTATTACTTGTAATAAAGTGTTTTTGAGTGAACCTAAGTGTGCCTTTTTGTTCCTTCGAGAGCCCTATATCCCTCTCACATCCATTTTAATACAGACTTTTACCTGCAGTGACATCATAAAGTCAGATCAGAAATATGCAACATTGGAAACACTGATTGGCATCCTGTCCATGGTGTTCCTCTGCCTTTTCCCCTGTGCTGCCTGGGAAAGGTTCCAGGTGGATGGATGAACACAGGGGTCTCAGGACACTGATGGAGTACAGTACATTGTTCCATTCTTCCAAGACCGAAACAGGATGTAGTTTGTGTGTCAGGTGTGCTGATGTTTAGAGGGTCTGCTGCTGCTGTCCTGGTGCCTCTGTGGCTGTAAACACA
>JAODJU010000001.1:1953612-1966476 GCA_026776725.1 Gnathonemus echidnorhynchus
TTTCTGTTAATTAGTCTCACCTGTCCTGTGTTAGTCTTATTACCCAGTTTGGTTTCTGTATTTAAGTCCCTGTTTCTATTCTGTTCCTGAGTGGTTCGTTGATTGTTGCTATTGTGATTGTGATTGTTTGTATTTTGCTTATCTGCCCCGGTTTTGTTATTTAGTCTTGGTTTATCCCCTTTAGTTTTTGACCCCGCGTGGTCCTTTTGGTTTTGTTGTTTGTAGTATTTTCTGTTTTATTTAATAAACCCCGTTTTTGTTGTTCTGGAGCCGCAAGTGGGTCGTCCACCCTTCTGTGCCTGCTGCCCGAAACCCTGACACCCTGTCCATTGGGGTGGCATCCAGGGGACCCAAGGCAGGGAAACAGCCTGGATGGGACGCCAGTCCATCACGGCGTGCACACTTACACACGTGATGACGCACCACAGGCTAATGCAGGGACACCGATTCACCTGAGGGGGGAGAACTCTGCACTAAGGGGGCTGGGGGCAGCATTGTGCAGCCCGGTCCCGCCTTTCATTCGCCTTGCTCTTGCACTACTGTTTACATGCACTATTAGTCATTGTTGTTGTTTAGGATAGTTTCATTTTTAAAATTTTTACATTTATTTCCCAACCCTTATTTCGAGCTTTCTGATGCTCTGTAGAATTAATTTCATTCCATCTTTTTGGAGATGACAATTAAGTTGCTTGAAAAGTTGTAATTTGGGTGAATTCTTGACTACAGAGAAACGAAACCGCTGGAAATCCCTCTTGCGGCATTGAGACTTTGGCTGTTGCTGGTATCTTTGCCTCCTTGGGTATGGATGAATAGGGAAAACACTGCAGTAGTGAGACAGACCACAGAGATGTTGGGTAATTGAAAGTACCAACAAACATGCAGCCCCACCTCAGGCTAAACCCCCCTTATTGCGAAATAAGAATAATCATTATACATCCTTGCTGGAACCTGTGAATCGAGCCAATAAGCACAGCACTCCTGCGATCACACCAAAAGAGCGACGCCCACTCCAGTCAGGGTGCCGCCCACTCCACAACACCTCCTCCGACGGAGAAAGCCAAGAGCGGTGCATGGCAGGCAGCAGTCTGCACTGGCTCTGCTCTATTAATTCCCAGTCTGCATTGCTCATCTTCTGCTCCAGCTTTGGGTGGACCATGTCTCATTAAAAATATATATAAATATATTTAATTAGGAGGAGCGAATGGGGAACGCCATTCTTAGTGTGATTTTGGATGACCCGGTTAACAGTAATATCTGTTGTCTCTAAATGTAAATGCATGTGTAAAAGGTCTCTTAATGTTAGTAATACAATGTAACAGGTCTGATTGGGGGGTCTGATTGGCTAAGCCGTCTGACATCACTATGTCAGAACTGTAGGGTGTCTAAGCTGCCAAAATGCTTGTGTGATACGTGTTTTGCTGAGTGAATCTCAGCTGTGATTTTTCATTCGACTAGATTCTCTTTCTTCCCACGATCTGATACTGAGAGACGCACAAAGTGGACAGCCAGTCTTTTTAAAACCCTGAATAATTTGACATACATCCCCTAACTGACGTCCGTGAATAGCTCATTTCAACGGCATGTAATACCTGCTGCATTCAAATTGGTATGTTTCAAAAGTCTTGCTTTTGCAGAATGCATCCTGTCTACCTAATCCAGACTAGGTCCAAACAAGTTTATTTGTCTTACTGAACGGGAACAGATGCAGCTAGCTAGCTTAGCTCTGTAAATGCTTTGGTGCAGGGCAGGGCTTGGTTTATTGATTAATGCGACCTGTTAGCATATCTGTTAGCCTGCTAATGCATTCATCGAACCAGCACTAGTTCTCTCTAACGCCTCTGGTGTTTCAAATGTTTGATAAGACTCTGGTGTCATTGACCATGTAAGCCCTTCTTCTGCGGGACACTGATACTGTTGGACAGCTGATTTTGGACCGTGGGTGTCTCTGAAAGCCGGCTTGAAGACCGTAAACACCTCTCGCGAAAACGGTAAGTAACAGCCACCACCACACAGGATTGGAATGACTTGTGGAAAAATCAATCCCTCTTCATTATTTTGTCTGACACACATGTTTGACAATGAAAATTGACTTCCAGGGGATTGATTGACTTAGCAGGCATGGCCTGAGTGAGGGCAGGACGGAGCCGGGTCAGTTACGAACTGGGGGGGGAAGCTAGTAACAAGCTACATCCTGGGGCCCTCTTGCTGATGGAAATCACACCCTGGAGAGGCCCAATTAGTCTGCATCAGCAGCTAATGAGCACCTAACACCGGGGGAGGGACAGTGGGGAAGCAGGAGAAACGCTGTCCCACTCTCACTGAGGACACCGCTAAAAATGGCATCTTCTGCTTGTCTTTCTCATGTGGGTCACATGGAGCTCCACGATTCATCGTCATGACAGGGAAGCGGAAGGCTGAGGCTTCTCAGCAAACCGTGAAACCCAAAAGACTCCACTGTCACCATGATGGCGGCATCACTGAAGCAGGGAAGAATGGAGGGGTCTCCTTCGCCCGATTCTGAGTCGACCAGGAGATTAGCCGAATAATAACCACGAGAGATCAGTGATGGAGATAAATGTGTGTGTAAGAGATCAATAGGTAATCAGAAAGTAATGAACTTACATCTGAATGGAAATCACAGCCTGAGAAATCACCAGAGGCTGTGAACTTTGACTCAGAAAGCATAGGAGTGTATTTGCAGTGGTGTGAGGCAGTGTTTCTCAAAACCTTCTGGGGGTCCCTGAGGAGAACTGGGAGAGCAAAAATGTGGATGGTCTGGAGGTATTGAGAAACGCTGGTTTGAGAAACGCTGGTATGAGGTAAAAAGTGAAATGATGACCAGCTTCAAGAATAATCGGGCCCAGAACAACCAGAGAACTTCATCTGGGCTGCATCAGACACCAGAGAATACTAGACAGCTGGACCAGTGGGTTCCATCATTAGACTTTGGCTTAACGTCCAGACATAGCCGTAGATTTCATGACGGTTGGCAACAATTAATAACATATCATTCAGTCTATTGAAATCAACAGATTAACATTTTGGAATAAGTCACAGGATTTTTAAATTATTCTGCATCTGTTTATAACCGCTGTATATCGCTGAATATCAAACCTAAAAATAATTTCATCGTCAGATAAGGACATTTTTCACAATTCATAGTTTGTCCCAGGGTTCCATTTAGAGCAGGGGTCTCAAACTCCAGTCCTGGGGGGCCGGAGCCCTGTGTAGCTTAGTTCTTTCCCAGTTCCACCACAAATAATTCAGCTCAAGAGCTGTGTGGTAATTTGCACAAGGAGTTGAATCAGGTGTGTTAAATGAGGGTGAACCAAAAACTGTGTAGGGCTCCGTCCCCCCAGGACTGGAGTTTGAGACCCCTGATTTAGAGGAATGGATTTATGTATGATGACAGGATGACAACAAAAGCCGGCTGCCCATTCCTGCCGCTGTAATGTTGCAGAGATGAGAGCGGGACAGCAGGAATGGCGTCTGATTAAAGGGCTTGTCAGCGAGCAAACTCTCGGTGGCAATTAGGGCTTTGCCCGCGTCACCGTGGCCCCGGGGAAGGTCTTGCTTCAGTGAGTCACACGCGGTGTGCTGGGATCGAGGTCAGCAGAGTCTCCACTGGATGGTTCTCCTGCTTTCTTACTTCATCTCCTTCCTACAGCCCAGCAGGGCGAAGACACCAGCCATGGTCTACCTGCTGAAATCACATCTCACTTTATATCTGCTCGGGTATTCGACCCCAGGAGGTCCTCTGTTACGGGTCATGGCTGTTGGTGTGAGGCGGCATGCAGGCTGCGGCCCTATGAGCAGAATGTCGATCCTTCATTTTTCTGTGTCCCAGCAACAGTAACATACTAACAGGACAGGGGCAACCTTTTTTAAGGTGGGGGGCATAAGAGGGGACATAATACATACAGAGGGGCCATAATACATACAGAGGGGCCATAATGCATACAGAGGGGTCATAATACATACAGAGGGGCCATAATACATACAGAGGGGCCATAATCCATACAGAGGGGCCATAATACATACAGAGGGGCCATAATACATACAGAGGGGTCATAATGCATACGGAGGGGCCATAATGCATACGGAGGGGTCATAATACATACAGAGGGGCCATAATACATACAGAGGGGCCATAATACATACAGAGGGGCCAGCCTTATAATTAGTTTATGGCACATTTTGAATCAGTGACTGACAGGGGGGGTGCTGATCAGCTTCCACTGGGGCCCTGTGGCCCCCTCCCTGTAACTGGAAGCACTACACATGAGATTCATTAGGCAGGTGGAATCTTCAGTTCCTGAAGGTACCATATTATACCATCCTGGAACTCAACCAGCAATCTTCTGCTCACAAGTCACGCCACTGCATTAAGGTGGAGGTACCCCAGCCTCAAATAAGAATGTGCTTCCATGGTTATTGGTTAATACCTAGGCAGCATCCTGTTTATTGGAAAATGCATTACTCTGGGCAAAACACGGCCATTAATAAGAATGTAATAAGCTCTGTTTGTAGCTAACGACAGAGAATGGCAGCAGGCTAACCTTGATGGATGGGGTGTATTCACACTGGAGTGCTCTCTCTCTTCTATCACTCACTCTTCGGCAATACTGGGCTTTTGTCCTGAGAATTACTGCCTTGTTGTTACCGATGCCCAATTCTCTGTTTCCCTGCTGGCAGAAGAAAATCCACTTAAAAAAGGTTTGGCTGGCACTTTGTAAACCGAGCTTACAGAAGAATGAGGTTCGCTGCTCCGGGCAAGGGGACCATGAGTGTGTCTAAAAATACTCAGAAGTGAGTAAATGTGAATTAGATTAATAAAATTCTGGTATCATATGATGATTAGGGGAATTAAAGGGAATGCAATATGGATAATCTGGGCCAATACTGTTGTGTTTTGGTGTTCTTCTCACCACAAAAGCACATGCAGCTTCTACCTACAGGAATCTCGGAGACACATCTTCTCTGGAGATATCTCAGATGTTGCTGCTGAGTAGTCCTTCGAAGGGGTTTCAGGATGTGAATTCTGACTGTGATGGTGTCTTAGACCACGTGTCTGAAGCTCTGAGCGAAGGTGGCACATGAACTTATCTTAGGTACATCATACCTGAAGGTACAGAACGTATGGATGGGCTTTGCTGCAATGCGTCTCGTGTCTCTCCTCAAACACAGGTGTTCCTTCTGTATCTTCCTGTGCATAAGGAAGGCCTTATCTTCAAAAAACAGGTAGGAAAAGGAATCCAGCTGAAGAGTGACTTGCAGGACATTGCCCTTGACGACTGAAGATGTGCACCACTGTACTATGCTGTGAAAACAGGAGGGAATGGATCCATACCACGCTGGCGATGACAAGCGGAGCCATGAGAAAGCAGGGCTCTTTACTGGAGATTCGTTTATTTCGAGGTTTGAGGGCACTAGGCAAGGGAGGGATCAACAGGAGGGATGAACAAGAAAAGTCCACGAGTCATATATCCGCAAGAACAAAAATCAGAAATTAAACTTGGGCATGTATATCAGGGAGCTGTATCAGCGAATATATTTGTAAAAAATTCTTTGGCTGAAAACTGAAATATCAAAGCAGTTGGCACCTGTTTGATGGTTTTCGCTTTTCTCTGATTGCATTGCGGTACATCGCTTCATCGCTGCATCCCCAGAGAAACCATTTAAATCTTGTAATAGCACAAAATGATCTTGGCTTTCAGAGAGTACATGTGGTCTCCTGTAATCAGGGTAATTATGCTCATTGCTGCAGATCAAAGACAAAAAAAAGCATTTGGTACTCTCACGCAGGGTTACCTTTGATGTTAATTACTCCACCTGTGTGTACGACAAAACATCATGTCAGAGCTGTCATTTGGTGAATCTACATGTGACATGGGGGTGTGGCCATCTGGGCCAGAGAATCAGGTGACTAGGGCTCTTTGTGTTGCTTTAACTCCACCTGTCCCTCATTCATAACTAAACATATGGGGGGGGGCATGGTTGTCACAAGCAGAGTCAGCTGACCTGGCTTTTTCTGTTGATTAGTTCCACCTGTCCCTCATTCCAAAAAGATTATTTATCGGTGATGTATCTTGTTTCAGCCGGACTATGGATTACATGTTTGTACCCAAATTCTATGCCCGAGTCTGAACTTTTTGTTTGTACATTTCGTTTGCATTTTCTGCCACCTAAAGCTTGTTTATTTTTGAATTTGTGACTTCACTCTGGTCTCTAACTTCCTTGCCAGACGGTTCTGGTCACTGCTCAGATTCTGAAATGAATCACGTTTACTCACATAGACATTAACTTACATTCAAATTATAAATGGACAAATTGGCCCCTTGTGTGTGGAAAACCTTATTCCCAGTAAACCTGTTATTCCATTCCTCAGTGCTGTTTCACATGGCTAAGTTTGTCATGCCACCTGGAGCAATTTGCACAGAATCCTTCCTTTGTTTTTTCCTTAGAGGGTTATTTGCCCACCCCCAACCTGATCGATTCAGAAGTGCCTTTCTTTGGTGTCAATTCTAAATTTAAAATAGTACTCTGATCCACCTGATCTGTAGACCTGAAGAAAAAGCTGTATATACTGGACAGAAAGATTCCGTGACCTGGCGATGACGAAAAGTCAGGAGGCATGAGAGAAGCATCCTGTGCATCGGGAACTGGGGGTGAGAGAGGCGGGGCCAGTACACCCAGTGCCTGGCCCAGGAGAAGTAGTGGTTCCCACACACGCTAATCACAAGGATAAGCTCACAATTATGTCACAGTAAATGATCTTTGAGATACAGTTCAAGGATAGATGGAAGAACAAATCTTTGTCATTGTCACCTGTAGCTGGAGATCGAGAATTGCTGGTGCTTAAATGGCCAGTTCATCAAGGAGGAAACAGATGCACTGAAATACCAACCTGCTGGAGAAACCAGCCTCTAGGAAAACATCTGAATCCCAGCTCCGAAAGACACTGCTGTATGAGACCAGGAGAAGGTGCAGAGAGGACATGGTGGATCTTTCAGTCAACGTATGCCAACACCTGTCTTGGCCACAAGATGAATGAGTCTGTAAAGGCTGAGGGAGTCAGTCCTGCTGTCAGCCTGGGATCTCATGCACATGTCCAAGGTCACACTGAACAACATGGCCTCCACAGAATGCCTGCCTGCATTATTCACGTCTGTCATATCTGCACCAGAGCCACAGTCCCAAGCAATCGATCCAAATCTGAATATGGACGCCCAAACGAATTGGGACATGTTGCAGAAACGCACTGTCGACATTTTGTTGAAGATGGAGGACGAATTAAAATAGTGTGACCTAATTACTGCAGGTCCCACTGACTCTTAACGCTACTAGTGAAGAAAGTGAAATGAAAGCACACATTTTGACTTCAGAAAGATGGTGAGTTAAAATCTGCCTCATGATCACAGCAAGTCAGTCACAGGCTTAGTGAGGGTTAACCCTAACCCTCATTAAACATCTGTCACTAAGCATCTGCTTTCTTATTTGTAACAAAAGACATTATTTTCTTGTTTAAAAGCTGAGAATCTGTTTATTAGTAGAATTGCTTTCCTCCTCCAATGACTTATTTCAGCATTTCCGTTTAGTTTCCATTAAATTAAAATTATGTTCTACTTCTGGAATATTAAGTAACTTTTGAGTTAAAGATTATAATGGTGCACTGATTTACTACCGTGACTTGTCTGACTTGCATTACATGTGCGGTTACAGAAAATTAATCAACATTTGTTCTGACCAATCAGATTTGAGAATTCAGCAGGACCATGGTATAATACAGACCTTAAATGCATCTCAACGTCCTAATGATCCTTCATAAATGTCACGGTGGAAATGAAGCACTGTGACTGGGGACGCCATGAGATAGAGAATGGGACGAAAGAGCACACAAAGGTCACAGAACAAATGAGTCACTAACACCTTCGTCACATGCACGGTGCTGGATCTGCACGCTGACAGACCGCATGTTGTACTGCGCAGCATTAGCCTCCGTCACATGCATGGTGCTGGATCTGCGCTCTGACAGGCCGCATGTTGTACTGCGCAGCATTATCCTCCGTCACATGCACGGTGCTGGATCTGCGCGCTGACAGGCCGCATGTTGTACTGCGCAGCATTAGCCTCCGTCACATGCACGGTGCTGGATCTGCGCGCTGACAGGCCGCATGTTGTACTGCGCAGCATTAATGTAACACTTCTCTTTGATGGCAGATCTTTAACAAACACACAGCACCTTTGTGTTTGGCTTTAAACGACAAGTATAAGCCAACAGTGTACATGTGTTTCAGAAAAGCACATTTTGTTTTGTTTCATTCTTGTGTGGCACTGTGGCTTCACACCTCCTGGGTTTGATTCTTCAGGCCTGTGTGTGAAGTTTGCATGTTCTCTCCATATTTGCATGAGTTTTCAGACTCAACGCAACTAATTTATTGGTAGTGTCATCTGTGGAGCCTCATTACTCTGACCATGGTGAATAGCCATGATATTGCTTCTCCCAGAGGTAGAGGGGTATCCTGAGGCGGAGACACAGGGGCACTGGCCCCAGGTGAAAGCTGATTGGTCCACAGAGTGCCCACTCCCCTGTCACTCACCGATTTGAAACATGCCATTGGTAATATTAGGTGTAGGCTCCAGGACCTACCTACAATGAGAATTTTAGTACAATGAGAATTTTACAGGCTGGACTAGTAACCAAGTAAGCTACTGAATCACAAGGGAGGGGCTCATCAGCATTCCCTTAAATATGATTGCTAACATAAATTAGCCCAACAAAATCGCCAGTCTTTACTCCTGTGGAAGAACGCAGCTGTTATCGGCGGTGCTGTTATCGGCAGTGCTGTTAGCGGCAGTGCTGTTAGTGGCTGTTATCGGAGGTACTGTAAGTGGCAGTGCTGTTAGCGCTGTTATCGGAGGTGCTGTAAGTGGCAGTGCTGTTAGCGCTGTTATCGGCAGTGCTGTTAGCGGCAGTGCTGTTAGTGGCTGTTATCGGAGGTGCTGTAAGTGGCAGTGCTGTTAGCAGCTGTTATCGGCAGTGCAGTTAGCAGCTGTTAATGGCAGCGCTGTTAGTTGCTGTTAGCGGCAGCGCTGTTAGCGGCAGCACTGTTAGCGCTGGTGCTGCTAGCGGCTGTTATCGGCAGTGCATTTAGCAGCTGTTAATAGTGGCACGGTTAATGGCGGCACTGTTAGTTGCTGTCAGTGACAGCGCTGTTAGCGGCTGTTAGCGCTGCCGTTGTTAGCGGTTGTTATCGGCTGTGCAGTTAGCAGCTTTTAATGGTGGTGCTGTTAGTGGCTGTTAGCGGCAGCGCTGTTAGTGGCTGTTAGCGCTGGCGCTATTAGAGATGGCAAATAGCAGCATGGGGACAAATGACAGTCAGAGAGGACATTGGTCGGGCAGTTGACCTCTGTTACTAGGTCAGCTTTTGCATCACCTCTTATTTCTGAGCCGTGTCTTTGTTGTAATTATTTAATTGGTTGAAGTGAAATTGAAGGTAAATTACTCCCTGTGGAGAACAGTTTCATAAGCTGAGGGATGCACATTTACCCAGCGAGCCTGGGGGTCTGAGTACGGAAATATACAGCTGGGGATTTTGGAATTGAGGGATTGGGCTCCGTACAGCAGATATTTTCTGTCTATTATAGGCACTTTCAGAAATCTTTGAGCACATGCTTGGTAACCATGGCAACAGCAAATTTTTTTTAGCTCATTGCCAGGTTTTTGCCACGCTGATACTAATAGCCAATGATAGAGAGAAGGGGCATTGTGTCCTCTGTGAGCCAAAGGCAGGATGTCCGGGCCGAGTGATGACATTTAATAAAGTGAACAGAAGTATATTCAACATACAGTGTGAAAACTGCAAGTCCCTGAGCTCTCTGACAGCACCTGCCCTAAAGTACACGTCAGTCGACAAATGCAATAATACTACTGTATAAAACTGGCTTGTGATGCATGGATTTAATTACTTACTTTAGAAGCAGTAGTCGAATCAGACTTAAGGCTCATTGCTGTGAAAGGCCTTTCAGAATCCATTAGGTTAACGTTGGCTAGGCGGAATTAGCAGATCTGGAGAGGGGGGCTGAGAGATTCACTTGGTCAGATAGGAGGCGCTGTCCTGTTCCGCCTTTTACGGATTTGTGCTGGAGGCCACTCGTCTAGAACCTGAAGGGGTGGGGCTTGGTACGTCCCTCGTAGTAGTTATTCTGAAGTGGGAACCCTTGGAAGTTCATTGAGAAGAAGAAGTCATTGAGAGACAGGAGTGAAATCTGAGAGGATGACTTTTTAAATGCTATGATGTTTCAGAGAGACTTAAAGGCCACGGGGACGAAATTGCATTAATAAAAAAAAGCATTCTGGGAAATCAAGATCCATTTAAAAAGCATTAAAACTATGTGGCACTCTGGGAGAATGTTCCTGTAAACCGTCTTGGCTTCTTTGAGAGCATCAGTCCAAATCTCAAACATTCTTGGGCAGGCACACAGCAGCGCGTAAATTTACAGCATCCAGGTGATAAACTGGAGATCAGGACACATTGTGGAAATCTCATTTTTAAAAGCTCATTTCTGCTCGGCAGGCCTCCGTGGGGCCCCTTGGCGCAGGCCTCCGTGGGGCCCCTTGGCGCAGGCCTCTTGGGGCCCCTTGGCGCATGTTGCTTGTGCAGCGTGCCACGTCTGGCGTGTACCGCCATCTTAGCATCATCTCCCTGGCGCCAATGTGAACAACAAGGTCTCTTTGCAACAGATTCCCAGCATCGTGCTGCGGCTCGCTCAATATGAGGATGGTTGATGAGAGGTCACTCGTTTGCCAGGGACGATTCACTCCTGTTGCCAGCCATCCGTCACCTGTGTACCTGGAGTTCTGCGTGGTTAAGAGACCCCATTTCTGAGGCAGTAGACCGTGTGCACACAGTGCCACGTCGATACGGTGGCCATGAACTCGATGTCGCATGTGGTTTCGTGACTCAGTGGTCAGCCAGAGTCCCACTGTTGACAAACACCGAGGTTACATCACCTTATTGGAACAGGTAATCTGTTCCTTGAATCCCATCACCTTTCCTGGTGCTTCATCATGGCAGGTTACATGCCGGTAATGTGAAATATAAAATACAATATATAATATATCATTACAATGGAGGTTCAGGGAGATAGGACGCTGCGCCCGTGATCAGAAGGTCGCCGGTTCAAATCCCAGGGTTGCCAGAGTGATGTCACCATTGGGGCCTTGAACAGGGCCCTTAACCCACAGTTGCTCCAGGCACTGGCTGGCCCTGCTTTCTAAAAATGTACATTGCTGGGATAAAAATGTCCTCACATTCATTCTGGCATCACCTGTGACCAAAGGGATGAGGGCTCCTCAATCCTGGTGTAGGGACAGGTGTCATAAGCGTCTCTTCCTGGCCATGGGACAATCTGCTTTCACATCTTGCCCCCCTCCTCCATGAATATTGTTGCCGTCTGTGGGCTTCGTGTTTAAATCGGATTCCATTAATAGCGCCGACTGCCTTGTTTACCCTTGGATGTTGGCATTTCTAGTGGAGTTTTTAGAACGATGAGTGAGGACCGGGTCTTCTGCCTCCCCCCAGCTCTCCTGGCTACACCTCTGCTGACACGCACCGCCCCTGGCATGAGAAGGCTGTCTCCGGGCCAGCTCCGCACAACCGGGCCCCATCTGCTCCAATGACGTTTTCCTGGGTGCATGGGGGCCCTCCTCCACTAATCCGTACGGGCCACCCGGCCTTTCCGGCTGCTGACTGGCCCCCCCTGCCCCCACATAGGCCTCGATGGATGCCTGCAGCCCAGCGACCTGCAATGGACATGGGCCAAAGCCGGATTGCGCTAAAGGCTCAACGGGCTCCTTGTTTGCAGATGTTGTCGACATGATAACTGCTTCCAGTGATTCTTTTCTCTAGGGGAGCTGGAGAACATGCCAGCATGGGAGCTGCATCCAATCAGAATCGTCCTTTGGATTCCCCACCAACGTCTCTGTCCAATGACAGTCAGAGCTATTTCTTCATGAAGCATCATGGTGGAAATCTTTCAGAATTCAAGTCAAATTATTGACTACAGCTGCGCCATCGTATTTCATCTGGCCTGGCATACGTTTAGGCAGATGATGAAAATCAACAATCATTCCCTGTCTGCTGCGACATGCCCAGGAACAGCTAAGGTCCCCTCGCCGGCCGCTCAGAGGCACTCAAACCTGCCACCTTTGGTGTGAGCCTCAACCCCACACTTGGAACATCGTTTAATTTTCGCCAGCATCATTGGGAGAATCTATCTTAAAAATGCATTGAACTGATCTGAATGAAGACATTTCAAAGAAATATTACTTCACTTAGCAGAGTAACAAGTATAGCAATATTGTCTAGCAGAGAGTCACTGAGATGCAGTGAACTTCAGAAAATACTGTGAATAGTCCACAATTGATTTGCTGTAACAGTATAAATTAATAAAGTTCATTAATAAAGTTCAATGTTTTTAGGATTAAATTAGTTCAAAGCTCTTGTATGAAATATTAAGTATGCAAATTCATTTCTGTATTGCGCTAGCCTTTTCTAAAACACTGATATCACTTATAAAAAAAGTACGTATTATGAGAGAAACTAAGGGCCTAGTCGATTTCACTTATGTGATATTCAGAGGTCCAGTTAAAGACCAAGTACCTTAAGGGGCACGGGGGTCAAAACGGGTCCTGGCCGTCACCTGCCTGAGGCCTGGTCGTCACCTGCCTGAGGCCTGGTCGTCACCTGCCTGAGGCCTGGTCGTCACCTGCCTGAGGTCTGGTCGTCACCTGCCTGAGGCCTGGTCGTCACCTGCCTGAGGCCTGGTCGTCACCTGCCTGAGGCCTGGTCGTCACCTGCC
>JAODJU010000001.1:2002659-2014020 GCA_026776725.1 Gnathonemus echidnorhynchus
GTGTGTGGTGTCATGCGGTGTGTGGTGTCATGGCGGTGTGTGGTGTCATGCGGTGTGTGGTGTCATGCGGTGTGTGGTGTCATGGCGGTGTGTGGTGTCATGGCGGTGTGTGGTGTCATGCGGTGTGTGGTGTCATGGCGGCGTGTGGTGTCATGGCGGCGTGTGGTGTCATGCGGCGTGTGGTGTCATGGCGGCGTGTGGTGTCATGCGGCGTGTGGTGTCATGGTGGTGTATGGTGTCATGGTGGTGTATGGTGTCATGCGGCGTGTGGTGTCATGGCGGTGTGTGGCACGGCCCATCGCCGTACCTCTCTATGACCCCTTTCCTTCTGACCAGGCTTTCAGGCCTTAGTATCTATGACGGTCTTTTCCTTTGCTGTCCCCAGAAGACAGAGGACAAACTAGCTGCTGGCCCAAGGTCTGTAAATATTCATAAGACACTAGATAAGTAGTTCTGCTCTAAGTTCATCCATGTTTAATTTTTCCAGGGGGTTGTGGTGATCCACACAGGCTCCCTCATTGACAGCCCCCCAGGTGTCCTCAGAACTGGAAGAGACTTGATGTATGTATTGCATGAATCTGTGAGAGAGTTAACATCTGCCATGAAACACACTGACGGAGAGAGTTCAAAGAGATGGTTGTATGCAGCAATTCTGCTTTCAGTGGAGGGAAAATCTTCCTTTGGAAGAGCTGGCCAGGAACACATGCACATCACATGCACATCACATATCAGAAGTACCCTCACAGAGCACACACATTTACACATCACTTGCAAACAACATGTACACTGCATGCACATTACATATCACAAGGACCCTCACAGAGCACACACATTTGCACATCACTTGAACACTACATGCACACCACATGCACATCACACATATACCACATGCACGCTAACATATCACAAGAGCACATGCACATGAGCACACAGCATGCACGCTCACATATCGCAAGCACATACACACAGGCCAATCACACGCACAGCACACGCACAAACGTACGCGTCCCCCCAGTCTGCGTACAGACCTGGCCTCCCTCCAGGCCCTGCTTCCTGACGTCTGCCTGACTTTGATTCCCACCCAGCAGCCACCACTCTGCAGTGTGTGATCATCATCAGCACCCCCTCCCCCTTCAGCCTTATCATCACACGGTGTGTTCTGCTCATTTCCACCCTTTCACCAGCTCACATCCCCCCTGCACCTCTGCTTCTCTCCCCCATGTGCCCTTCAGCTGCCCTCCTAGCCTGACCCCCATCCCTGCTGCCACACCCCCGGCGTTACCCAGCAGGTTCAGAGTGGGAAAAAAGCGGGCAAATTGTGTTATGTGGCCCTGTGTTATGCTTCTATTGTATTAGGCCAGTGCGCACTTGGCTATAATTCAGCGCGATTCTGCTATCGCCAGGGAGACGGAGAACGAATGGAAAGCGGCGAGCTGCGCCGGCTTGACGAATCGTTGGTCACACTCGATTTCAAAACACTGCCTTTAAAACGAAGCAGGCCCCGGGGCAGTCGACCGATAGGGGCACTCAGAGATGCAGCTGCAGATTACAGCCAAGGGAGACTGATACAGCTCACAAACAAAAGCAGATCTCTGCACATGAAAGACACGAGTGTCGGCAATAAAGCTTTTTTTTTAAAGATTTTGATTAAAATCAGAAATTAGAGATAAGACTCCGCACTGCATCCATCACTGTGGGTATTGTTGCTTGTCCACAGTTTTGTTGTGAAATGTTTCTGCTGAACATAGAGCTCTGGAAAAAATTAAGAGACCACTCTATATTTTTAAAAAACCTGCATTTTTAAATCTTGATTAAATCCAGGTTCTGTTGGCAGAAGGCTACCCTGCGAGGCAGGCTGCTTCCAGGCTCAAAGTTTCTAAGCCAGCAGGATACAAGAACAAAGTGAAGCAGGTGACACTGGGAATAACCAAGAACCAGCCAGGTAGAGGGCAGAAGCAACTTTCTAATGCCAGAGATGGCAATCAACTTATCTGGCAGTGCCTCACAAATCGGAGGATGAACTCAAGTGACCTTCAAAAAGAATGGGAAACATTAAGTGGCACTGCTAGGATAGTTCATAACAGGCTCCTAGAAGCAGGACTAAAGTCCCATAAAGGAAATGCCCTTCATCAATGAGAAGCAGGGAAGAGCCAGGCTGCATTGCAAAGAAATTTATACTTTACACAGGCGCATACCCATAAATGGAGAAATGAGTGAAGCCGAAAATTTGCTGTGGTCTCTCAATTTTTTCCAGAGCTGTACAGCAATAAGATTGTTTGGCATTTTTTTTGCATATTATCAGCTACCACTGGCGTACTGAATGTAAGCACTGAGAATTGGGATATTCTGACCCGGGGACCAGATGAGAGGGGAGGCCAAGGCTCAGGATGACCCCCCAGCAGTGGGCTGACAGCACAAACGAAAGGGGCAGAATCCCAGCTGATTATCCTCTCAAGGACCTGGTAGGAGTTCCTCACTTAGGGCATTTGGTGAAACCTGAATTTATATAGTTTCTGCATATTGAACGCAAATTAAAATGTATTTATTAATGTTAAAAATTGACCAAGAACACCATGTTACTCCATTTAATTTTACTCTTGTAATTTTATTCTTTTAATCTTTGGTTTATATAGCTTTTCACAAAAATAAGAGGCAATTTGTGATAAGTCAAAAGGCATTAGTTGAAAATAAAAAGCTTTTACTCAATCCACCCCAGCACTGGTCCAGACATGAGCCATGTCAGGGAAGCTCCCTGTAGCTGTGTGGGTCGCCTGCTTGCTGCCTCAGACTCAAAGAGCTGGATCCACCCCCTGCTGACCGTGACTCAAGTCCAGGTAGCGAAAGCACTCTGCATAGCTCAGAGATGGTTGTGATTGAAACTGAGATGGACGTGCACATGGAGACAAGCAAAACTTCAAGCAGAAATCAGGAATGCAGAACACTGCTAGAACATTGTAGTCTCCGTAGAAATATGCAGTCTTTGGCAGGATCGTACATTCTATGGTCTATGATCATATATTCTATGGTCTTAGAGTCTGTCATAGGAACACAAAAGTAGGGCACATCTGCACTGTCACTAACACCAGAACTGGAGGACACTGATAGGTCAGTATTATTTTGGCTTGGGGGCAGTATAAGGGGGCAGCTTAGCACTGCAGGCCTGCGCGTCAGGCGGACGGGTGTATGAGGTGATGACAGCACTGTCTCCCATGTGACAGGAGGAATGTGGCATCTGATTGGTCAGGTTCAGCCAAGGCCTGCTGTGATCCCGCCGAATCTGAGGCCCCCTCTCTCAGTTGTGGCCGCTGAACACGAGTGAGAATGCGATGATAGCACACCTCACCTGTGCATCCCTGTCCATCCACACCCCCCACCCTATCTGCTCCCCAATAATCCCCAGTCCCGCAATAGGTTTTTAGAGCTGTCTTATTTGTAGCTGCTGCGTCTCTGTCTATTCGTTTTAGTCTTCTCAATCTAATGTTGCTTCTACGCCCTATGTTATGCACTTATAATTACCAGGGGAAATCATATTTAGCGAGGTGATATATTTAAATTATTTGAATTTAACGGAATTTGATCGAGGGCTATAACTAGTTTATATAAAATCAAAATTCCCATCACCGTCCATGCGTTACATATATAATAATCTAATAAAAATGTTCGTCTTTGAAATATCTGGAGCAGGTCAAAACCAACATACGTAATATCTCCATTGACTAAAAATTAAAATCGACATAGATATTTTGTACAGATCTTTTAATTAGCTAAGCGTTTTTTTTTGGGGGGGGGTACTTGTACCTGTAACAGGGTCAAAATGACATAGTCTTCACAATATCACGATAGCCGAAGCTCAACGCGTTGTACTGCGTCTTTTTTCCTCACACGCGTTTTTCTGCGTTTTCATCTTGCGTTTGTCCACATTCTTATGTGTCTTTATACATGTTTAATGTTGCGTTGTATTAGCCGTTTCTATGATTGTACATGATTGTCCATAGTGTTTGTGGAGAAAAAGATGGAGTGAAAAACGCATACAAACACTTTGGACTGCGCTTGTATCAATTTTCATTGGCATCTATGGGAGTAGGCATGCGCAGAGAAATATGTGCAGCGGAAAAGAAAGTAAACCTCTCACATATTAAGACAGAAGTCTGTAAGATTATATTCTACAAAGTTTAAATGCTTTGGTCATTATCAAATTTCAGTTTACTCACACTGTACTTTAATAATGTACTTCAAGTTGTTAAACATTGCGAAGTGAAACTAGTTCTCGAGACAACAGTTATATAATCTAGTGGAAAAACTATATGCTCACTATATCATGCATCTCTATATGCACACATGACAAGGCTCGTACAAGCTTCAAAATTCAAACCGTTTTTACATCGTAAACCGTGTCATTTTAATCTCTGGTCAATAAAGCCATACTGAACTTAGACTTTGACAATAGCGCCATCGTCTGGCCGTACCGTTCTTTCTATTATACAATATGTGAGGTTGGAGAGAAGGGTAAAACATTCTATTTTAAATCATTAGTGGAGCACAGTGTTAGTAACTTAACCAAAACTGATCTACAACAATGTCTAGTTCTGCAAATGAATGAAAAATAGATCGTTATAATCGATAAAAACGTTAACACGATGTTACGAAATACACGAACTCTGCAACGTAAAGTTAGGGTTTGACGCAAACACTATGCGACGGTGACTTAATATGACGTCACGCGAGTTCGCCCGCGGTTGCTTTCCCAATCAGGAAGGGGTGTGTGCAGTGCCTTGTCTGTGTCATCGTTTTTTCTGATCTGTTATATCTAGAAAATAAAGTGCTTAGAAGGTAAGTGGTGAACTATTATTGTTTGTCACGTTTTTTGTTAAGTATAGTTACAAAGTTATAAATTATTTTACGTAGCAAATTCGCTCAAACACCTCTGACTAAACAGAGTTAAAGTTGTCCGACGATCCAGGTAGTTCGCAGGATGTAAGGCGGCCCCAAAGTAATAGTAGGTTAAGCTGTATATAAAAATTTAACACTACTGACGGGTTGTTGAAGAGACAATTAATTGAAAATGGAAACAGACAGTCCACAAATTCTCACCTCGCTGCCTAGCAAAGTTGGAATAAGACCGTTAGGTGTGAAACAAATAAATGATGAATAATGTACATGAATGAACATACGTGAACTCTAGCCATCAAAGAGGCCTTTATGTAAAAGTGTTCGCATTTGCCTACATAAATTAGACATTTGCAAATTTGTGGTGTCCCCATGTAGTTTGCCAGTTCACACTGAGCTACATGTGTGTTTTAAAAGGAATAACTAGCACGTGGTTTGTGCGCGCGGTGGGGTAGGGATATGTTGCTTTGCTAAATGATGCTGATAATAATAAAACATTTTATTTACATAACGCTTTTCAAAGACTCAAAGACGCTTACATAGAACATGGTAAAGTAAACAGATAAAATAAAACAGCAATCGACAGGGAAGGTTATAGATTGAGCAAACGGAAAGGTTTTCAGACGGGGTTTTGAAGCCGGTGGCTGCGGTCACGTGATCTAGATGTCTTGTAATTTGGAAACGATTTTTTAGTTTTCAGCTTAACTTTCAGAAGGATGACTCTGCAGTGGACAGCGGTGGCCACCTTCCTCTACGCGGAAATTGGTGTCCTGCTCATCCTCTGTCTGCCTTTCATATCAGCCAAGAGGTATCACAGTGTCTGCAAATCTATCCATATGTGATGCAAGAGACGCATGAACATCACACAGTGTTGTAATGATAGAACACCTCTTTGTTTCTGTGTGTCTGAGGTAACTGTCACACACACCTTTGGTAATTTTTATCAGAACACTTTGCTTGAATAATGTTTTATTCTAAGTGTATGACATGTAATGGAAATATAGGCAAAATAAGAGCAAATCGTTGAACGCATTCTAATGTACTCAATAGCAGAGGCAGCAAAGGTTGGTTTACTGTGCTTTTGCTCCCTTAGGTGGCAGTCTGTATTCAGGTTCCGTGTATGGAATGCGTTGGCTTCATTCTGGAACAAAGCCTTTCTCACCATGATAATAATCCTCATTGTCCTGTTCCTTGGTAAGTTTGAATGAAATCTATAACCAGCACACAGATCACACCAAAGCTCTAAGGAACAAACACCTTGCCTGAAGAATGTTTGATGCATTTTGTCGCATTTGTTTTTTGCTGACTTATCTTGTAAACGTTATGGTCTTACTGTAGAGGCGATATTTGTTGCCTTGACCCCGCTGCCTCTGGCTTCCCCCGCAGACGCTATCCGGGAGGTCAGGAAGTACTCGGGGGAGCAGCTCAACAAGAATTCCAAGCTGCAACCCAATATGTTCGACCACCTGCACATGAAGCTGTTCCGTTCCCAGAGGAACCTCTACATCTCTGGCTTTTCTCTCTTTCTGTGGCTGTAAGTCAGTCGCGTTCTCTACTTGTATAGTTAATGAATGGGAGTACAGTTTCCAGACCCATCATAGATCACCATATTGTGTGCTGGTCATTCACCGATTGGTTTAACTGTCTTTACTTTGGATTCCTATTGGCTTAACCTAGATGATGATTATAGGGCACTAACAGTACCATCCAAAGTTGTCTTTCAAAACCTCAGTGCTTCTCTCATGGCATACGAGTATATTTTTTGTTTCTTTATACGTTTCTTTAATACCTAAATGGATTCCTCATAGTTGAATGAAATTTTCATTTAATACTGTGCCGACAAGTCCATCACCTAATCTCATGCTGTGGGCTCTGCTGCCCCCTACTGGCTGATGAATGTAATGCATCAAGTGAGTGTCAAATTCCCTGCTGTGTGTCTGATGGCAGTGTCATGAGGCGTGTCATAATGCTGATAAACAAGTTAGCGACTGTCACGGAGACTGGAGTGGCCCTGCAGACCCAGGCGGAGAATGCCAACCAGGTGGCCAAGAAGTACATGGAGGACTGCGAGGAACTCAAAAAGGTGAGCTTCTTAAACTGACAGTGGCTGGCTGTCATCCAGAGATTTATCTTACTTTCTATTGGCTGTTTAATTGGTTCTCCCTGGATTGAAGCAGGCACACATGGAAGTTACACGGAAGTGCAGAAGAGATGTATTGGAGCAAAAATTGAGCAGACTACCCTAGTTGAATTTAATGCATCAATTAAGGCTTGCTCTCACTAAGCGGTTTGTGCTTTTCGTCAACGCGCAAGCGCTTATTAGCAGGATCACATTGTGCCATTTTTTTTATTCTGAGGAAAACGAAAGCTCGATTTGCAGGCCAAATTTAATAAGAATTATGAACATGGCATGGGTCATATAAGTAAAATATAAATAGCTGTGTCCCGTTTTGATCGTGATCGATCCCTTAATAATTAACAAATAACTAGCAAAACTGTTTTGGTATGGCGGTGTGGTTTCATATGGAATTATGTATGAAGTTTAACCTACGAACCTTCTGTGTCTTCTATGCTGATTTTGATTACTAACCCAGATGGGGAAAATGGGGAAGTTTTTCGTAATTGAAATGATTTCTGCTCGATTAATGTCCAAGGTGTGTGAAACAAATTAAAGTAAATCAGCAAAAATGTAGTAATTTTTTTTTAAAGTTAATGAGACATTTGAGTTAAATTTATTTAGGTCCATATTTGTTTAGCCTAGGATGCATTGTGAATTTGTTTAGGTTTAGTCAGAATCCATCATGGTGGACGCTGAACCTAAATTAATCCTATTTTAATCATAGCTTTAAATGGTTTACCTAATCCAGGGTTAAAAGTAAGACCTACAACACATCTATGATTAATTAAACCTATATTTACTAACCTTAGATTAAGTGTATACCAGGAACCCAGCCTATGAGTCTTTCATAATTTAATTAGCAGCTGAACATTTCTGTAGGACCAAAGTTCTTTTTTTTTTTTTTTGTTGCAACCATCCCTGATTTTTCACCCAGTACCTCCAGGATTTAGCAATTCTGCTACTGCAGAAATGAACACAGAATCATGTAGAATCAGCTCTGTAGAGTACAGATAATTACATTCTGCATAAAAAAACTATGGGCACTTTAGAAATTAGATGCATTTTTCTTTCAATGTATTTGACTGCCAGTGGCTGGAATAACTCATGGCCAAACTTCTGTGGATGTTGACCAGCTTTTGATAATACAGACACAGAGCCTGGGAAAAATACAGTGCTGCAGAGCTGGCAGTAGAGCAGGTGCACTGCGCTGTGCATAACGCCCCACCAGAGCCTGGGAAAAATACAGTGACCAGGCGAGAGCTGGCAGTAGAGCAGGCGCACTGCGCTGTGCATAACGCCCCACCAAACCTGTAACGTAAACAACCTAATAGATCACTGGCTCTGATTTTATTTGGACTCTAATTCAAAGACTTGAGGCATTACTCTGACTTCTCCCTCAGAGACTTCAGATTTGAGTCTACGGCTACATTCACACTACCAAGCTGAAGTGACTCAAATCCAATTTTTTGCCTGAATGTGACTCAGATCTGATTTTTTTCATGGCTGTGTGGGGACAAATCCAACAAATCCAATCTTTCCAAATCAGATTTGAGTCACATTCATATGTCATCCTAGATTGGATACGTATCCAGTGCAAGGCCACGTGACATGAACGTGAACGGTCAGCTTGGAATTCATGTGTTTTTTTTGCCTATACGCATGTCGCATGCACTGAGTGTTTGTTGTTGGTGATGCAGATTAGTCTTTCAAAAACATTGCGACGTGCGCATGTGAACCGTTTCGGAGGACAGGGGCGTTCACAGTACAGATTCAGGTCAATTGTAACTATGAATGTGAGCCATCAAGATCTGGTCTGAGCAAAAAAATCAGAATTGGAGAATGAGGCTTCAGCTTAACTGTGTTAACGCCTTTACACATTTTGTAGGTGATCTGGGATGGGGGTGGGATAAGTAAGAAATAGAATTATTGACAAGACGTCTTTTTCCCGTTCTGACCTGTGTGTCACTGCTGTGTTCCGCCACAGGCTGTATTGCCAACAGCAGCAATGGCTTATGGGACTGAGAGCTGTTCTCCAGTTTGTGTAAGAGCATGCTGGTGAAAAAGGGCCAGATGAATCTGTATCTTACACCCCACCCCCCCCCTCAATCCTTCAGGCATTGGATGAAGGGAAGACAGGGAGGAAGATGGAGGAGGGGAACGCGGTGCTGAAGAAGGAGGTGGAGAAGCTGACTCAGGAGCTGCGGACCACAGACGAGGGTTTGTCACACTGCGGTCTGAAATCGCCTTGGCTGTGGAGTTAATTTTACAGTCCACTGTAAAAGTCTCTGCCTGGGAGTAATGTATGGCTAAGTGGGTTAAGACTCTGGGACTCTGGTCTGAAGGTTGCTAGTTCAGATCCCAGCACCAACAGATTGATGTCACCGTTGGGCCCCTGAGCCTTTGATCCCCGGACCGGCTGTTTCGCTCCAGGGACTGGCTGTACATCTGCTAAAAAAAATAAATGTAGAGAACAGTGTGAGGGATATTTCTCTTTCCCCCTCTCTCTCTCCTCTGCAGCTCTGAAGAAGTCCCAGGGGGAGGTGAAGGCCATGCGGAGGCAGGCGGAGGGCCTGATGCAGGAGTACGAGAGGCTGCTGCAGGAACACCATGTGCTGCAGGTAAGCAACGGGCTGCCCGCCTCCGGGTCGCCTGCCTCTGAACCGCCCACTCATCGGGCACTTACCCCATCCTCCATGGCTGTTCCTAATCAGTCACCACTTTAGTTTACATGATGAGTTAAAGGACCTTTGAGTTTCATGAATGCCCATTTTGCTTATTTTATCACCAAGTTTGCATCAGTCTGAGAACTTCTAAGTGCTTAGAACCGAGACTCTGTAAAAACAGTCCAGCTCTCCTTTTATAAATTAATCAACACTGTCAAACACTGTTATCTTACCCAGAATCTTCATCAAGGAGATGAAGGTGACAAGAAGAGCCAGTAAGTCAAGGAGCTTTGAGGTGGAGCCTTCGGTTCACATGGTGGCGGTTGCCGGCAGATGAGGGTGGAGGTCCGTGAGAAGACCCCTAAAGCAGCGTTCAGGAAACCCCTCAGCATGTTCTCCACGTTTCAGCCCGAGATGCCCAGCGTTAGGCCGCTTTGGAACGGCAAGCGTTCTCCAGAACTCTTCCAGTGTGGACTTTAAGTATCCACTGGGGAAAAAAAATCATTCACCTGGAGAAACGTAAACAAAGGTTCACTTGCTTTCCACGTGTTGCTGATTGTTCATTGCCAAAATGGGTTTCCCTCAAATGGGGCACATTTGAATCGTTTTCACACTTTTATAGCTCCGAAATAAGTGCTGTTTGTTTTGTCTACCTGGTTTCGTTTGATACTGGTTGATTTTTTTTTTTGTCCATTGATGTTTGACAATGGTAGACTCAGTAGCTGTTAGCTCCGTTCTGTGGGGTTTGAGGTCAGATCGGAACTAACTGGAGGTTGCCGTCGTCTTGATGTCGGGCTTTAACATGAGTCCTGATCCAGGGAAGGTGTGCTGTTGTGGTTCCACTGTGTATTTGCCAATTTTGACACATTTTTGCTGTCAAAGTTGATAGCTTAAGGAATGTTTGATCTAAAAAGGGAAGACGGACTGTCAGTAATGTGAAACATCTTGCGGTTTTAATTGCGTGTTTTGAGATGGGCAAGACCTGATTATGACAAAATCCTCCATCCATTTGTATTCCGTCACCATATTTTTTGGCTTCTGAGGTCTTACGCCGCTGCACAATCACCTTAAATGCAGCGAAAACATCACATTAGCAAAGGTTTACTCAATTTTTAATGAAGACACCAACATTCACACGTGTCATACATTTATATATTTACAAAGTCTTTTCACATGGCTGGTGAATGGGGACATGGCTGTACAGCTTCTCCTCACATTTTTTGAGGTAAACAGGCTTGGTTTTGTCTGTTTTCAGTCTGCATGCATATACGACCTTTTAACCCGGCCAGACATCACTGGCTGAAGCTGTCTACTGTGTCCATGCCAGTTAGCCCTGAAGCTTCAAGCTCACCTTGATAGGGCTAACCATCTTCACCCCACATTAGCAGCTGGATAACGTAATAGAATGTTATATGTTTAGTACTTTACAGGTGTAACAGGACTACCTCTCCTGGGATTCGAACATAGACGCTTCCGATTACCGGCACATCTCCTTCACCTCTGTGCCACCACCTGCGCTAAGTTAGCCCTAATAATTCATTTAGGAGTGTGCCTTACAGCAATGCCATATATGTTCATTTTTCTCTTAAATATTTGTTTTTGAATTTAGCTTTTTCTTAATGTAAAATAAAGATCATTTTAAGGCTTTTGTTTGTCAATCAGCAATTCCTTTTTTGTGATGCAGGTATTAAT
>JAODJU010000001.1:2018916-2032776 GCA_026776725.1 Gnathonemus echidnorhynchus
GAAATAACGGGAAACTCAAGAGAGCCATGATATTATGTTCTTTACAAGTGTATGTAAACTTTTGACCACAACTGTATTTGCAAAGTAAAACATGGTCACCCCAGTGTTATGGGTCGGGTTAAGACTTAGATATGCTTCCCTTAGGATCCATGTTTACGAATGATGAAATTTCTTTTCATTTTTATGCTGATGACACTCAGATCTATTGTCCATTAAAACTGAAGAATTCAAACTTACTAACAAAATTGTTGGAGTGTCTGAATGATGTTAAGAGATGGATGGTGCTAAAATTTTTAAACTTAAATGAAAGTAAAACCGAAGATGTGATTTTTTTTCCCCTGGTAAACATGACATTCATAACCCTAACCCTAACCCTACCCCTAACCCTAACCCTAACCCTAGGTCCCTTCAAATGTCACATTAAGCCCTTTGTAAAAAAATCTACGGGTAATTATGGACAGTAATTTCAAACTTTATAAAAGAAAATAAACTCAGTGGTTAATAAGAGCTTTTTCCAGTTAGGGCTGTTGCCCTTTCTGAGCTTTGATGACTTTGAAAGGGTCACACACGTGTTTATCTCCCCTCGTCTCGATTATTGTAATTCTTTTTACGCTGGAATCAGTCAAGCCTCTATCTTTCAACTACAATTGATCCAAAATGCGGCTTCTAACAGGAAAACGAAAGCGAGATCACATTTCCTCAATACTTGCTGCACGGCACTGCTTACCAGTGTGTTTTAGGATTGAATTTAAAATAATAACAATCCCTTAATGGCCTTGCTCCCACCTTTCTGTCGGAGCCTTTAAATCTGTATGTTCCAAATAAAACTTTGAGATCAGTAGACCAAAGCCTTTTGCTGATCCTGAAATTTAGGTTGAAGCGTAGGGGAAATTGTGCATTTGCGGTTGCAGGCACAACATTTTGGAACAATTTACACCTGCACGTTCAGGCACCAACACTGTCCACGTTTAAGGCTTGCTTAAAAACCCATTTTTATTCTTTGGCTTTTAATTCAGTATAGGAGCTGTCTAGTGTCATGATGTTGTATGTGTTTGTTCTCTTTGCTATTCTGATTTTCACAGCACTTTGTGTCAACCTTGGTTGTCTGAAATGTGCTATAGTAATAAACTGAACTTGATCTTGAACTATATTGGGTTTGGCATAAAAGGTTTAGTTAGGGATAGCACCAGGTTAGGTTAGGTTAGGTTCAGGTTAGGGTTAAGGTTGGTGTTAACATTAGGCCCAAGAGAAAGATTAGGGTTAGGAAACAGGTTAGGGATGCTGTTGTCGTTAGAGCTGATGATGACATTTGGCCTATAGGCTTAAGTCCATGGTGAAGGTTGGCATGGATTCGTTCTAGGGGTACATTTTGTTATCAGAGTTTCATTTGGCAATATTAGGATTAGAATTATGGATGGGAGTAGGTTGGCATTAGGATTGGTACACGGTTCAGTGTTAGGGCTGCCATAAATATGAGCCTTGTCTGACAGGAGGGTGAGAGCTACATACCCATAAGGAAGTTGGCATTGGATGCTGACTGTCCATAATGCTGCTCGATGTACTTTGGCTTGTATGTGACCATCCCAATCAGGGAGTTGAACTGGATGATGGTCACGCAGAGGTACAGGAAGTAGACTGGGTTGCCAAGCAGGTTTTTCAAAGATGGCAGGAATTCTTTAAAGTAACAACAAGGACATTTTTATTTACTGCTTTACTTTAGCGTAACAGAGACCACCACGGCTAGCGGCCATGTTACCCTTCGCCATTTCGAGGAGCTCAGGTGGCTCTTCAGCAGTGTGCTTATGCCCGCTGTGTGACGCGCCCGTGACGAAGCAGGACTGCTCTCCCGCGGTGTACCCAGAGAGCCGGAGGCCTGCTGGCATGGGCAGCGACTTGGGCAGGAACCAGAACGGGATAGCAGAGAGCAGGGTGACGGTCCCTGCTATGATGAAGCCCAGCCACCAGGCCCCCACCCAGCGGGCATCGCCTGGGGTGATCGTGATGCTGTCTGAAAGGGGGAGAGGTGGGCACTTACGGGGTTAACTGGGTGCAAGCTGAAAACTGATTGGCCCTCAGTGTGCACCCTCCCCTGTTACTCACCGATTCAAAACATATCATTGGTTAATGAGGTTGGCCCCACTTATGCCTCCACCTTAAAGTAAGGTTGCCCCCCCACCTTAAAATAATCTTAGAATCATTCCTGTACTTACCCATGTCCACAAATCCAATGTCGACATATATTCCAGCACAGATAGATCCCAGTAAGTAGCCAAACACTGGACCAATGATGGATATTGTTTGAATGCAGCCTGGAGAATAATTGTATTTTATAATTATAATTATAAACATTGTTATAATTGCTCTGCATACGGGGTAGACAATACTTGACAAGGGAGAGTTAAAAGATTTATAGTAGGAGCCAGTCAGATGTCTGTGGTTTTTATTTGTAGTTGCATAATGCTGCCAGTTAGGAGTTGGATGGTGTGATACAGTTTGTATCCATCAATTATTCTGTGCAGCACTGCGCTGATAGGCTTATAAGGCTTGTAGAGCCAAATTGTTTCTGTCCTCTTGTACAGAACCCCTGGTAAACTCACAATAATAACCAAAGGAAAGTTCTCTCTGAGCAAAAGACTGGCTGTTACCAATGTAGAAGGCCACGTTTTCTGCACAGGCATAGTCGTCGATGTACGATATTCCCAGCGGCTGTATGGGAGTCTCGCCGATTCCACGCAGTATGTTTCCCAGGAGAACGTAGATCCACATGGAGAGACTGGACTCCCGCTCACAGCCTAGGGTGGGGAGATGCAGGGGTGGGGATGGGGGGGCGGAATAGTCTGAAAATCAAATATACAGTTTAGCTGTGACTATATGTTACTGTTCCTCCTTCTACAGTAATCATAATAATTATAATTGTATAGTAACTGTTCCTTTTATATAATTGTAATTATAAATATATGTATGCTTAGTGGGCCACCTTATTAGCTGCTTATTAACTCAGAATAAGGGAATTATGTGGCTGCAGCTGAATTACATCACACACACATTGCCAAGAGGTTCACTTACTGCGTGGAATAAAAGCATTTAAATGGCTATAGCATGTGAGCTAAGTGATTTTAAACGTGCTGTGATTGTTCATGCTAGACACGTTGGTTCCTGACATGGCATTTTTCAGATATTACACTTTCTAGAGTTTACAGAGAAGAAAAACCTTTTCAATGAGAGGTTAGTGTGGCCAGGCTCGATAAAACTAGCAGCTCGCATGAATATAAGAGCAGTACGACAGGACAGGCCTCTCTGAACACACAACCCATGATGAGATTCTGCAGATAAAATTGGCTCCTAATAAACTAAGTGTGCATCATGTAGATATGATTATTACCTCCATATACGTGTTTTACATATGAATATAATGAATAGAATAACTGTATATGATCATAAACATGTAAGTTATTTAACTCAAATAATCCTACATACAATGCCAGATCGTAAACATGCATTCAGCTGTCATACTGAGACTGCACATGGAATTATTGATTATATACATGACTATTGCAGTGATATGTTTTATATATAATATGATAAATGTTAGACAATCTTCTCAATGTTCAGGATAAAAATGCAGACTGTTCCTCCCTTGAGCTGTATTGCATTAGGATCAGAGTAACTTTGAAATGTTTGATATTTTATTAATTTATTCTATGAATATTTGATGCTGTTTCTGCCGACTATTTAAACGTAATGTCTGTCAGAGCTGCAGGGTTTGATTGGAAAGGAGCGTGAACTGTGTGGCAAGTAAACGTGTTCACCTGGCATGGCGGGAATCCTGTCATCTGGTGTCAGCGGGTCGAGTGAGCTGGCTGAACACGGGGACAGACTAGTGCTGGTGTTCACCGAAGACCTGACTGATGTTTCAAACTTGTAGCTGCACGTTAGTCACAGGTGAAGACAGGAGCACTAACATCACTCAGGGAATAGTAACATTACTCAGGGAACAGTAGGAGTAATGTTACGGAATGCTAATACCGCTTGGGGTAACGCTAAAGAATGCTGACATCACTCAGGGAACAGTAACGTTACTCGGGGAACAGTAACATTACAGAACGCTAACATCACTCAATACTCAAGGAACAGTAACATTACAACAAGGAACAGTAATGTTACAGAATGCTAACATCACTCAGGGAACGGTAACAATACTTAGGGAACAGTAACATTACAGATGGGAACAGTAATGTTACTGAATGTTAATGTCACTCAGGGAACAGTAACCAGTAACAATACTCAGGGAACACTAATGTTCCAACAAGAAATAGTATTGTTAGTGAATGCTCACTCACGGAACAGTAGTGTTAGAGAATGTTAATATCACTCAGTGAATGCTAACATCATGCAAAGAACACTAGCATCACTCAGAGAATGCTATTACTCCGTGAGAACTGATGTTGCTCAGGGAACAGTAATATTACTCAGAGAATGCCACCGTCACTCAGGCCTCCAGTAACTCCTGCAACATTTTCTCGAAAACAGGTGCTTACAGATGTCCTCAGTACAGAGTATGAAGTTCACAGCCAAAGCATGATATCACACAAACATTCACAAAGCTGGGTCATTTAACATTTATATATATGTACACCTGAACAGTACTTCTGTAGGCCTCCTAATTTTAATATGCATCTCATTATCTTAATGTTTTGTGCATTCATATCAAATCCTTATTATACCTTCTAAAATACACATTTTATATATTAAGTAAAATGGTAACATAAATTTTGTTTTATTTTGTTATTTATTTAAAAATAGTTATTATTATTGTTATTATATAATAATAATAATTATTATTAATAATATGAATTATAATAAATATAATAAACACTTGCATCAGTAACCTAGAAAAACTACCTAGAAAAAAACATTTTGGGTTGTCCATCCTCTGCACCTACCGGCCAGTGATGAAGTGAGGTATGGCGATTAAGAAGGTCCCAGCAGACATCAGGAGGCATCCTACTGAAATGATCTTTGGCCTGTGAAGCTTCGCCCCAAAATAACTGACAAATGCAATCACCAGCAAATTACCTATGGGAGAGGGCATAGGGTTTTTTAAAAATGATTTCTTTTGGAGTAAAATCACCATGACATGACAGACATTAGCCAGGAAGGGAACGGAAACATATTACTGCAGCTCCAAGCCGATAAAGCATGACAAACTGTCAGGACAATGCCTCGCCCGCTGCCCGCTGTCTGTCTATCACACGAATTACCCACAATGTCCATGATGCAGATTCTACTGACCATCTGACCCACGTTGCTAAACTAAATATCCTCCTGAGACCCAAGGAAAAAAGTGTCCTTCAATTTTAGGTTTTTTGTCTTTGGGGGAAAAAAGACATCTTACAATTTAGATTTTTTCAAATTTATTTTTATTTTTAATTTCACAGCATGTCCTCTTTAGTGTACAACAGGAATAAATATGTTTCCTTACATGAGTGAAAAGATAGATGCAAAAATAAAATGTCCACTGCAATGGACATAAATGAATGGGTGGGGTCTCAGGAGGATATGATGGTGCATAAATACACAGTCATGTCATCTCTATGAAGAATGTTCTATGTTAAGCAATACTTAAATTGAAAGTAATTAAAATATTTAAAAAATATTTAAATAAGTTTATTAACTAAATGAAAATGAATGGAATGGATAAATGATGTAACACTATAAACAAAAGATGAAGGAGTATTTGAAATGAAACCCTCTCACACTCAATACAGGAAAAACAGCAAGAAGATGAATGATTGGGAGTTTAACCATGGTGATGTCAGAGCAGTTTGGCCTCCTGAGATCCAGCTGTCTGTCTGCCTGTGTCATTTTATGGTACTGAATAGCCCAGCATACGTTCAAAAGCAGTTAAGGAACCTTTTGCAGCATTATCTACCCAAGTTAGGCAAGGATTTTAGGAGAACAGGCATCTGAAATGTTTGACTTCTCTTACAAAATCAGAGCTGAAGCAACCCAACATCTTACTGGGTAGAGATACCAACTCAAAATGACAAAATGCTGGCTACCCTCATCATGGTGGGTGTGTGATTGTAGATGATGGCAGACACGCCACACTGTGCACTGTTGTCATGGCAACAAGTGCATGTGCATGACAGCAATGCAGGGGTGCTGCAAGGGAGCACTGGCCTCAGAGCAGTCGCCAACTGCCAGGCATAATCCATGGTGAGAAGGTACAGGATGGCGTGAATCAAAATGAGGGCTTTCAGAAGCACACTGCAAGGAATTATATCTACAACGAGACTGAAGCAGGAGCAACAGGTGTCAGCAGAAACTGCTTTTTGTGATGGGCATTGATTGTGTCGGCCATTTTTCTTCAGGTAACTTTACCACAGACAAGCTTTAATAAGCCTGGTAAATCATCTCATTCTGAATGCTAAATTCAGCTGAAAGAGCTGTACATATACATCAGAAAACGATGATCAAGTAAAGATCAAATTCAGAAAAACCATTACTTACTCAGCCCTCGTGCAGTTCAACAAAGAAATTTCATTACATTTCCAAACTCACTAAAGCCATGGAAATTTTCTCTAAAATGTATCCCGTGGACTGAGTCTTGGAAATTTGCTCTTCAGTTACAATCTGTTACACTTTATTCAGTTTAGGAAAATAAAGCAAAAACTAAATAAACAGTAGATTGTTCACTAAGAAAGCACAAAACCCTGGCATAACAGGACATGAGGCACTGTTGGGATCTGTGACAGCACTATTTGTTTTTGTAAAGAGATCTTTCAGACAGCTTGCTGCTAAGGTTGTGCTCTGTCCTCACAGAGTACGTGAAGGTGAGTGAAAGTGAGCGATGCGGATATAGTGAGTGAGAGTGAGAGATGCGGAGGCTGTGAGTGAGAGTGAGAGATATGGAGGCTTTGAGTAAGAGTGAGAGATGCGGAGACTGTGAGTGAGAGTGAGAGATATGGAGACTGTGAGTGAGAGATGCAGTGGCAGTGAGTGAGAGATGCAGAGGCAGTGAGTGAGAGTGAGAGATGGGGAGGCTTTGAGTGATAGTGGGAGATGCAGAGGCTGTGAGTGAGAGTCAGAGATGTGGAGGCTGTGAGTGACAGATGCGGAGGTAGTGAGTGAGAGTGACAGATGCGGAGGCTGTGAGTGAGAGATGTGGATGTAGTGAGTGAGAGTGACATGCAGAGACTGTGAGTGATAGTGATGCAAGAAGGCTGTGAGTGAGAGTGAGAGATGCGGATGCTGTGAGTGAGAGTGACAGATGCAGAGGCTGTGAATGAGAGTGACACAAGAAGGCTGTGAGTGATACTGAGAGATGCGGAGGCTCTGAGTGAGAGTGAGAGATGCGGAGACTGTGAGTGAGAGATGCAGAGGCAGTGAGTGAGAGTGAGAGATGCGGAGACTGTGAGTGAGAGATGTGGAGGCTGTGAGTGAGAATGAGAGATGCAGAGGCAGTGAGTGAGAGTGAGACATGCGGAGGCAGTAAGTGAGAGTGAGAGATGCGGAGGCAGTGAGTGAGAGTGAGAGATGCAGAGGCTGTACTTACCCATCTCAAAGCTGCCATCAATAACCCCTATCAGGTAACTGGGGACATCAAAGCGACGCTCCAGTTGAGTCACTGTGCTCTTCATATAGCTGCCGGACAGCGTCTTGGCGAAATAGGCAAAGCCCAAGGCTGTCAGAAATGTCTGAACAGAAGAAAGGAGAAACCGGAGAGGGTTGTATTTATAGACAGGCCACAGTTTGGTGCTGTTTGGAGATACTGCGGGGGGACAAGGCAGCTTAATGTCACATCCCCATGTCACATCCCCATGTCACATCCCCATCACATCAAGCCGCACAAGGCCAGGGAACTGAAACTGCTAATTGAACACAGGTGAACATGGCTGACATTGTGAGGGTGGTAATAGGACAAGCAAGGTGGGCACCTTGTTCTGAGCCAGCTGGAGACCCTCTCAAAGGGACCCAGGGGATCTCTGTAAACATCCACAGAGTATAAGGGCAACAATATTTTCCCCATCGTTAAAAAAAAAAAAAAAAAAAACGGCTATATAAGAATGAAAATAAACTCATCTTGTTTTCTCCACATACATTTTTTTTATTGTCAAGCCTTTAGAAAAAAATCAAGAGCAGGCTGAAAGTATTATTAGAACTAGAGAATAAAGTGATTTTAGACACAATATTTTATAATTCAGATGCAGACACTAGGAATCTGGTGCATATTTAGTGTTTAAAAATTGTTTGCCTCAATTCTTTATCAAAAATGTTCTGATTCGTCAACAGAAATCTAATTCTCTCTATTTCAAAGCAACTTACCTTATGTTAGTGTACCTTTTTCAAGACAATTAACAAAGATACAACACATATACACCTGGCAATTTAATGAAAGGCTTTCAAAACCCAGTTTTCCCTGAGTTCGATTCACCTGGCTAACAAGACAATGGCTAACAATGAAGTCAGATTCTGTTCCGAAAGTCAATTAACCTATTAAATTGAACCTATTAAATAAGATACCTAGCTGTGTAGTATGAAGGACAGAAATTGCACGGCACTTTGAATTTAAAAAGCAATGACTTTGAAACTAAATAATCAAATGCAGTTGTTGGTTCACATGGGACAGGCATGTCTGCAGTGTTAGTTCCTAAACACGAGTCTTTTAAACCCATTTTGTAAAAAGCTTGTTCCCCTTGGCCAAAGCCCTGAGAACCATAATGTGAAGAAAACAACATCTATAAATGATGTAAATGTTATGCCTTGAGAAAACAGCAAAACAGACAATCGGAGATTCACTGAATGGGTCTGGGAAACGGGTAAAGTTTGGATGGACGTCACAGATTCTCAGCTGCCAAAAACGCAATCCATTATCTGTGGTAAAAGGCCGTGGTACAGCTACTGGATGCACAGAAACAAAACGGCTGTTTGTGCAGACGCTTCCCCGCAGCGACATCCGCTGTGCCTATGTGGGTCAGGGATCCGTGCTCAGACCCCCACGACTCCGTTGACGGAGGAGGTTCCTCAGCACGACGATGCAGACCTGACTGCTGCCGTGTCCCCGAACCTGCCAACGCATCGCAAGCGGTCTCACCGCGAAGTGTAAGAGCATTACCCGAGGATCTGGAAGGAGAGTGGGAGGTTTTCAAGCAGCTGTAATTGTCAATCTGAGTACTTTCAACATGCAACCCTGCAACTATAATATCTCATAGATGTCACAGATTAAATTCTGGAATTACTATGATGTAATGCAGTGTAATTTAGATGTTTTTCATGTGCTGGAGGTAGGGTCACTGTGAAACAGACTGGACTGCCATGGACTTGCCACGATTCCGCGGTCCCTGAGAATGCCATTTTGTTCGATTATTGCCTGCACTCTCGATAACCATGACTCAAATTCTGGTTATGAAATGTCACATGAAAAGCTGTCCCAGGCACCCATGTGATCACATCCTGGGCTGACACAGGTGTGTGAGAAAAGATGGGGAAGAGGCGTGGTCTGTCTGAGGAGGGGCATGGTCTGTCTGAGGAGGGGCGTGGTCTGTCTGAGGAGGGAGGAACTGTAATGAATCATACTGATTTTCCGTCTGTGTTTTGTGAGTTTGTATGTTGTATTACGTGAACCGTTGAGTCTTATAAAGCCATGACAGGTAAAAACCAGAGCAGCAGAGCACCTATGAGAGCTGTGATTTTTTTATGTGTACTATTTCCAAAATTACCATAATTTATTGGCCAAAATGCTCTGCATCCACCAGAAAATGTCAAAATATTTATATAATAATGCTCTTCAACAGCAGACCTTCATTAACCACGGTTTAGCCTCCAGCTATGGAAACTTAACCACCTCATCATAAAAACATGAGTCCAAAACAGCAGGAACAACAGGCACTTTCAGCCGGTGAAAGACGTCCCACTGCCCGGCACCAGTGACCCATAGACCCAGGCAGCAAGTTTGGGCACAGGGGCAGTGCACCAGGACTACTGAATCACACCCGAATTACTGAAATTTCAGCCATGTCTATGCATGAAAATTATGTAACTTTTAATACATTTCGTTACATATTCCTACCAATTAATACTAAACAAATAATCTAAAACCTTATATTGAATAAGCAGGTGGAAGACAGATCTACAAATGAATGGATGGATGGATGAACTAAACGGACTCATGTGAAAATGAAGCTATTCCTCCGATGGTGGTAACTGAAATGGAAGCACTGCTTCACTGTGACATTACTCCCTTTGGCCTTTCCCCCCCTGTGTTGGTGCTTCCGCTATGGCCCTGGCTGTCAGTGCCGGAGGTGAATGAGCCAAGCCCCCCCCACACTGAGCCCTGCCACCGGGTACATGCTTTCTCATTACCACCGCATTTGCCGGCTTGCTCTTTTCTGTGCTTCTCACTGGAACTTTCTGGCATCTGATGGCCCCCGTTGGTAGTTCTCATCAGATCAGTAGCCTCATCAGAAGGCAAAGGTCTCCCTAGGCTGAGATAGAAAACACTACCTATTATCCAAAGAGTAGCTTATATCCTGTGTCCGCCATTTTGTAATGCTGTTTTAACTCTCAACGGTAGATGTACATTAGAGAATATCCACGATGCACTGCAAATTGTAGCATACAGGCAATGTATCCCATAATGCAGTGTGAGGGTGATGCCTGATGTCAACTGACAGCTTGTAATAAAAATGTAATCACATTAACAGGGCTCTCAGGTCTCATGCATTGGCTGGGAGACACACGCATTTCAACTAGTTCACACGCTCACAGGCCGCACCTTGTGTTTCTCATGCTGAGAAGTAAGGGATACGGGCCACCAAGGTGTCCCGTTATACAGAATTAATCGACGAGGCTCAGGCACACGGAGTGAAGTTTTCCACCGAGTTCATAGCTGTCCCGAGTTATACAGTTAATAGCCACCTACCAGCCAATCAGAAAATAGCATTTGTTGTTTCCGGGTGAATTCCGAAAACAAGTTACACGTGATGCTGGTGCAAGCACATTATTACATGGATGCGCACATAGATGGAGTGCAGAAAAGGTGGGAGTGAAAGAGCAAGATCATATGAATCCATCGTTTCTGGTTTCATGTAGAATTCTGTTCTTTTTTATTGAGAGCCTGAGAGCCACTTTCTGGATTGTCTTTCCACCACGCTGTAACGCGGAAGTTCTGAGAGAAATCACCATGGATACAATGCATTCAACAGCTTGGAAACCACCGAAGTTTCTGAGGAGCCAGCACAGTCCTCCAGGATGGAGAATGACAAGGCCTGAGAGCCGTGTGGATTCATATCTCCGCCCCTATTAGTGGACCATGTTCATATGATTGCAGAAGCTGAGAAAACCTTGTCCAGGCTACTTCCTCCTCCACCTTCTTGGGTTAAGCACAGAGTGTCATGTCTGTTAGGGGGTGGAGGCGCTGATTCTGACACATGCTGCACATTGGCACGCCTGGGAGTTTTGTGGAGAAGACTAATCAGACAGGCTTCTCTGCTTTGTCACGTAGGCTGAGCTGCGCTGCTGAGCCGGCGTACAGGGCTTTTGTGAGGACTTCTGCTAAGCTTCAGAAGACAGGCCGGGTTCTGTATCCTGCCATCAGTGAGTATCCATGGCCATGAACAACCTCCCTGTGTGTCTCAGCTTTGTACCAGACAACCTTTCACTATTGTAATTTAACGGCCATTTAGGTGTCCAGTAATAATCTCATTACAGAAAACAGCCACTGGATATAAAACCAAAACCACAGATTAAAAAAAAACTTCATTTTGTCAACAATTTAAATTCATATATTGTTCAGCGGTCTGATACAGTTAATGGTGAGAGATCTCTACCAGAATGTCAGTTTAGACCAGTTCATTCTGGGGTTTAGCTTGATTCAGTTACTAGATGAAGTTCACCCAGGCAAAAGTCTGCAGCCAACGGAAATGTGCCAGTCCCCCACAGATTGAGTGAATTTGCCTTGGGGAGTGTTTCCACGATGAAATTCCTTGGCATTGATGCAAGAGTCCCTGGAGCATAGTTTGTGTAACCCCACTGGTCACATGCCACCAAATCCCAATTCACAGTGCAGTTGGAAGAATAGTGTTGTGATGTTGCAGTATCTCATGTCTCTGAGTCACTGGTGGTTTCTCTCTGAATGCTGGACACAATTTATCTATCTTATCTCATTAAATAGATCTGTACACAGCCATCTGTGGTTCCCCCTTACCAACTTCTTAAGCGTACACTTAGACCTGACTTAGTAATAGTAGTCACATGGTAAAACAGAGTAGTCCTTGTTATAATTTGTAAACAATCGCCATACCGTAACCATCCATGCGACTTTTATCTTAATGGTGATGAATGTAATTACTGGTCCATCCAAAATACTGCTGTAGTTTTTTATCTGATGATGATTTTATTCAAAGCAGCTTAATCTATGCAAGCTGCTACAAAACCAGTACTGAGAAAGCAGGGTCAGCCTATGACTGGAGCAACTGAACTTCAGTGTCTTACTCAAAGGCGCAAAGGTGACATCACTGCCAACTGTGGGAGACAACAGTGCTAACCATGCTGCCTTACTCAGTTTTATGAGAAAAGACATGTTGGTTAATAATAAACGTGAGGAGGAAGCTGGATTTAATGTCAGTCACAGATAATCAGCCAAACTCACAAATAGGCTGCTCCCTCATACAAGAAGAAATTCAGTACTGTACTGTACTACGTTTTTCATCTCTCACATTCTGAAAGTTTGAAGTAACTGCATTCAATTCAATTCAATTTAATTCAAATTCAAACTACTGTATTTTTCCCCAGAGGGGTGATTCAAGGCAAGCATGTAAACAATAAAATGCACAGAAATTTCATCGACACACACAGGCTACAATGTTAACAATCTACAAACAATATGCTGACAATCTACGGCAATCTAAAACAATCTCACTAAAATACTGATAATGTGAAAAAATACATATACACATACTTACATACACAAGCATGTGACAATGTTTTAATGTTACAGTTCAAATTAAAGTGCAAGTGCCTTTGTGAAGGTAAACTGACCATCTCCTGCAATGTTACTGTTACATTTCTGCTACTCTCCACCAATACCGCTAATCCCTTACTTTTTTGTGATTGATTCTAGCACATTACAAGTAAACACACAGCTAATACTGAATATATTCGGCAATGAGGGAGTTTCATGGGCCTGTGTGCCCATATGACCAGAAGAGATGCCTTTCCAAATGTGCGTTTGCTTAAAATGCTACTCTTAACACCGTAACCAGGATGAAAAGACTGACAGATAAAGTTTGTCAGATCACTTTAAACCATTGATGGCGGGCTGGTTGTGTAATTACATTTGCTTCATGCTACTAATGTTCTGCACAGTTAATAAATATATGATTCATGACTGGCAATTATGTTCATTTATTATTTTTTGCTGCTACGTTTGTTAAGTGGAAAACATATTACACTCTCCAGTAAACTGACAAATTTCACTTTAAGTCTGTTTAGATCTGGCCTGTTAGCTAGTCTGGTTAAGGAAAGTTTATCCAATTTAAGAATAAAAAATACCTGGGTTTGCCTGCATTTGAGTTAGGGTGCTCAGTGTCATTTAAGCACATCCCATAAACTTAAGAAAAGACATGATAGTCTTAAGAAGCATGAAGTATTTAGACTAAATGAAACTGGTACCCCGTGGACCCCACGCACAGGCGAGGTCTTTGAAGATGTTGATTAGTTTTGGTTTCTGTTTCTCTGCTCTAGAGTTTTTGAAACTTCACATTTTTCTTAGTTTTCTTCCTTACATAAGAACATAAGAAATTACAAACGAGAGGAGGCCATTCGGCCCATCAAGCTCGTTTGGGGAGAACTTAACTA
>JAODJU010000001.1:2032842-2044689 GCA_026776725.1 Gnathonemus echidnorhynchus
TGCCTCTAATAACTACTCGCTGCTTCCTGTCAGTTAACCAGTTTTCGATCCAAGCTGCCACAGTTCCTAAAATCCCTAAGTTCCTTTTTTTGTGTGTCACCATACCTTGAACTTGGAGCAGCAGTGGTTTTGTCCTTGCAAAGGAGAGATGTGGTTTTCTCCAGACCCCCTATCCATCCTCCAAAGGTACAATGGATTCTCCTGGGCTGGGACTCCTGGATCAAATTTCTTGGCATGGATGCGTGAGCTGCTGCAGGAACACAGGAAGCACATGTGACCCTTGCCCCACAAAATGGTCACAAGTTTTCTGAAATTCTGTTTAGATATCCAGCTACCCAAGAATGTCCCGCACATACAATTTTCAAAAGAAATAATATTCTCATAGCCAATTTCAGAAGAATCAAGTTGCAGGAACACCAGTAGAGGTAATATACATTCAACAAAAACTTTACAGTGACAGATAAAAAGACCAGAAAATAAAAACTAGAAATCCAGGTGTATTGCAGGATCTGGCTTACATGAATCTTGGGATTAGTCTTACATGAATCATGTGAGCCGGCTCCCAAGATTCATGTAAGACTAATCCCAAGATTCATGTAAACCTAATCCCAAGATTCATGTGAGCTGGCTCCCGAGATTCATGTAAACCTAATCCCAAGATTCATGTAACCCTAATCCCAAGATTCATGTGAGCTGGCTCCCGAGATTCATGTAAACCTAATCCCAAGATTCATGTGAGCCAGCTCCCGAGATTCATGTAAGGCTAATCCCAAGGTTCATGTAAGCCGACTCCCAAGATTCATGTAAACCTAATCCCAAGATTCATGTGAACTGGCTCCCAAGATTCATATAACCCTAATCCCAAGATTCATGTGAGTTGGCTTCCAAGATTCATGTGAGCTGGCTCCCGAGATTCATGTGAGCCGGCTCCTGAGATTCATGTAAGACTAATCACAAGATTCATGTTAGCCGGCCCCCAAGATTCACGTAAGCCTAATCGCAAGATTCATGTCAGCCGGCTCCCAAGATTCATGCGAGTCGGCTCCCAAGATTCAATCACCATACATTTGATCCTGTAGGCATCCATGCAACAGGATGCTACTGCAGACCCATGAATGGGAGAGGAGCCCCCTACATTACCCACCTGACCAAACATGACCCAATTTTGGGTTCTCTGCACCCTTTTTAGACTGAACCTGCTATAGGATATGTCATATTTTGCTCTATCACTATAGAGACTTAACACCCACCCAAGCACCACTCTGACCTTCAGCTGCTGGATGCTGGGATTTGGAAATGTCAGCAGAAGCTTTGTGCAATTCCATTGTTCATTCCAAACAACAAGGGAAGGTAAATGGACAACATGAGCAGGAAAGAAAGCACACTGTACAGACACACGTAAGCAAGGACGTAAGCAAAACGGTATTTGGGAACTTATCATAGGCTCAGTGCTTTATGTTGAATGCAATTCTCAGGAGTACTTAAAGATTTTTTTCCATACAATATCTTAACGTTGTCGTAATGAGGACCATAATTACAGTACAATTATTTTAATGCTAAAGCTGCAGTTTTTATTTCTCTTTTAAAATAAATAGCAGAACCAGCCACTCGGATAAGAATCATTCTGTCGGCGTGGAAATACGATGATAGAAACGCACACAGCTTTGCAGCACATCTACCGGAAACGAGACTTCATTCATATATTCGAGTTATTTTAGAAACTAAAACATCACGTGTGTAAAATTACGATATGCCTTTTGGTTCGTGATCACAGGAAGGCTGGAGCACCGAAGGACAGAAGTGACAGCAACAGCCCCCGTCCCTGACCGTCAGCGAGCGGGTGGGTATGCTCCGATAAACATCATTCTGTGTAACACCTTAATGCGTAATAAAATACGTAGACTTCGCCTCTAAAACCAGTAAAAAAAATTAACAAACATAACTAAGATGCAGAGAGAACCATGAAAGCTACAGTATTGAGGACAGGGACATTTAATTGCCTATACTTTATGTTCTGTACCTACTGTACAAATACACATAAACCCCATACACAACAGTTGCAATAATATTTCAGTAATGATGGCACCATGCCTGTAATAAACGTCGTCAAGAGTTCCTCCAGTCATGTTATTTAGAATCATCCGTGGTGTTGCATATTAAAACATTATATAATCAAAAAACGAAATATATGCTTCGGCGGAGAAATATTTCCAAACGATATGCTACTTCGTGATGCCAGATTAAGAGAAAAGAAAAACGTCAATGCAACATTTAGCGAAAATGTTTGGTGAAAATATGGTTCGAAAACGTATATAAGAAATACATAAGGGCATAACAGACCTAATTAAGTATTGCAGCCCACTTCTGGACCAGTTGAAAACACAGAACTACAGCGCTTACTGACTGCGCGCAGTTTTAATTGAGAGATGCGTACGAAACTTACCAAAGTGTGTTTTCTGGACTGTTTGGCACCGTGTCACGCCTTCAGTGGGGATGTGTACATTTGTAAGTATAACCCCGGCGCAGTGATGGATAGCGCTATTCCCAGTGCAGCTGATGTCACGAACAACCCGCACATGACGGGAATCTCCCATCCCCTCCAAAGACCCCTTCAAATTCAAATCACACCAGGTATCCGGCCGATCCAAAACGTCCCCAGATAAACTGCGTTTTGGACAGATGCATAAGCAACAGCTTCTCTGAGATCCTGCCTCCAGCCCCGTCTCAGTTTGCTCGCTCGGTGCCGGACATGTGACATTATTTGCGGGAGCGACGATCACAGAGTCCCTCGGGAGTCCAGTTCGTCCGGCACGAAACCATCAGAACCAGAAGAGATGCCTGCGAAACATAGAAATGGCATTTCACTTGTTCTAAGCGCGTCCGACGTTATAATTTGTCGCGTATGATGTTTGGCAGCAAAGGAGCCGCTCAGTAAAACTGCAGGACGACCGATATATGAGTAATATAGTAATATTCCACTTATTTGACCAGAAACCCGTTTTATGGCAACGTACACCTGGCGCACTATACACACATAACTGGAAGTTGTAGGCATTTATTTAGTATAAAACCTTCCAGAATTAAAGAGGGGCCAGTCTTACTTATTGAATAGGCTTATTGTTGTATTTAACTGCGATAAACTTAGCTGCAAAACGCTATAAGATGCGTCATATATTTTTACGGCAGCTGGAAGTCATTATATGTACCTCTCATCACAGCAAATTATTTTATAGTAGCCTATTTCTTGGCCACAATATTAAGTTTTATTTAATATGGTGCATATCAAGTTATCCTAGATATGATTGTCAAGGTTGAATATCAGCATTATAATTGTTTTTCCCAACAACAACAATAAAAATTACAGTCAGTGTGTATTCTCTGAGCCCTATGAAAACAATGTTAATACATAGTCACAGGAAAAACAATACAAGTAAATGGGACAGTCAAACAGTACAAACTGCTTAAAGACGCCGATTCACCCAGTAGCGTATCTGTGGACTGAGGGAGGCCACCTGATTAGCACGGGACAGAGCATCGAAACACTGCATACTGGGGCATGGGATTCTGGGTCCAGGACAACACTAGGTCGGGCCCCTGTAAAGTGCTGGGCCCCCTGAATCTGCCAGGGTATCCGTGCCCCTACTGCGCCCCTGGGTCGGGCCCCTGTAAAGTGCTGGTCCCCTTGAATCTGCCGGGGTATCTGTGCCGCTCCGATGCCCCAGAGCACACTGGCCATATGTCTGTGTGCAAGAGACACAAGTTTTCTGCTGAAAGTTTGTCAAAATGTCTTGTTGGTCAATACTGTGGTCTTCGCTTTCATCACAGAAAATCGCACTCTGGACAAGTGCAAGTTAAATCTCCTTGAATAAAGCTTGAGGAGAAGCCTTATTCCACAAGCAATAAGATTTCTCAACAACAGCTACATAATGGAATCGACTGCTGCCCTCTTTCACACCAACTCCCTGTCTCTCTCCTTGTACATCTCCCCCTCCCTCTTTGCCTCTCTAGCATTTTTGCTTGCTGCCATGGACATTTGCACGACTCACACAGTGTTGTGTTATTGTTTTTGTCTTATTGCTTTTTTGGCATTTTATATTTGTATATTTAGTATAATTTATTACACCATTTACGCTTCAGATGTATTTTATCTAGTATAATATGCAATATATTCTCTATTTTTATAGCAATATCTGTGAATCTAGCAGAGCTAGTACCTGATAAGCAGTACAAAGATGGATGGAGGGATGGATGGATGGAGTGAACGATGGATGGATGGATGTTTTCACATCAGTAATATGTAGATAGTAAACTGGAGCCTGTTCCAGGAATCACAGGCCAGAAGACAGGGTGTCAGTCCATCACAGGACACAGACCCACAGGTGACAGGGTGTCAGTCCATCACAGGACACAGACCCACAGATGACAGGGTGGACAGGGTGTCAGTCCATCACAGGACACAGACCCACAGATGACAGGGTGGACAGGGTGTCAGTCCATCATAGGACACAGACCCACAGGTGACAGGGTGCACAGGGTGTCAGTCCATCACAGGACACAGACCCACAGGTGACAGGGTGGACAGGGTGTCAGTCCATCACAGGACACAGACCCACAGGTGACAGGGTGGACAGGGTGTCAGTCCATCACAGGACACAGACCCACAGGTGACAGGGTGGACAGGGTGTCAGTCCATCACAAGACACAGACCCACACACTAAAAGAAATTGAACAGACACCAATTCACATAAACAGCATGTCTTTGGACCATGGGAAGAACCCAGACTACTCAGAAGGAACCAATGGGAACGCTGGTGGAGCAAACTAACTCCACATGAGAGAACTTCAGTAGCACAATCCTGGAAGTGTGAGGCTGACTGAGCAATTGCTCCAAGCCCTGGCCCTAGAACTGAGTGTGCTCTCACAGGACTTCACAGACAGTGATTAAATGTTGGTATCCATCATGGGTGAACCACTGTTTGTTTATGATATTAAAGTCTGCTTCATCACAGACTGCTGCTGTTCCTGATAACCGGTGCGGGGGCGGTTCCCCATCTGTGAACTCAACCTATGACTGGGTGTCCCGCGTGCGAATGGCGCTGGATTGGCCGGGTGCCCCTGTCACAGTCACGACACTTTGTACCAGTGAGGTCAGTGTCGGTTGCCACCCCCTGCTGTGAGTGTGGAGAACTGGCAGTGTCCTTCCACCAGCTACTGAAAGGTATCCAAGGTAGAGCGTGAACCCCGAGAAAAGCTCATTCTGCTACTATTTAATGGAACCAGCATGCAACAAAGAACTGGATAACTATTGTAAAAGAAAATTAACAGCAAGATCTTTTAGCAGAAGGTACTAATGCTAATGAAGTGAATGGGCCAGGAACCTAATGAGGCTGGCAATGGACAGGAGGTTTCAGGTTCGAGTGCCAGGATTGGTCCCACTATAACACTGCTAAGCCCAAAATACCCAGTTACAGAAACGGGCTTCCAGTAATGGAGGGAGACACTCCTAAGGGACAGTGGGTCACAGGGCTGGAGCCTTACTGTGTGAAGGGAACAGTAAATGATGAGAACAGTTCATTTTATTATTGCCTTTGAAGTGCAGGGTCTTCATGTCACCCCCGTACTTCATTGGTATGTCCCAGGGGAGGGGGTCAGCCTGTTGGTATGGACCCCCCTATATGTGTGTTGACCTGGCGGTGAGGACTGAATTGTGGAGGCACATATAAAAGAGGTACAGTGAAAAATAAAGATAAGAAACACAAATATAAATAATAACATCATAGCAGAGCGAATTTCACATGAAGCTAATTTTCCCAAGGGGTCACATATCGCTAGAGTTGATATCTGCTGTGGGGTAAGAGCTCATGAGGCCTGTGTTTTATATAATCTGATACCTGACTAAAATTCACTTGTCACTTTTTTTGGCCGAAGGGAACTCCATTGGTAGTCATCACATTAGGGATAGTGAGCTGTTTTTAAATAAAATGTTAATTTATTTTGGGGCAGAGTGGTGGCTCTGAGGCTAGGGAACTATACTAGCAATCGGCTGGTTGATGGTTTGAATCCAGTGAATGCCAGCAGTGATCCTACTCACCCTTAACCTGCAGTTGCTTCGTTCTGGGTATGATGTTAATCTACATCCAGCCCTGCAAGGAGGTCTTCCAACTTACAGGGAATAACTTGGGGGTTGGTGGCAGGATCGGCACTCTGTCCACTGGAAAAAACCTCACACTGGATCACTAAGACTTAAATGTTCCTATGTATTATGGATCATGTGAATGTGCTTCTTTGTAATGGATCACATAAATCTACATTTGTATAATGGATTACGTGAAACGTGCCTGTATCACATGAATGTGCATCTGTGTATTGAATCATGTGAATGTGCTTTAGTGCAATGGATCATGTGAATGTGCTTCCATATACTGGATAACACAAATGTTCTTCTGTATCACTTGAATTTGCTTCTGTGTAATGAATCACATGAAAGTGCCACTGTAGCAGATCACATGAATTTACTTCTGCGTAACAGATCACATGAATTTACTTCTGTATAATGGATCACATGAATGTGCTTCTGTGTAACAGATCACATGAATTTGCTTCTCTAAAATGGATTACGTGAATGTGCCTCTGTATGACATGAAAATGCTTCTGTATAATGAATCGTGTGAATTTGCTTCTGTGTAATGAATCACGTGAGTGTGCTTCTGTATTGCATGAATATGCTTCTGTGTAGGATCACTTGAATGTTTTTCTGAATAATGGAACATCAGCCTTGTGTTGCTAAGGCTACACACTCTATCTGTGCTTTTTCTCACTACCTGCCTGTCACTCCTCCCGCTGAAAGGACTGCTTGGACCTCCACAGGTGTGAAACTTCGCCGGTCACAACCCCCCTCCACTTCACCGGCTACAGTGTAATCAGACGTTCTTGGTGGAATTGCAACACAGTCACACCTATCTGGGGAAGTTTGGCCCCGAGGAAATTATCTTGCTGAATTGACGCCCCTTGGTGGTAATCGGGCTGGAACACTCTGAGCACTTCCAGATCCTGAAGCCAGGACTCATCACTACCACCCACCCCCAACCTAGTTGGCTAAAAATGGCATTTAGCGAATCGAATCGGCCTGCAGTGATGCAGAAAGGAGGCAGGAGAAAGCTTTGTCCACGCTCATGCATCGATGAACACACAGACTTCCGAGTACCACAGAATTAATTTCATGTTATTCATCTGTATTCACATCACAACATCCACACTGTTCAGTTTGTGACAAATAAGTTCTAATAACCTCAATACATATTTATACCAAATATATCAAGAGGCACTTCCAGTAATTCTGGTAATAAAGGAGTTACAGTATAGTGTCTAAATTACAAAAACGGTAAAAATAAATAATGTTTATCTAAAACACTTTTTATCATTTTAAGTTTTTTATCTGTACAGCATATGTTTTGTACAAAATGGAACATAAACCAGCAATAAACTGAATATTTCACTTAACAAATACTAGTGAATTAATTTTCTCCTTTTATGTATTGCTACATATCTTAAGTGCAATATACTAGTGAGAAGAAAATGATTATTCAGTCTGTGGAGTGCCAACTATATAAAAATACAAGTCTCATTTACACAGCTGTGACACTTGTTTGGTTCTTCTAGTTAATAATATGCGCAATGATTATGGAACTCGCATAAAAATCAAAACAGAAGAGATATACGACAGCTTAACAGAGATGGCTGTGACTTGGCTGGCAGATGAGACGTTTATATGGAGACAGATCATATGAGAAGTTCAGAGAGGAGATCATAATCTCTAGTCTGTGGCCACAAATGCCGCTATTGTGTGGACTGGCTCAGCGCTATGACACAAATGATGCTTAGTAGGTCTTACAAAATGAAACCATGGGATTGGTCCCGCTGATTAATGGTATTAGTAGAATGTGTGTGAGGGTCAGGCATTCATAGAATATATGAATAATTAAAGATGAGTGTGAAACCATGACAACTGGAATTCCTCTGTGTTAAGTGGCAAGCCTCCACATGAGATTTCAGAAGACCATACCAGGTACGGCTCTGAGCAAACAATCGTCAATGACCATGACAATGTCCATGCGAAATGGAGTCCAAAAAAATGACTAGAATCACCCTTTAACTAATGAATGACTGTCCTTGTCAACAGCAGTCACATAAGTCCAGCTCCACAGCCAGTCCAGGAACTAATACTCGGAAAGGAATGTATGAAGAATGAAGAAACAGCACCACGCCTAATTTACTGGCTGCTAACACTCTGCTAACATAACTAGCTTCAGTGTCCGGCTCGCGTGAGGTGTGGGAGCTGGCGAAGCGCTGGAAGAGAGGCCCTCATACGAAGAGTGGGACGCGGGACGAGCTGAAGCTGGGAGTTCAGCGGGTGGACGTCAGGACGGTGCACAGGTGCTGCATTATCTCACAGGGAATTGCACAGGGGAAGCGTCTATCTCAATTATCTCACAGGGAATTGCACAGGGGAAGCGTCTATCTCACGTTGCTGACAAGCAACGGCTGGAGAAGACTGTCTTATGTCTACACAAAATGGGTTTTTATCTTAGATCTGAATTTGAATTTTTATCCAAAGCTCAGTTCTAAACAGAATAAATGATAATAATAACATTTAAACACTATATTCCATATTCTAACAAAGGTATCATAGTGAGAGAGATTTAATGATATCAACAAATGTAGTTATTTTTGAATATATGTTGGCAGAAACTGATGTAAAAAGGGGATTTTTTTTCTTATGATCAGATTCCTATTCTTAGGCACTCTGGATGACAATACAAGTTGCCATGACAACAAACACCTGGACTCATAACATAACACAGCAGTGATAAAGCCGTATTAAAGCCATATCGCCAGTGTTTGGGTTGCAGGTTAATACCAGTTCATTAGCTTTCTTTGCTTTTAATGTATAGGGCTGGCAGGGGGCTCCAGATAGGGGGCGCCATTCCTCATTGTCAATCTGTGGAACCTAATTAACGCTGAAGAGGATCAAGCCAGCGCACACCAAAGAGAAACCCCTTTGAGGTCCTTCAGGATTTCCCAAATGAGAGCATGCAGCACAGGGGAGCCATGGGTGAAAGAAATCAAAGGGAATGAAAGCGATGTGGATCTAAGGAACTCTGCCCCTGTAAGAGATCAGGCAGAAACCGCATGGACTTATATATGCATAATATGGCCACAAGAAATGTATCAACAATTTAAAAAAAAAAAAAAAGCTATAGGGAAAGCAGACTAAATGTTGTGAAGCAGCGTTCATGGAGGACTGAAGGCATAGTAACCTAGACGAATTGTAAATATATCAGAACCTCCTTCACCAAAGCCACCCCCCCCAGCCAGACTGCTGGAAGGAGCTGAATGGCTTCTAGACTGAGATACTACCAAAGCTGAAGAGACCAAGCTATAACACGAGGCCTCAGAACACAAACTACTCTGTGAAACACATGGAGGGAGGACGAGGCCTGCTCTACGCGCTGCTCTACGCGCTGCTCTACGATCCCCACCCTTATGGCCTCTGGGCTCCACACCGGCAAACCACAAGGACCAGCACTCAATGTCTGACCCTGATCCCAGGCTGTCAAATGGCACATTAAGGACCCTGTCACTATCAAACGCGTCTACACCTGCTCTCCGTGCCATATGTAAGCCAACTTGAGTAAGATCTACTGAAATACTCTAAGGAAAAGCTCCATGGAGGCTTTGGAATACAGGAGAAAGGGAAGGACACAGACTCCCTTAAGGGAGACATCCAAAGTGGCCAACTGGAAATGGACATCGGACTTTTGGATGACAGGTATTGAAGGAATATCTGGACAGCTGCTGATATGAGCCATATTGGGAGTGAGCTTTAGACAAGTATGGCCAGATTGAGAACAGTGAAGCTGAATCCAGACATCCAATGTTATATGCAAGAGTAGATGGTTGTAGATGGTTATATGAAAAGCTATTGTCCACAGGTGGGTAACTTTCAGGCGACATGTTCGGATTTATGTTTGACACTTGCAACCCAACGGCAAATATCCAGAGTCTAATATATTTCAGCTGCACAATCTCAAAAAACAGAACTCATCTAGAATATGTTCAGATATCAATAATGGTGCAACTAAGACAGGTCCAGCCCTGCTACAGGTACAATCATCAACCCTCCAACCAATCACAAGACCCCAAAAATGGCTCCTATTGCGTTCAACATCTCAGCTAAAACGCTGAAACTCAGATCAGCTGCTAAAGACTCCCTATGGTTACTAAGCTTAAGCATAATCAGCTGTACATTTTTGGTACTCCCAAGTGGACTGCTGTACTCCTGGAAAAGTAATACTTATTCAGAATGGATGATGACTTTCCATTTACGCCCAAAACCCTGAGAGTACAACACATGAAGGGAAACACAGTATTGCTTTCAAGAGAAATGGTAGGTTACAAATGTTTTGGCACATGAACAATAATTCATTATTACATTTACAAGAAAGACTCGGCTCCTCATCAGTCAGTTAGAAGGCGCCTTTCCTCCTGAATGAGTCGCAGTGCGATTACAACGGGGTCAGGAACATGATGCTGGAGCTACAGAGAGCAGCTGCTTTGCTGAATAGACCTCATCACTCATCAGTGGAGCTTCCAACGTCCTCGGCAGTCCTGCCCCTCACCCCAAGCCCCCCCGACATGCTGTGACTCCCTATGGCCCTCTTTACACTGAAGATTATCATATGGCCTTGTGAGCAGATGAAGGAGGAGTATGAATGAGGAGTATGCTCTACTTGGAGAAGGTTACTTATAAACCACGCTGTCAGTAGGTCTTGGCAAATTCCATTCATTTTTTTTTAAAAAAGCTTAAAGGATTATAATATTAGAAGAAGCAAGGGAAGGCTCCTTCTGTTTGGAGTGTCATTTTGACAGGTTATTTTCTGGCTATGAGAACGTCGCTATATATAATTGTTACTAGGGCTCCATGGTGAGAAGATTTACTGAACCTACATTTCCAACATTGGTGGTGGATTACGCCTTGTGATTCTCAGGAGAAAATGAGGGCAGAATTACCATCTGGTTTTTAAGTCATCATTGGGGGATTTCTCCTTTGAATCTGTTTCGAGGGCACTTCTCCAACGCCCTGCTCAAACAGACACGCTTGGATAGAAAATGATCAACCGGTGGCCTGGTTTCATAGTGAAAAATAAAACAGGACACTCACTGGGAATGAAGCCTGACATGTGTTGCAGTCTGAATTTGGACAAAGGATGTCTAGGCCTACAGTCAACAAAGCTTTGATAAAACCTGGAATTTTTGGAAAAAAAAAAAACATCAAAAAAGCTTTGGAGAAATGGGAAATGAGAAATATCTCAAAAGAACAATCCACCTTTTATCATAAGGAAAATATGGTGAAATAAATTTAACAATAAGCTGAAGCATTAAGGGCAGAAAGAAATGCAGGAAATGACATTTGAAAGTGCAAGGATGAGAACAAATGAAGGAACACATGGAAACAGTCCAAGCAACAGTGAACTGAGTGAGTTTCCATAGATTCAGATAAAGCTTTTCAAACCAGTAGTACTTCCCCCCCTTGTCTCTTCACTCTCTCGACAATCAGTTGACCAATCCAGAGAGCTGTGGACATACTCAGGAAGGCCTGACCATGAAATGGTACTGCTTTCCACCATGGGCCAGTAACAACACCCAGAGGTGATTCTTTTCCACTCCAAAAGGCAGTGTGATCCTGTATTGCCACAAGGAAGGTTCTTCAAATGGAGTTCTCTGAACCTGGACCTGACCTTAAAGATTTGTGTGTAGAACTTCAGAATCCCAGAACCCCCCCCCCCC
>JAODJU010000001.1:2078302-2096547 GCA_026776725.1 Gnathonemus echidnorhynchus
CAACAGGTGGCTGCCCTTCGTGGACAGCTTGCTCTACAAAGAGCAAGTTGAGGGAGGCGTAAAAAGAATTTCCCCACAGGGATTAATGAAGTATTAATTATTATAAAATACATGACATTTTCCACCAACTCTAAACCTTTGGAGGGACAGCCAAGAAAGACACTGACATCCCACTAGGGCTGATGTCACAGGTGCGAGCTTTCAGAGCTCTTCCCAACCCATCATCTCCCCACACCAAGTGCCATTGTTATTAGACAGTGGGTGGGACAGAGGAATACCTCACACTGGAATCAAACACCAACTGCTGCTATCTCCCTGGACTGTCTCGCAGGGTGCTGGATGTCTGGCTCACCTGCTGAGTGATGCACCTTGGGTAATCTGACAGTGCTGCTGCTCTCTTCTCTACTGTAGGCCCTCAGAGGCACCTCCAGGTAGCATGTTAAAAAGAAAGAGGCAAAATCTCTCATTATCAGAGCCCAGGGCAGCAAAGAGTGCGAAAAGGCAGCAGCTTCCCAAGCAGGGCTTGGTGCTTTACCATTCAGCTAGGGGCTTAACCTCCATCACTCCAATAATGCCATGAGAAGGAGAACATCAGCAAGGCTTATTAATTACTCTTCCGGAGTTTTGAGTGGGTTTTGAGAGGCCTGACAGGAACAGAATCTGAGGAATGGATCAGAATTCTTTCAATGTCTGCTTTGCATAAAATACTTGTAGCATCAGAGGTTGGTTGTCACAGAGCTCGAAAGCACTGTGAATACATTTTACTACAAAGACGTGCATCCACTTGCCCTAGGAATCCTCATCTTGGTCCCAGAAGTTGAAGTTACAACAGTAAAAGGTGAGCATAGTGAGACCTGTGAGTGAACTATATTTGCTGTAGTCAGAAACGACAGCATTGTGTTCCCTGGACAGCCCAGTCATTTGCTCCAGCTAACTAAGCTGAACCCATCCCACACTCAGCAACTTGTACAGATTCAAGAGGTACTGGATGAATCACCTGGAAATGTATTAGTTAATAAATGTGTTTTTACCTACATTTTGTGAGTCCTTGCTGTGATACACAGGTCTGAAAGTATACTTCATTTATTGGACATTCCACTTAGAGTGGAAATCGCTTATAGTGACCATGGTTATAGCGATCAAATACTTATATGGATCAAAAAGCTTGGGACAGAATCATTCCTGTACAAATACTGTTAAAATAATTTGCTTATAGTAATCAAGCAGTCCGCTTACAGTGCTCATTTTGCGTTTATTTATAAATGACAATATATGGAAAAATGAAAACTATGGTCATTTTTTTTTCTACTTTACTTTGATAGCCCTACTTGGCCTTGCGGTAACTTCTGGCTTCTTCTGGCTAGCTACCTGAGGCTAATGCTGCGTGCGCAGATAACATGAGAGGAAAAATAATGCCATTTTCTCTCAGTGACAAATATAGACTCATCAAAGCTTACGATAAACTGCCAAAAACGAGCCACCGCGATGCAGCAGCGAAAATACAATAAGGTAAATTTTATGTACAGCATTGTATTATAGCGTATTTGAGTTGTGCAGTTCAGTAATTTAATTTGTACAGTACTCAAAAGCATTTTAATCAGCTGTATTGTATTTTTGAAAGAGTCAATAATATGCAGTAAATAATGATGCTGTCAGTTCTATCACCTTATATTCATGTAATAAATATACAAATGTTGATTAGATGGTAATCTGCCAGAGACATAAAGAAAAGGTTAGAATGATTGTTCGCTTATAATGATCAAGTTCACCCAGACAGACGTGATCACTATAAGAGGTTTTCACTGTATATGCTAATTTGCAGAATCTTTCCCCATTAATTAGTCCCTGGTATTCCTTAGTATATGTTTATGTCCATGTCTGAAAATGTCATTTATATTATTTATATATGTTTATATAGTTTTGTTCGATTCATTCATCTTTTGGACTACAACCAATATTTTCTGCGACATAGAAGCAAGAATTGTAAGACATGCACTAATGGTAACCCTATATACCAGAGATATTCAAACTGTGTACATGAGGTACATGGCTACAAACGGGTACACGAGGACACAAGTACCGGCAAGTAACCCTATATACCAGAGGAATTCAAACTGTGGAGTGCAGATGTAAAACAGGTACATGAGAACACAAATACGAGCAAGTACGCATATTGAGAAATGCCCACTGTGTTAACACTCATCACGAACACCAAAACTACACATCACTTCATTCATATGGTTCACAGTAATGCTCGGCACGTGGAAAATTTAAATTTTGCTTTTTGAAAATTTCTGGATTTTTTTCCCAAATATTTTCAATTTGAGGTTGGTTGAATCTGTGGATATGGAGCCCACAGATATGGAAGACCAACTGTATATAACAGGGGTTCTTAAAGTCCAGATGCAGACCAAACTGCCACTTAATTCGGACCCAGCCGACTAAATTCTCCCACCATAAATTTTGCAGAATTTCCTACAACACATTTCACAATTTCCTACAATACGACTGGCTACCACATTGATACAAATATCCTGATCTTGGAGGTTAGTGGTCAAAAGTCAATATAAACTTGATCATAAAGTATTTAAAAAATCATCTTGCCCTCTACAGTTTTAGAACAAGAACATTATGTACAAATCAAAGTATTTTTAACTTTTGGCTTTCACTTTTGCATTCTAACAATAAGTAACAAAGGTGAACAAGTGCCTTGACTGATGGCTCACATTTTGAATATTTAAGCATGGTTAATTGCTCTCCATGTCATACATACTCAAACACACACACACATATTATGTATTTTATATGCATAGTTGACTGTGAAGCTTTGGGTCTGAGCAAAGCCATTTATCCGCTCCAACTGCATTGATTCTGATTAATGGTGTGACACGATTCATTCACGGGTAACAAAAGTCCCTTACAGGAGCTACAGTCATGGCCAAAAGTTGACACATATTTTATGATTTGCAAACTTTGCTGCTTCAGAACTTTTATATATTTTTTACATGTTTCTATGGTATGCTGAAGAACAATTATAAACATTTCATAAGTTTCAAAAGCTTTTTCAGCATGTTGGAAAAGGCACAGCTCATCGCCAAATTGCGCCTGGATCATTGGGAGAAGCTGCTCTCAGAGAACATTTTTATACCATTCTTTATTCATGGACGTGTTTTTGGGTAGAATTGTGAGTGAGCACAACCCCTGGGATGAGTCGATTTTCCAGATGTACCAAAGAGTTGGAAGGGGGCATCATTAAAGAAAATAGCTTTAGTCTTCTAATGTCCAGTCCTTGTATTTCAGAAGACTGGTGCAAATTTATTTTCTTTGATGAAGCCTCCTTCCAACACCTGCAAAATCGATTGTCTTGCATGAGCGTGAAAGTCTAAAAGCACGAGTGCCACATCAGATGCATGAGAAGTGATTTTTGAGACAGTTGGCAACCCTGATCTTGGTCATGAATGAATGACAAACCTGAAAGAGTGGACCAAATTGGTGAGCAAGTGGGTGAATGAGAGACTTGTTTACTTTAGTACATCTGTCCCCCAAGTGTTTTCTACAGCTCTGCCAGTTCCATCCTTTGCTGCTACACAGTGCTATTGTTTCATTTCTGGGGAAATTTGTCTCACAGGTTTAGATTTTCAACCATATAATGTTTTGGTGAAGCAGTAGTAGTATCCACCAAATACTTTTTGACATCACATTCACAAGGTCAAATGTCATCTGCTTTCCCTCTTCCCTTTGCTTCCACTAAGTGGCACTGCTTCAATTTTGGGGTGATCAGTCTCAAAAATTAATCAGTCCCAGGTTGGCACCCATTCAATGCCTCTGCAAAGTTTTAAAAAGATACATCAAAAACTTTTTGAGTTATCATAACTGAATGAAGTGTCAATACTGCCCTTTTTTTATATCAGTATGTAGTAATTTTGGGACGATCTGTCTCAAATAAACAACAGTGCCCATACAATGCCTCTGCAAAGTTTAAGAAAGATCCATCAATCAGTGTTTGAGTTATTGGCTCGCATACCAAAGCGTCTGCAGTGGCGACAGTGGACCAGTGCTAAACTATATATATACGTATTCCCTAAAGGCTGTGGAACACAGTTAGGAAAACTCTAGAGCTGGACATCCAAGAAAAAAAGTGCTGGCTGTATTTGATGTTAAATTTCTGTTGCTATGCCACTGTGTGCTGGTTAGCAAGAAATACACGCTGTATAAAAGTCTGGTCAAGGCATGTTTTTATGCAGTTTTATGTAAATTATTAATGGAACATCATTAATGGAAAATAATGAATCTTTTTGACTTCTTTCCTAAAAGGGCAATGCCATGCTATCCCTCAGAAAGAGATGGAGATGGGCAGCATGGCATCACGATTAGGAGCATGTGCTGCAGGTAAACATTCAGAAAAAACAACAACAAAAGTTTCTGGCACAAATTCCCATCAACTGGCCAGACACCACCAGAAGTTTACTACAGAGACCACAGAGAAAGAAAATTTACTACTAGTTCAAGTTTCCAAGTAACAGGAGAATATTCAGTAATGAGCAATATAAAAGTAATAGGAATGAGAATATTTAGCAATGAACAATATAATAAACTCGCATCATGTCTTCACTAAAACTACAGCTTTTGCTGAGAAGTCCATACACTTTCAGTCATTCAGTATGTAGATTTGTACGCGTACAGATCCAACTGCAGTTTAAAGTATGACCAAGAACGCATAATATATTTACATTCAGAAGGGCCAAGTTTTTTTCAAAATGTTCACATAGTGGCATTTACTGTTTATTAAAATATCATGAGAGAGGGGCAGCGTTGCCTCAGAATATTAGGCTGCTTCAGCCAAAAGGCCTTTCAAACTAAACATTAACCTAAACAGCTCTAAAGAGAGACGCCGGGTCGTGTTTACAGCGCGAGGGCAAGGCTGCCGGCGTCCTCCTTAATAATCAGTGTGAATGTCGTGGCGAAGGCGAGCCCGTCTGGAGATGGACGGGGGCTGCAGCAAGCGAGACACTGTGTAAACACTGGTCACTTTTAAAAGCCCGCCTTATCTGGAGTGCAAATAAAAGTTGGGGACAGAAAGGCGCAGCCTGTTAACATGCCTCGTGTTTATTCTGCACTGGATGGTGGCCGGGCTTGGGCACGGGACACAACCTGGGCCGGGAAATGCTGTCATTCCGTGACGTTCTGACCCGTGGCTAAACTTCTCAGAGGGAACCTCCACCATTTATTTCCATTACATAGAAAAATACTGTAATTTTCAAAGCCTTATTGTTAGGAAGAAAGTTAAGTTTAAAAGAAAGCTATTTATTGTCATATTCTATATTTTGTTCCTTTGATGGTGAATCAGGATTGTAAGTTATTTAAAAACTCCCACAATGAAGCAGCTTTGGAATCTCTCCTCCTTCAAATTAATGGACAGCGTGAAAAATGGTTCGGTTCACTGTCCAGTGAAGAAGTCTCTGGGGTGCATGTCTCAAATCCCAGCCAAAGTAACTAATCCAAATCAACTTCTGTCCGAGTCTGTTCTCCTCCACCTCCTCATAGAGAAGGTGTCAGTCTCGCGTGGGATGATCACCCAGAAGCAGAACTGTCATCAGTTTGGTGCAGCTAATGCTCTTTTAATAACATGGAGAAATGGTGGAGGCTGAATCCTGCACGAGATTAACGACTAAAGAGCAGTAAGCCTTCATTCACAAGCTGAAATATTTAGCGGTTTCACATCTGTGCCCTAGAATGTACGTGAGCAAACACTGAAAAAAGAAAAACAAACAAAAAAAAGGCTTCAGGAAAATCGTAACACTCTGGAAGCTGTTTTAATGAAGCTGGAATGTTTTACTTTCTTAGCTTGATTCAGAAGAATCCCAGGAAAACAGTAGAACAGAAATAATGGGACTGATCCCCAAAGGAGAGATTTGTTTCGCATCATTTAAAAAACTCAGAGACGGGGAAAAAATTTAAATCCCATATGGTGGAACAATGACGTCAAATCGAGAGCGTTTGTGCAAAACAGCAGAAAGTGAAAGATGCTGAGCCCTCGAAACAGGGTGCAATGCTGCCTGTCACCTGCTGGTGGAGCTCTGATCAAGACCAGCACAAGGGAAGCCAGGAAGAGAGCTCTCTAACATCAGGCGGAAACTGAAAATACACACAAACATTCACACGCATCGCACACCTTCCTAGTTAATGCTAATTTGGATCAGTACACTAGGACCAGATGAAAAAGCCTGTATGCTTTACAAGCTCCATTTCTCTCATTTTGTGGACCCTTAAGTCAGGAAAAAGATGCTGATTGAATGTACCTAATATCAAACTTAATCAAATGTTCAGTCTAATACACAAGGCCCTCCCACTGGATCGCATCACTTTCTGCAAAAGAAAGTACTTAACATCTCTTTTGGTTATGATGTAAAAACCTAAACCTCATAAACACCTGTTTTTTGGTAACGTTCATACATCGGTGAAGTGTTTGATATTTGTTTGCAAAAACAAAAGGCACAATATGAGCACTACTTGCATTTCAGCTTCCTGTTAAACATTTCTGACCCATGTCAGCCTCAGAGTTCTGATTTCTCCACCCGGTAAATAAAACAGACGCACTGGTGCACCAGGAGGTAGACACTGGAAAGCGATACATATTGTTTTCATTCCCTCCACATTTATAACTTTGGGGGAAAATTCCACGGGAAAACATGACTAATTCTGTTTCTTCAGAGGGTGAGCTTGTGTGGACCAGGCGAGCCAAAGTACAGCCCCTGGATGCTGGGACTGAGTTTCAGGCATTTTCAGGCAATGCCTTTATTGTCGGAGCACGGTCCAGCTGGAACACACTGCTACCTTTCCGTATATGTGAGGGAGCCAAAGGCAGGTCTGACGTCTCAGGTAACATCCACATACCTGGCTTCAGACCTGGCCTGCATTTTACACCATGTCACACTTGAAACGTATCTCTCAGACTTTTTACAAGACATTAAAAAGAAAACCAATTTGTTTAACTTCATGGAAAACACAAAGAGGGAGACAGTTGTTCAGAAGGTGTGTCTTTCTGTTCATTGATCCAAAGACCATGGATTATAATATTGAGGCTTCCCAGTGCCAACACACCTCAATGTCATCACGCCTCACACCTAAAAGTTATGACCTGTGACCCCATATTTTCCCTCATGTGATCACACACTTATGACAGCAGGACATGAACAGTGGTCGGGCACCAGCTACCGTTTCTTTGCCTGGGGAGCTTCCCCTCTCTACAATCGCCCCTTGACCACCTACTCCTGTTTTCTCAGGCCCCACCACTAATTTTCATGCCTTGACTAATAATGTCCCAGAGGGATCAGGGGAAGGGGAGGAAAGGGAGGAAGGGGATCCAGGGTTTTTTATTTTTCCTGAATAAAGACAAATTCCTCTGCATGGAAAATCTTGCACGACTGGAACTACTTAATGAGCTGATGTGTGGGGATTCACACATTTTGTTAAGGGTGTTGAATGAACAAAGAGGTCATCTGCCAAAACTTTACATCAATGACGAGGGTCACCAAAAACACTTACGCCAAATAAATGGACACACAGCTACCTGTGTTTAGAAGTGTGTGTAAAATGAGTCCTATATCCGATCTGGATATACTACATGCTGTTATTACTCTGGATATACTACATGCTGTTATTACTCTGGATATACTACATGCTGTTAAATGCCACTGGCAGATCATGACACATTTATTTATTTATTTACGAAACGAAGAGCAGCTTTGGGAAATGTCCATTATTCAAAAGCAAGATGCCAGCTGCGTCAATCAGGTACCGATCTTACAGAGTGAAAGTCAGTGTGAACGCGCTGTCAAAGGCACACACATGAAGCAGGCAATTCTTTGAAAACCCCTTCCAACTCGACCGCCATTTTTTTCTCTTTGAAAAAATGCCATTAAAAAGTTACACTCATTTACTAAGTGAAAGTCAATCCCTGTGTCTGCACGGACCCGAAAGGCCTCACCCAGACCCTGGCTCTCACAGCATCTGGACCTCATCATGTGTACAAGGCGTCCGAGGGAGACCACAGGACACCAGCCACACTCCTTTGCAGACTGAGAAGGGACTGCACTGCACACGGTTCACCACCATGAAGACACAACCACATCCTCAGGAACATCTAAGCCAAGCTTAACACCTTCTGGAAAGAGAGCTGCACATCTGTAACAGGGTGATGGAAAACCATAGCTCTCGGCATTTCTCACACTCATTTCGAGAAACCCTGGATGGAGGCATGTTTGTACTCAGCCTTTCTGTTAACACCAATCCAAACGGTGTATTGATACTGGCTGAAATGCTGCTGCAGAATCGCTGTGGATCACAGCAGGGGGTGAAGGTCGCCTGTCCTGGGTCAGGATGCTACTGGCCTTGGGGCTACATCTACCCCCACCAACTCCTGAACAATGTGCATTTCAGCTGCAGTAATCACACAGTGCGAAACTCACACATCCATAAACCTGTCGTAAGATAAGGATTTTGGCTGACATAAAAATCAAAGCATGCTAAACATGAAAATATACATACAAAGAACACTCAACATTACACAGCGACGGCTTATGGATTATTTAAAGAAAATGCATGTAAACAGGCCTAAATCGATGATTCAAAAACAACATCATGCCACGTTGTGACAAGCGAGAACGTGCAGCACGCTGAGGCCAGCTGGCTCTTTCTTCTCCCAAGGCCCCTTGAGCGACGACTCTCTTGGGCTGCATTTCACATCGCCCTGGCAACCACAGGCAATACAGATAGTGGCTCATCAGACCCATCCAACCAGGACCTATTCCGAGGTTCTGTAAACATCCAGAACATTTCTGAGGTGGAAACAAATGCGTCGTTCTTATATGACACACTTCCACGCAGAGTACGTAGCTGCTTTCATGGATATGTCTGACATTCCTTCCCCAACAAACACACACTTACCTCTATGAAGTTGGCAGATGTTCTCTGCTAAACCCCCCCACAGAGATGCAGAAGCCAGGAACGCCGGCGTACTCCGTTAGTCCATAGCTGGTAGCATGATCTAGAGTAGCCAAAGGGGCTGTCATTTAATAAAAAGCAGTGTGCCCAAGAAATAACAGCACTGATCAGGAGAGCCCAAGCCCAAAACTCACAGAGTGGCTATAAACCGGAAAAGATATCACAGTAAAAACAAGTGTTCTCTCTGCCGGCAGACAGGAGCTGACTTTCGTGTTTCACTGGCCTGGAATGATGGACCAAGGATCAGGGGGCTACTCCTAGCTTCCTAGTGGGGATCTCAGGCGATGAAGTGCCCTGTCCTGGATCCTGATCGCTGCTTTGAAGCCCCCACTCCACTATTGACCCTTACATTACAATAAGCACTTGCCAAAAGGTACAACTGGGCTGACATAACTATCAATAAACATAACAAAGTCACCGCTTTGGCCTCACTTCCAATGTGCCACAGCATGTGAATATACCAGCGCATCTAAGCACCAGTCTGGACAGGAAGTTGATGCAACGTGTCAGATGTGGACCTGGATGAACGAGACACTATCCCTAGCTTGGTCCTACTCAGAAAGACATATAGAGAGAAAGAGCTAGGCAGTAGGACAGAAGAAAAATCAGCAAGAGACTGAGAAACAGACCCCCCTAACAGAGGTACCAGAGAGTGGGGCTTTATTAAAGTACATCTGCAGGTTGGCATCTCCTGCAGGAACTGGAAGACCACCCAGCACAGTTTATCCACAAAAGTGGGGGGGGGCAGATCATAAAATTACAGTTTATGTAATAGAGCATGTTGAAACTATCCAGGTAGCAGAAACACATGCATGCATTTTATGCATGTGTTTGTGTGGAAGGAAGGAACATTTTCCTGGCCCTGCACTACTGCTCTCGGAAAAGGAAGGCAGTGATAACAGACTATGTCAGGCTGTTGAATAAAAACATGTGATGCAAACAAAAATATTCTGTTTCTCACACCTGCAACCTTTCACCTACAAGTGAATAGCCATCTATCCATCTTCTGAAACCGCTTGTTGTTTCCCAAAGGCTACAGGAATAAGGCAGGGAACAATCCATTATGGGGGGCTATCCCATCACAGGACACACTCACACACCAGTGACACCTATGGACAATCTAGTAACTCCAGTTAGCCTCAGCATATTTTTGAACCATGAGGGAAAACTGTACCTGGAGGAAGATCCTTGATGACACTGGATGAACATGCAAACTGCACATGCATGGAGACAAAGAGGAGACTCAGACCGTGGTGCCAACAGTGCGAGGCAAACCACTGCACCACCATACCACCCATGCAAGCGAACATTAACGTTAACATCTGTATTATGTTCAGTGTTTTTTGCCTTTGGTCGTAACATTTCTGTGGTACTTGCTGGCTGTTACACACTGAAACGACATTCTGGTACATCATGGACGCTTCTGGTCACAATTAATTCATTAAGCGATTAAATAACCTCCAAAATCACACTTGTGCATTAAATCATCAACAATGGTCTAAGTATCACGAAACAATGAAATATTTTCAGGTAACAGTGCTTAGATACAGTTTATATAGCCAAAAACATACACACATATACTGAGGTCTCAAAAGGAAACATAATAAAATTGCACACTTAAATTTACAATCATTCATTTGTTTAGCCAGTTAAATCCTCATGAAAAGCAAATCAATCAGCTTTCATAATAACCTTTCAGAATGATGTCCCTCCCAGCTCAGGCCCAGAATGAAGTGCCTAATAAACTGGGTGCTGATCTCCTTCTTTGTAAAACATTTTACGAGGGGACGCCAGGTGTATAATGCAGCACACCGGCACTGCACAGGAGGAAACCTGACTCTGCCTGGCCCTGACCACCACTGGATCATCCGGCCCAGTTCCAGTGGGATTACAGCGCAGAGAGCAGAAGCGTGTACTTGTGGACACAGGGGGCCATTTACAGGTTCAGTGTAGTTACCAGTACAGTGGAGCCAAAAGCCCCAACAAGTCCCTTGGTAAGAGACAGGCCTGGCCTCACCATGATGCAGCCGGCTGGGAGATCCTCCCGTGCATCTGCTGTATACCCTGATGCGGCCGGCTGGGAGATCCCCCCATGCATCTGCTGTATACCCGGATGCGGCCGGCTAGGAGATCCTCCCGTGCATCTGCTGTATACCCTGATGCGGCCTGCTGGGAGATCCTCCCGTGCATCTGCTGTATACCCTGATGCGGCCGGCTGGGAGATCCCGTGCATCTGCTGTATGGAACGTAACTCACCAGAAGCTGCCCCTCCACCTTGTTTCTTCTTGTCAGAGCTACACTGTCACTAAAGTGAAGATTCAACAGCTCAGTTTCTCTCAGCAATACAAGAGAGGCATCCCATGCTTTGACCACTCTGTGTGTGGCAATGTAAGCTCACAGCACAGCAATGTAAGCTCACAGCACAGCAATGTAAGCTCACAGCACAGCAATGTAAGCTCACAGCAGAGCAATGTAAGCTCACAGCACAGCAATGTAAGCTCACAGCACTCACGCACCCCCTTACCAGGAATGCCGCTTCCTGCATGCCTGCAAACTGGGACAAAGCAAAAAACAATTAAAGGAATATATCAGCAGAAGTGCTCAATGATCTTAAGAACGCAACAGAATTTTCTATTACCCAGCTTTCATTAATCAGAACAGGCATAAACAAATCATTCTTTGAATTTTCTCCTTTAAAATTTAAACAGTCCAGACCTGCACATGGCATCCCAATGAAGCTCTACTATGTGCCATGGATTTAGATCCCGCTTATATCAGTGCCCTCTGAGACAAGCAGCCCTGGGCAGATGTTTATAAACTGACCCAATCTGGGCTTCACACGTGCCTTACAGCATTCGAGCAGCAATTGCAAAGGTTACCACGGCATTGGGTTGACGGGGGGGCCACAGAGAATGGCTACCCTCCGTTTCACCCCACATTAATGGCTCGCTGGCCTTTAAATCTCCACCAGGGGAAAACAGCGGCATTGCGCTCCATATGCCGGCCGTAGCAGGGAAGCGGGCAGGTTAACGACTACTGGGAAACAAGATCAAACTCGGGGCAAAATGTTCCACGAAAAGCAATAAAACATGCGTTACTTCCGCGACCATTTCTGAGCAGAACTTAAAAGACAAGCAGTAAATAAGAAAATAGGAGGCAAAGGACGATGCCTTCGGAGCACCCTGTGTTTGATGATCTGCCTGCACATGAAGGTCCCCCCCCCCCCCCCCCCCCAGTCATTCTCTGTGCTTCACCCCCACACTGCTGTACTCCTTCTTTCCCCACTGGCAGATCCTCTGAGAGCCTCTTGAACATCAAATCCCACCATGGTCTGCTCATGTAAACACAGCTATTTGGGTCCTGTGTAAAGCCCTTTGTTTATTTTGGTTGCTAATACATGCTTTTATCCCAAAGCGACTCAGAGTATGATTTACTCATTTACACAACTGGATGGTCTTACAGAAACAGTTCAAGCTGAAGCGGCTACTTCCTGGGTGCCACCAGAGAACTACTGCACTATCTACCAGTTTCTTAGGTGGGAAAAAAATAAATGAAGTACATAAAAAGAAAAATCACACCCAAGGAAAAGTGTCTGGGCTTGTTTAAAAGGAGGCTAGCATGCCCCCCACCCCCTGAAGGAAAACCTACAGGCAAAAAGGGGGGGGGACGCAAACAGAGCCATGCTTCTTCTGGCTTTTAGCTGGAACACTAAATCATTATTTCATCTGGTGCCACATGCAAGTCGTTCATCTGAGCGCTGACTAAATATTTGGCTTGGCGGCGTCACGCATGAGGCCTGGCTCAGCCCGGGGTCGCCACGTGCCACAAGTGGGGAGGCTGGGACCCCCCCTCCATTCCACCGCACCCCGGGGCTTCTCCCAATGACCCACAGACGTGGCGCCGCTGGAGATCGTCATTTCTGCGTGCCCTTTTGACCCCTTGGGTGACATCAGGTCCCAAAGTAAATGCCTGGTCCTCTGCAATATGTCCATAGAACAAAGAGTTTGGAAAAGAGCATGTTTGACTGTGTTTAAGCTTAATGTTTAAGCTAATTCACAGTTAGCCGCTGAAAGCATTTGGCAAGGATATAGCATGTGAAGTGTGCTGTAAACAAACCATGACCCTTTGAACTTTCCTTAAAATTACTTTATTTTAGGAAGAAAATAAAAATTGCAGAGCTTAAATTTTACACCCTTTCTGTAACCAAATATAGGTAAAGCAAGCAATCGAAACCATTCTTGCTTTTCTGCATTACACACTTGATGTTCAACAGTCCTTTAATATTCATATATGCAGTGTTCATTTTAGCTTACCTGGAATTTCTGAGCAACATGCTACTGACCATGATGGGGCACCACACATATTCCAATAGATGCGGTTTCTCCTGACAGCTCCCAGCTGAATTTGGATTTTGGGTGCACTGCGACAGGAAGGCTGAGTCAACAAGAGAAGGGGAAAGAAATGCCACGGCTGACTGGAATTACTGAGCGGCATCCCAGTTCACGACTGATCATCGCATCCAGCGTGCGGCACAGCCGTGCTGTCGTCACGGAAGCGACTCTCTCGCCATCTCTGGCAAAGCTAAAGTGACAGAGGCCAGCGTTACACCGGCGTGTTGCCCACAAGCAGCATCTGCTCATCGTGCCACGTGTACGCGCTTGCATCTGCAGTGGCAGCGGAATCAGCCCGCCTGCGTTAGGGCCATGTATGCGAGATGGTATACGGAAAGGAGGCAGGCAGCATGAGGAACACCCATCCTGAATGAATGAATGTTACATTCATGTAGTGCTTTTCAAGACACATAAAATACTTTACAAACCCAATGGGGAGCCGCTAAACCACCACCACTGTGTAGCCCCCACCTGGATGACGCAATGGCAGCCATTGTGCACCAGAACGCTCACCATGCAGTAGTTAAGGTGGTGAAGGGGCAGGAGAGAATTTACCAGTTAGATATAGGGGGTTATTAGGAGGCCAGATCTGATATGGCCACAGTGCCGGGACATCAAGGTACCACTCCTACTCTTTTGAGAGATGCCCGGGGATGTTTTATGACCTTAGAGAGTCAGGACCTTGGCTTTATGCCTCATCTGAAGGATGGATCCTGTCCTGACCCAGGCCTCCAGGAGTTTCAGTGCTAATGGCACGATGGTCACATCCTCAGGTAAGAATACAGCAGGAACACTCAGAAGTAAAACACAAGCCATCGGTCAGCCTGAGCAATACACACAGGGGCCTCTGGGTAAGAGACTCAGCCAAGCAAGCAGGGTCACCTGCTCAATGCTGCCCACCAGGCTAACGGCTCCGCTGTCACGGCTCTGGGCATCGCGGCCTGTTCAGTAAGCAGGTACCATATCCTCCCCCTGGTCATACATAATAACGACGTCAGATACAGACACGTCTCTGCCTTTAGTTCTGCCGAATTTAAGAAGAAACGAGAACAACCATCAGGATCTGGCCTGATAAGACCAGCCGTGAGTGAAAGGGTATCAGAAAGCAGGGCAGTCCCACAGACAAACACACATCCAGGGCTGCTGCCTGGAGCTGCAGCCAACGCAGGACACAGACTGCCACTGACGGCGCTCGCTGGCATGGGTCAGCGCTTAACGTGCTGCAGGGCTCAGAATCTGCCCGTGCCTTTCAATTCAAGGTCAGAAAAGTGCGTCACCAGCCTGAGATAAGATTTCACCACTCCTTGCAGCCTGGTCTTTCCCACACCCCCGGCATTTGGTCACATGATGGCTAGTAGGGTGGGGCTGGTGCACCCCGATCCACTGGTCGCTCGCTCTACAACTCGGCATATAAAGCGAAGCCAGCTCAGCGATATGAATTAGGGTTAAGCGTAATTATGCCACCGTGGCCAATGGAGCTGATTCCATGGTAGAAGTAGCTAATCATGATAGAGGTTATTAAGAAAGAAATGTTTGTTCCGGTTTTCACAAAGGAACTAAAATCAATCTGTGACCGGTTCAAACCAGCAAGGAAGGCAGCCTCATTTTTCCCATCATTCAGGGCCCGAAGCGCACAACTTAATGCAGGGTCCACAAAAGCTGAAATGCAGACCCAGTAACATTCAGACAGCTGGTATGCTTCCTGGGAAGCATTGTGACATTATCTCCATGCTCTTAGGGTGCTCTATGGGGCTGCACTTTTTCTGCTTGACAGTAAACATACACTGTTTGCGGGGGTCAGTAGATGTTCTATCATAAATTCAGGACAGCGCATTTGTTAAATTCATAATAAAATTAAGTAGTAAAGAATTGCTCCAAATGAACAACATGGGACAGGGCCATATTTATATAGCAAAATTAGAGGCCACCCTGGAATAAAAACCACAGACTCTGGGCAACTGGGCTCTCCTTTCCATCTGGGAAATGTTCTCTTCTATTACACCATGTTCATTAATGTAATAAAAACCAGACAACGTAATACGCAAGCATTCAGTGTCTAACTCTATAAGAGTAATGTGACAACACTGTGAAAGAAGAGGAGTTGTGTAGAAGAGGAGTTGTGTAGAAGAGGAGTTGTGTAGAAGAGGAGGTCGTTCATAGGCAGCCTCCTAGTGTTTCTGCCTCTTCATCACTGGCACAGGTGAGCAGATATTCCAAAATTCCAGTCAGAACCCTTCTGTTCGTTCCTCCTCCAACCTGTCGTGATTCCAACCCTAAATCAAATTTTTGTCTACTGTTGTAAGCAAGTCTGAAATCTAAAGAGAAAAATGAGAGGTGACGAGGATGACTGAGACTCAGGCCAGCCGGGGTGGAATGACATAGAATCAAAACCTGAAAGCTTAGTGTTCAGTCAAACCCATGATGGACACGACTGTGCCACACCTGACGCTGAACATGCACACGGGGAGGGGTCACATAAATAACAGCCAGCAAGTGGGGGTCCACGGTGCGCTCTCAGCGGCTGTGGCAGGAAGGGACCCCAAAGGCAGAACGATCAAGCTCGGGTCCCCTTCACTGTAAACCATCTCTACTTTTCCATTTCCTTCTGGAGCTCTGACGTCAGCTTCGCTCCTCCAAGCGTGCAGGCCTGCTCAGCCTCATTAGGAGCTGGGGATGCAGCTGGTGTGGGTGGGCTGCATGGCCCCCTGGACGACCCTGTTAGGCTGCCGTAATAGCTGGCCCGCAGAGACCCCACTGGATGTTAGAAGCACAGCGGCAGTGACAGCACACGATATCCTCAGCAGAGCATCTCTGGTGTTCCAAATCAATATAATAGCTTAACCAGAAGCTAATAACACTTGGATTGGGTATCGTCATCTGCCTCTACCTCCTGCACACAAACATGCACACATGTGCAATGACGAATTTCTGTCCAAGTGAATCGTTCAGAATGGAAGAGCACAGTAAGTAAATCGAGTTCTTACACTCCTCCTGCTCTGGGTGTCAGACAAAACTGTGAAGTGATAGTTAAGCAGGCTCCGCTGTAATAAAAGCCATAGTATAATAACATAAAATAAGGCTGTTCGAGGCCAGGTCAACCACATCCCTATTTAACAGGAAAGAGTGAGTGTTTTAGCATGGGGAAAAAAGGAGGTAACATGCAAGGAAAGTAGCAAAGGAGGACAAAGAGCAGGAAAATTTGGCTCCTAAGATTTCTCCACCCTTCAGGTAAACAATAACAAACATTTATGCTGCTTTGAAAGTGCCTTTTATTCAAGTGCTTTTGATAGGGATGACAGCTCCGGAACAAAGCCTTCGCTGAAGCATTTATATGTGCATGAATTACTGCACATATAGAACTATACAAACCAGCAGACATGCCGTTCAAAGTGCTTCCATAAGATGTTGCGAAGCATGAATACGAATTGCATGTAGGCAATATATCTGTAGTCACCTGTAAACTTAGACCAGCAAAAGAACCACAGAAAGACAACAAACGGTATAAAGTAACAAATTTACTGCCGGCAAAAAGTTTTTTTTCTGAAGCACAAATATTCCAAGTTATCCGAAGTATTTGTGCATCTTTCCAAGACATTACCCTGGTATCAGGGGAAGCTCTAAAACATCTAATATTTATGATGGACCATTTCTAAGAAGCTTCAGATGAGGTCATGCCCGGATGTGAGGCTGACTGAATATGCCACACAGAGATATGCTTAATAAATCTGAGAGCAATTCTTTGTTTGTGCTAACCTCTGACCTTTGACCCCCTTTGAGTTCATCAGCTGCTGACAGAATGTCATTGCCCTCTACAGACGGACATTCTCCCATGGAGAAGTATCGAGTTCCTGTTACTTCCTAGCTGCACCCCCACCTCCCAATCAGTTACAATAAAAGTACTAATGGCTAATGGTTAAACACTATGGTGGCCACTTTTATTCCACTCTATGCATTCTGTGACAAACGCGGAAGAGAAGGCGTAATGATGGTTTTATAACAATTGGAAATATATGCTAAAATCCCTAGTCACTGGGTCATAAAAAGTGAATTTCAGATAAAACCACCCAGGAGGCATTTAATGTTTTCAATTGTCTCTAGAAAAATCATTTAACTTCTTAAATGTACCCTGTCATGATCTTAATTCCTTCTTATTAGACACCTATTTTTTAGGATGCTCAGAGCTGATGTAAGAGTATATGAGATGCCAGCGACCAACATAACACTGAATTATCAGGTGTTATCAAAGTTAAGTTCATACATAATTTATAACAAGCATTAGTGGTTATAAATCTGAGTTCTCATGTACCTTTGACTCGCAATAAATGTAAATTACTATTCAAAATTCAAATAAACATCAGCTTGGAACATTAACAAAAGTTTCTGATTTTAAGCCAGGCTAGAAGTAATTATTGGTCATGATAAAAAGAGATTGATGTTTAGCAACACATAAAAATAAGTTGGACTGGTGCTGCAGGCCTCCCTCAAGAGGTAAGATTTTTGTTAAAAATAAAAGGCATAAATTAATGCTCATTTAAAAGAAAAAAAAAAGAAGCTTAGGAGTCATTGATGGAAACAGTTGGGAATAGTAACAGAACACTGAGATGTAATATGACCACGCCTCCGATTCTCAAAGCAAAACTCAACAGAGGGATCAAAATTAAATGGGAAGCAAATCTTTGAGAGAAAGGTCAGCGACTCATTGGGGTCTACCAGAGCACTACGCCCAAGGAACACATCTGGAATGGAAATTAATTCCGGCACTCCCAAGTGACGGGGTGGCCGAAAAAAGTATTGAATTGCATGATGAACCAGTTGGCAAAACGGCAAGGGGGGGGGGGGGGGGGCAGGAGG
>JAODJU010000001.1:2097319-2123617 GCA_026776725.1 Gnathonemus echidnorhynchus
GAGGCCATTCGTGAGGAAGAGGGCTCTCTCGGCAAGCAGAGGCCATTCGTGAGGAAGAGGGCTCTCTCGGCAAGCAGAGGCCATTCGTGAGGAAGAGGGCTCTCTCGGCAAGCAGAGGCCATTCGTGAGGAAGAGGGCTCTCTCGGCAAGCAGAGGCCATTCGTGAGGAAGAGGGCTCTCTCGGCAAGCAGAGGCCATTCGTGAGGAAGAGGGCTCTCTCGGCAAGCAGAGGCCATTCGTGAGGAAGAGGGCTCTCTCGGCAAGCAGCATTGCCACCGTGGCAACAGCAGACGGAGAGGTGGAGGCAGGGCTGGTGATTTGGCACTCGTACTTAGGAACGGAAAAGAGGAACATGAGAGTACCGCTCGCCATCTGTAACTGCTGGAAACAGTCACGTCAGGGCACATTCCACGACACGCAGGTCGGAGGTCGCATCGCTTGCGTCACGGAACAGCCCCGCCCCCTCCGCATTCCTCCTGCAGCTTAAAATGCTGCAGGACCGATAAGAGCTTATGTAGAGGCAGAGGCGATGAGGGGCGGAGACAGACGGTCGTGGTGCTTAACTAAGCCTGGGACACCCCCAAACCTCCCACCACCCCCCAAGCCACATTCATTTCTGTAGTTAGCAGCTCCAAACTGCCAGGCATGATAAGCCAGACGTCTACAAGAAGGGAAAAGAGTTAGTAGCACACTATTTGTCTGGGGGGGGAAAAAAACAATAAAAAACAAAAAAGCATAAAAATCAAAAGAGCATGCTTCATATTTGATAGACCCCAAGCAGCTGGCGAAGGCTGCCAGTGTTTCGGATTTGCAAATGTTTGTTTACGGTGCAGGGTTCCCTCTCTTTGGCCTTTTCAGAAAAGACAAATTCCACTTTCCTCTGGGGGCTGGAGGAGAAACGGCCGGCTTCTGGAGACTGCAAGAGAAGCAGAGTACCTCCAAAAGAACTGTTCCACTTACATTAGGCAATCAACTTCTAAGGCTAAACTAAGCAAAAAACACAAACCAAAATGCAATAAGGATGAAACTCGGGTTCAGGGGAAAAAAAGAAATATCACTAAATCTCACACCTGGCATTATACAAATAATCCAGCAGCTATAACGACGGCTGTGCACAGCCTTGTTCGACAAACCCTGAATTGTTTATTCTTTAGAAAGGGTAACGGCTAGCCAAAGCATACTGCCAAGCATTCATTTAAATGTACATCACTGTACAGCAGAAGTTTTGAAAAGACCACTGAAAAGAGCATTCAGGGACACAGAACTCAGTGTGCATGTCCAGCAATGGAAAACACGTTCTTGCAGTGACAGTGATACAAATGAAAGATGTGGTATGACATCTCACAGTGTTCAATGAGATCCCATTTCTCACTGAACACACTTTTTTTCATTAGCATTTTCATTAACATTTGTTCATTAAGCAGAAGCTTTTGTCCAAGCACCGTACGAGAGTGCCCCGTGGAGCACTTGGAGGTCAGGGCCATGCTCAAGGACCCAGTGATGGTATGACTACTCTGCTGGACATGGGCACAGACCAGTAACCCGCTGAGCTAAACACCACACTTCATCGACGCATGCCAAAAGACTGGGTGTGCCAGATACGGCCCCGTGACAAACCCATACAGAAATCACTGAATCTCACAGCGCCCTGTGCTGGCTGGGACGTGAAGCCCACCCTGCTGCAGTCAAACCATTCACGGGCTGAGTGGACAGGCTGATGTTGAGCATGGGATGTGAGGGGAGATCAGACATACCTTCAGAGGAGCCCTGACCCAAGGTCAATGCGTAGCTTTGACCTCTTCTGTTCTGTCTACTTACTACCTGAGATCTCAGACACCCTACCAACTACAGTATATATCAGAGATCAGCATCTTCATTTCTGAGGCGATGCAATACACATCTCCTTGCATTGCCAATGATCCGATACATTAAAGATACATATGAAGCAACCCCTATTGCAATGCAGTACAATGCGACACGAAACAATGTGATGCATCGCTGGACGCACCACCCACTCAAATGAGACTTGGCCAAGAGACTTGCAGACAATTAGCCACTGACAGAAGTGGAGTAGTGGAGATGAGAGAGTGCATTTGAAAAATAGTTTAGAGAGGGGGAATCAGTCTAAAAATAAAATTATTGGTCACATTTGTAAATAATGAAGGCATAGGGCTTCTACTGATAATTAAATATTAATGTAATACTGGCCATGCGCAGCTTCCCGGTGGACGGGCCAGGCTAGGGCCAGGACCCTCCCGCCGGGGCATTCTGTGGTGTGTTTTGGTATGTTGGTGATGTCACGTGGCGTGGTGAGGGAGGTACAGGCCGGGCCCGGGACCCTCCTGTTGGGATACTCTGCGGTGTGTTTTGGTGTGTTGGTGATGTCACGTGACGTGGTGAGGGAGGTACAGGCCGGGCCCGGGACCTTCCTGTTGGGATACTCTGCGGTGTGTTTTGGTGTGTTGGTGATGTCACGTGGCGTGGTGAGGGAGGTACAGGCCCAGGTGCAGCACAGCAACAGCATCCGTGGTGATAGACTTCAGGTTCTCTGACCCAGCAGGGACTGCAGTATGATGGGAGAGGTGGGTGATGATCAATACATTCTGGAGGTGAATATGATTTAAATACAAAGTAAAACTAAAGATTTGCATGTAGGCCTAAATCTATATTAAATATATTTTTACTTAAAGAAAAAATAGCAAAGTTTTAAAAAAATAATAAAATCAAACTTTGGACTGTATTTTTCCTCCCTTTCCCATAACCATAACAAGGAGCTGGCGATTCTACTCCCATCACAGACACAAGAGAGTTTGCTTTTGCACGCAACAGTTTACAATAGTCACTAATTAAACCTTTCAATGTTAGCGCCTTAGCATATGGGCAAATATAATAAAAATATAACAAATGATATTTAACCAGTTACTGGCTTAGTTATAGAGTGCCCACCATAATGTTTAGGACAGTGTCTCCTTCCCGTCTGGCCAGCAGGTGTCGCTGGCCATTCTGTTTGCCACCCTGTCTCCTGTCCTTCAAGTCCGTAGTGTGTTTCCCCCACTCCCTGGACTGCTACATAGCTCTATGGGCTGAGTGTGTGGCTATAATCCTTCTGCTCATGAGCTCAAGGCCAGCCTCAACTGTTAGTTATTTATTGCTTTACCTTTAGTTTGATATTGTTGATCCCTGTGTTTAATTTGTCTTGTTTATGGTTTTTTGCCCCTGCCTTGGTTATGTTCTGTTTTACTTGTTTCTTGATTTTTTTCCTAGTGTAGTACACTGCCTGGTCAAAAAAAAAGTTGCACACTTTAAAATTTCATTGGACTGCATTTAGCTTCGATTATGGTGCATATTTGTCAGTGCATTGTTTCCACATGCTTATGCAACATCTCAACATTTTTTTTCATCCAGATTTGCTTTAATTTCTTGTACAGATCTTGTATCGATGATAGGTGAGTTGAACCACTCCATAAAATCTTCTTCAGTGTATCTCAAAAATTTTCAGTGGGGTAAAGGTGAAGACTCTGTGGTGGCTAATTCAAGTGTGAAAATGATTCCTCATACTCCCTGGAACACTCTTTGACAATTTGAGCCCAATGAATCTTGGCATTATCATCCTGGAATATGCCCATGACTTTTTGATGCATAATGTTGCTGAGCTCCAGTCACTGGCTCTTAAGTACTTGCTGATTTAAATTCAAATGGTGACATTTTTTTTGGCCGGGCAGTGTATTTCCTTGTTTAGTTTCAGGTCTCCTTTAGTTCTGTGTTAGTTACTTCACCTCCATCTTGTTGCCCTGTGCCCTGGATAATTGGTTGTTTTTGATGGTTCACACCTGTCTTTTGTTAGTCCTCATTATCAGTGTATTTAAGTGCCTGCCCTTGTTCACTTCCCCAGTTGGTCATCGTGAGTTACTCTGTGTGTTCAAGTTACATTTACCTCTTTTCCACAACAAAGGTGCCGGTGCCGTTCCGGTGCCGATCCCCAATTTGAAACCAGTGCCACATTTTTCCACAGAAAAAAAAAAATGGCGCCAGTGCCGCAAAATCGGCTCCGAACCGGCACCAAACCTTTGCTGGTCTGGATGAACCGGCACCAGACCTTTGCTGGTCTGGATGAACCGGCACCAGACCTTTGCCGGTCTGGATGAAGCACCCGTGTCGTTATGAGAGGTGGGCGGAGTAACCGAGGCAACGCAAAATAAAGACAATGTTGGAAAGTGGGCGTGGTTTGTGACGTGGGCGCAGTGTTGTCACCTGGTTCCCACTGGGCTCTCAAGTCCGTGGAAATGCAGGCCGGCTCTTGCTGGTTCCCAACTTCAGCACCGGCTGAACACCAGTCCCAGTGCCAGCACTGGCACCAGTGGAGTGGAAAAGGAGCCTGTGTGTGGTTGCTCTGTTTGGTTCTTCTAGTTCTGCTCCCTGTGTTGCTCTTTTTCCCCAAATTGTTACCTTTTGATATTTTTGTAGTTAGTTCTTGCTGCTCCTGTTGCTTGCTTTTGACCCCATGTGGTCCTTTTATTTTGTGCTTTACTCTTTGGTGTTCTGTTTTGTTTAATATACCCCTTTGTCGTAAAGCTGGAAGTGGATCCCCACCCTCATTCCCCAGCTGCATCATGTCCCACGTCCAGAACACAGACACATTTTTCCTTGATTTACCCCTCTGCTCCTCAGTTTGATTTTAATTTTTAAATAATTCATACATTAAAGTGCACATTCCAGACTTTAAAATTATTTGCATATATTTGTTTCACCATGTAGACATTACACCACTTTTTATATATACTCATTTCAGGGCACCATAATGTTTGAGACAATTGGCTTCACAGCTTTTTGTGATTACTCAGGTGTTTCATTGCTTCATTAGTGCAGGGATAAGATACCTAAGCTTGCTTCTACCATTTGGACCCTGTAGTTGCCATTGTTCAACATGAGGAGAAAAGCTGTGCCAATGAAAGTCAAAGAAGCTAGTGTGAGGCTAAAAAACAAGAATAAAACCATTAGAGACATTAGTCACACTTTAGGATTACCAAAATCAACTGTCAGGAATATTAAGAAGAAAGCATGCACTGATCAGCTCAGTAATTGCAAAGGGACTGGCAGACCAAGGAAGACATCCATTGCTGTTGACAGAAGAATCCTCACGATGGTAAAGAAAAATCCCCAAACAGATCAGAAATGGTCTTCAGGAGGCAGGTGTGTCTTTGTCAGAGACGACTATCCACAGAAGACTTCATGAACAGAAACACAGAGGCTACACTGCAAGATGCAAACCACTAGTTAGCCACAAAAACAGGATGACCAGATCAGTTTGTGGGAAAAGTACTTAAAAGAACCTGCAGAATTCTGAAAAGAGGTCTTATGAACAGAGCAGACCATGCAAGGTTAACCTGTATCAGAGAGATGGCAAGAGGAAAGTATGGAGATGAAAAGGAACTGCCCAAGATCCAAAGCATAGCAGCTCATCTATTAAACATGGGGGTGGGGGTGTTATGGCTTATCCATGTATGACTGGCACACTTATCTTCATTGATGATGTAACTGCTGAAGACAGTTGCACAATAAATTCTGAGGTGAAGAGAAACATCTTATCTGCTCAAGTTCAAGAAAATGCCTCCAAACTCATTGGACGGTGCTTCATCCTGCAGCAAGATGATGATCCCAAACCTACTGCTAAGGCAACCTGGGAGTTTCTAATAAATGGAAAATTCTTGAATGGTCAAGCCGGTCATCTGATTTAAATCCAACTGAGCATGCCTTCCATATGCCGAAGAAGAAACTTAAAGGGACGGGCAGCGGAACAAACACGAGCTGAAGATGGCTGCAGTAGAGGCTTGGCAGAGCATCACCAGAGAAGATACTCAACACCTGGTGATGTCTATGAATCACAGCCTTCAAGCAGTTGTTGCATGCAAGGGATATGCAACAAAGTACTAAACATGACTGCTCTAATATACCTCCCATTGCTCTGTCCCAAACATTATGGTGCACTGAAATCAGGGGGACTATGTATAAAGTGTTGTAATTTCTACAAAGTGAAACTGAAATGTATGCAAATAACTTTATATTAAAGTCTGGAGTGCACACTTTAATCACATTGGAACTGTTTGATTTAAATTTTTGAACTGAGGGGCAAAGGGGTAAATCAAGGAAAATGTGTCTTTGTCTCAAACATGATGGAGGGCACTGTACGCATTTGCCCTAAAAGAACTTGCTGCTAATGAACTTCACCATAGTGAGAACCACAACTTAAGATGTATATATAATTTTGAAAATCACTAAACACATTACCTTTTATCAAAACCTTTTAAATGAACCAAAAAAAATTACACTCAGCTCATTACCAAACATGCTTCAATATCTAAACATACGGATGCCTCAATTTTATTCCCCTAATTTTAGCTTTCCAAACACAGACATAAAAGAAAGCTTGCTTTTGCACGCAACACCTTACAAGCATAATAAAGTTTGCGATAAAAGATGTGCCCTCCTGTGGTCTGGAAGCATAATGGCCCCCAAGAACATTATTGACACCAATTGGAAACTAAATAAATAATACAAAATTAATAAATCAAAATTATTTAACTCAGTATTGTATGTGATGCTCACTTATTTAATTGGGGCAATTGCATCATAAACTTTTATGCAAGTGCATTGATATGAGTCAGTGAATCTTACCATTCCTAGTGTATAATATGGCCATAGTTCCTATATTGAAATACCCCAGTGGCTGTGTCCGTCACATTTAGACTGTAAAGCACAGCGTGTGCCCTTCCCCAACATCAGGTCTCATACTGTGCTACTCATATAGAAAACAGAACAAGAGTGCTCTGTCTGATATGAGACCACATTACTCAGCATAGGTCATATACAGTGTGGGAGATATTATGGGATTACTTACTTACATCTATGTCAGAAGAGGTCCGAAAACCGCACCAATCTTCAAATCAGGTCATTTGTTACACACAACATACACAAACTGCATACATTTATTGACATACCTCACCCCACGCAATGGCCATTTGGATGCATATTTCTATACCACAGATCAAGAAAAGACAGTACTAAGCTTGCAAGTTTGATTACAAGTAACGACTTATGGAGCTTTTCCACTACCACCAAGAATTGAGCCATACCCAAACCACGAACTGATGCTTTTCCATTATTAGTTATCGGAGCCGTACCCACGCTGACATGGCCCTGCTTACTAGCAAGATCGAAAGCATGACCAAACCAAGCTGGTTGTGTTACCAGCATCTGATTGGTCGAAATGCATGGGGATTCTAGTGTTCTGCGCATGGATTATCTGAAGGGAAAAAATGGCATATTCTATATATTATTCATTATTAGAAGTATCACACATGTATTGATGCATTCCTGATATCTTGGAACTTGAAGATCTCCAACCATCTACTCAAAGTATTACAACATCTGAACGGAATGAATTTGAAATACAAATCTATGCTGAAATTACCACACAGTAAATCATAATGTACACCATGTGTAAAGCGTTTCTTCAGTTTTATGTGGCTGTTGCTCTCCAAGCCTGGCAATGCCTTTACAAAGTTGACCCATCTGCAGTAGAAAACCGAAGCGAGCTGGAACCGCGCTGTAACTAGTCTCTCGTCATGGTACAGCATGCGTATGGCTAGGTTCCTGTGTGCCAGTGGAAAAATAACATTAGCTTTGGTTTATACAGTTTTGTATCCTGCAGTCCTAAGATCCCTCTTAGAGTGGTCCATGTTACATAAGTTGGCGATTAAGCCAGAGCTTAAGCATTTCTCAGAACTTGATGAATATGAACCAATTATCCCATTGAAAATAAATACACATGTGTTTATAGACATGATTTATGAGCCAAAAAGTAAAAACATTAGATGAAGGTTGTGAAATGATGACTAACTTACTAAAAGGCAAAATAATACATATGTTGTTATGTTAATGTGCAACCAAGTTCATATATTATTCATACTAGAGCTGTCACGATTATTCGATTAAACTCGATTACCAAAAAGCATTGATAAGAAATTTCCTTCTCGATTATGCAGTAATATGGTTAAAAGTTAATGAAATTACAGTTGTCTGTTAAGTACAGCAAAGCATAACTTAAATATCACCACAGGACTAATGCAATGCAAGTATATCTTAAACGAAGATATTCGGGAAAATAAATAATGCAAGGTTAACCATAGATATGTACCAGTTAGCCTCCCGGGGTAGCCTATAATCTGTCTGTGTCACCACGTTGAATTAAATTATTTTGCTTAATTTATTTTCTACGATTCCTGTATGTCGTACGCTTAGCCGTATCATGTTACTTAATACGAGGTTCCCAATTTTGGTTAACTGACTGGCGTGAGATATTCAATTAGAGACAAGTCTGCACACGCATTTACATGTAGCCTATGTAACAGTTTTATTACCTTGTGAATATTCTGCACGGTTTGCAAACTATCCCAACGCTTTAAATGTAGCTAATGTTAGGTTTATAATGGAATAATATAGATTTGCAGTGAGACTTTGTGCGTGAGAGTCTGAAAGCAGATGCGTGAGATTTGCCAACCCTGTAAGGCATAATGCGTGGGCAGAGTTCATGCAAAATCAGCGGCGGTAAACTTTATACTTTTATATTTATTTATTTTTACATATACTACTGTAGATCATTTTCAAAATGACCCATTATTAAAATAAAATAAAGCTTACTAAGTTGCGTTTCCAGTCACTGAGCTAAAATGAAAAAGAAAAAAAAAAAAACAGTTTTAGCAGAAATTATTGAAGCTTCAAGCCAGCAGACCATCGCGGTCCTTGAGATGTGACAGTTGCATGAAATGCCACGGTGATATTAACATCACACATTCTGCAAGCCTGTCAGGGCTGGGTCGCCGTGTTGCCCCACACCGCCAGTGTGTGTGTGGGGTTTGCATGTTCACCCTGCGTCGTGGCTTTTCTGCGGATCCTCCGGTTTCCATCCACTGTCCAAAAACATGCAACTTAAACGAACTAGTGTGCTTAAACTGACCATATGTGTCACCCAATGCGCATCCTGCAGTGGTTGGTTGATTCCTGCCTCGCGCTAATTATATATGTATGCTAATTATATATGTATAATATATAAACAATTATTCGAAGAAATGTCAGATTACTCGATTGTTCATATAATCGAAAGTAACAGCCCTGGTTCATACACTACAATCCAATACACGGGCCATGGATACAAACTGCAGTACTGTACATGTAACATAAATTATGAGCTGTAACAGATCTGCAGCTGAAAAGATGAAAGCCACATGAGTACTGGCAGCGTTCAGAAGCAGCCTGCAGATATGTGACATAGTACAGTCTTATTTTTCCACTCTGCCATCCAAAACCTACTTAAAATTTCAAGTCCTTCGGTTAGTCCTAAACCGTAGTGCTCAGCCTCGCTTCCAACAAGAGATGAAATAATGAGAGTAAGCATGAACCCTAATCCTGACATTAAGTTTCAATGTTATATCAAATCAACAAAACAAACACAAAGAAGCAGGCATTCTGGGAAGAAAAGAAAAGCAAAAGTTTTCCCAGAATGCTTTATGGCGTGTTTTCGTCCGATGTTTGTGTACCTCCAGCAAGCCTTTTTCATAGCAGATATGGCAAAATTCAATAATGGCAAACAAAAAGTGACCCTAATAGAGCTTAGTGGATGGCCATGTGTCTGTGGGGGGGGGGTGGGGACATTAATCCATGGATTTCCATTGCGTGAGAGACAAGTCCCTGCGACAGTAATGAGAGGGCAGAACATGGGGTCTGGATGGGTCTCTGCTGCACCTTGCAGCCCCCCCCCCCCCCCCCCCGACATTAAGTGGACACAAAGAGCTCGATAATGAAATGATGGCGAGACAGCGAGGTGGGGGAGGGTGTTTCAGGGGGCAGTGCCGCGGCCTGGGTGGCACGTGTGTCCGAGACGGCTGCCGCGGGGCTCTTTCCTGGCTGCCCGCAAAAGGCTCCTGCATCTGATCACCACACGCATCTGCAGCAGTGCTCCCTCGCAGACACAGACGCGCGCGCAGAAGCCCGGCAGCACCCCCCTTAATGGCCTGCACAGACGTCACATTCCTGGAACCGTCCCCCGTCTGACTCCCAGATCAACACTAAAGGGGCCATTTATTTCCCAGTGTGCTTTCACCTCGGCTAGCTAACGTTAAAGGCCGAGCAGAATGAGAAGAGGGAGGGAAGGAGGAAGAGACAGAGTGTGAGAAGAACTAGAGACGGCAAACCCGAAAAACGTTAAGAAAAAGTGAGACTAAACAAAAGCACGAACTGCTTACAAGTTCAGATGTTTCAGATTCGGATCCCTGTCAGATTGGTAAACCGAATGCGGGTTACCTGGCATGGGGTGGGTGAGGGTTGGGGGCGGAATGGATTATTTGTTTTAAAGCTGGATCCAGTATGTCAGAATTTGTGTTGGCCCGGTGTGTAACATGCTGGTGAGAATCCTGCACACCTTCAAAAAGCATAGCCAATAACCTTTTCGCTGACTCCCAATGCACTGTGTCTGTGCGGTAAAAGCCAAGGCACTACCAGAGAAAGCTGGGCTACCTCACCGGCGGGCTAACGCGGTTTGCTGGAGTTTTTGGTACTTCTCTTCTGACAGAAGGGATAAACACGAGGGCTATAAGGCAAAACAATCTAGCAGGACTTTGTTGCGCTTGTCCTCCAACGTGAAGCCGTTACACTAAATTAAGTAGATTCCTGGAAGAGGCAGCTCCTCTTTTCCGCTAAGCTATATAACGGTCGCGTCGCGCGAGTCGGCCAGCTGACGTCCGCGAGGCCCAGCTTTCGAAACAAACGTTGGAAAGCCGTCTCGAGTGCATGAGGTTGGCGGGCGGCGCCCAGTTCCGTGCAGCGCTCTGTATACGCAGCGGGGAAGCCCTAGCTATAACAAAAAACAGTAATACAGTGCTTCTCAATTAACAACGTGTGTAGAAAGCTCTGCTTCCCCCGTCTGCGTAATAGTTACACGTGTCCGCATAACTGTAATAAAGATTCGGAATCTGCTCAACAGGAAATGACCAGATCCCACGGTGAAAAGGGAGATCTCTTATTTCTGTTCCTGGTTTAGTCACTTTACATATTTCATAACGTGTAAGTTATTGTGATTGTGCTTTACGCCTTCTTCATCAGGAAAAGATACTTGTCTGTATGCCAGGCTTTTAAGTGTTACCATGAACATTTTGTGTTTCGCTAACAAAACATTGTACTTTTATGACACCAAGACATGTGATTTTAATCAGGACTTAAGGGTGCAAAACTGCGGAGAAGTCAGCCTTTCACTCCTCAGCAGTCACCCCACCGCCCATTTTACGGCGACCCAAGTGACGATCTGCAGTCACAAGCCTGATATGGTAGCCGGAGGCGCCCTGTTCTACGACACCTGGACGTAAAACATCCTCCGCGGTAAGCTTGTACTGAATCATCAGTTAGAGCACATTCAGACTAGCAAACTACAGTACTTATTTGAAATCCCTCCCACGTTCTGATCAACCCTAACAAGGAAGCAGGTTGACATTTGATAAACGTTTCCAATATGAGCACAAGATGAATAAAATTTTAAATAATTTATGAATAGCAAAAGGACCACAAATAAACCGTTTCAGTTCTTATCATACAAACGTCTAATTTAAAACGAACTTCATATCTGATTTATCGTTATTATTTATTAAAGCTATCAAGTTTTCCCCATATGACACAATAGTTACAAACAGAGGCACTTTAACATGGTCAGAGGTCTCTTGACTTCAGCCTGGGTAAGTCCGTGCATTAAAGCACAATGACTTGAAATCCATTAAACTCCTGGGAGCCAGGAGCTGCTTAAATCACATGACCCAAGATTCCTAGATTAATAAAATCCAGATGCATAGGGGATCCAGATGACCTCAGAACGCCTGGTCATGTTTTAGATGTGAACACTTTAAGCGCCCATTGGGTCAACTGACAAACACCAGTAGGGGGAATCTGTTCCGTATAAAGCCGGCTCGTGTCCCGGTGCTCTTGGAGTATCTCAGACACGTGGGATGCCAGGTCACTGCACACCAGTGGTGTGAAAAGGTGGAAAGAGAGGTGAACCAGAATGGATGGGTGGCAGTATTTCCTCACTGAAGGAAAACCACTCAACTAAATGCTGAAGCTGCAAAAAAATAAAAGCCCAAAGGTAATAGAAGAAAAAAATAACAAAAAATGGCTTGTTCATTGAGGCATTTAAAAGCCATTCTCCCTGAGCTCAGTGAGGACGACCCCCTGATGAGGATACAAACAGATGGGGGGGGGGGTACAGGTTTCAGGAGGGACCGTCAGGAGAGACCGTCAAAGTCCTGCTTAAAAAAGCAAAATGAAGAGCTGCTCAGAAGGTGTACTGTATGCCGAAAGAGCGGCTTCCATTACAGGCAGACCGTTCATTTCAAATCCTCTGCCTTACTGTTATACATAGTTTATACATCTTTACTACTGTGCATCATAGGATCACCCGAGAGACCCAACCAAAAGCCATTCTAACTTTGCATACAACTAAACACCTCAGGCTTGGACCTCTTTGTGATTAATGGTTTCAACTCATGTTGATATCATCCTTGTGGTCTCCTCTCGGGATGAAGTGAAAATACCTTTCTGTATTTTTATATCTTCTCTCATAAACACCACTCACTGATGCTGAAGTTGTAGGGATCCCTTTGCCCAATGGTGTGTGTGATCTGAGGCATACACCACATACACCACATACACCACAATGACCACATACACCACAATGACCACATACACCACATACACCACAATGACCACATACACCACAATGACCACATACACCACATACACAATGACCACATACACCACTTACACCACATACACCACATACACAATGACCACATACACCACTTACACCACATACACCACAATGACCACATACACCACAATGACCACATACACCACTTACACCACATACACCACAGGTGCAAACAGGCAGCCTGGTGCATAGGAACATCTTACACCTTCACTTCAGGCCATGGCACTCTTCCTTAGGTTTAAGATTTCTGAACACATTCATTATTTTCTGATTGTCAAGCAAAACTGCTTTTCAAAGGTTTCTAAAGAGAGTTACATATTTATCATTGATTACAATATCCTTCTTGCTCTGTCTCATTACGATACATACAGACACACACTTCTGTCAGCTTGGAAAACGGACTGGACAAATTAATAAGGTTTTTTGGTCAGCTACAATGGGCTATACTGAGTTTGCTTGGCCTAAACAGTGAGGTTTTTTTTTCCCAAATTTTTGTTAGATTATTCTTTTCCTCCCAACCAAAAGACATAAAGTCACTCTCCATCTGCAAGGTGCTACCTGTGCACCCCCCCCAAACTCTGGCAGCTATCGAAGAGTCACCTGCTCTCTCTAATCAAGCTTATGCTGTCATTCACAGCAAATGAACAACTCAGAGGTCTGTTTCAGCAGCTGGGCTTTTCTCCCAAGCTGGGGGGCGGCTCTTTTCTGCAGGCTTTTATCAGAACCAGGGCGTCAGAGCTAACTCCCAGAAGCACCGTTAAAAGCTGACGATTCATCAGCAGCTGCAAGCATCAACCAGACAAATATCACTGAACATTAGGCTGAATTATTGAAATGAGAGACCCGGCATGTCTGCAAAATCAAAAATGTATAATGCGATGCAGTAAACAAAAATGAATAAACAAGCCAGTTTCCTAGCAATTAATGATGCACGGCATGCTCTGATACACCGAGTGTCTCTGAAAGGTCAATCAATCCGGCTATTGAGTGCTTCTGTGTTCAAAATGCCCTCAGTACACATTCTCAGTCAGATCGCAAATGCTGGGAACTGCTGAAAACTGCCAAATGAACCTGAACTGACAGTAACCCATTTTTCTGTTTCTTACCTGAGCTTTGATCAAGGGACAGTTTGAAGCCACAATAGTTCCCAGGCTTCTTTTGTTGTTTTGTGCTTAGTAACCAGGCTGTTGCAGCACTACATCTGTGTGCTCATAATCAAAACTCAATAACAAGTAATTCTATTAAGAAGCTTTTAGTAAACATTCCACATGCTGGTATAGAGAATAAAATCACTTCATACAGTGAACTGACAAAGTTCCCATGAAGAACTGCTGACAAACTAGAAAGTAAATAATTACTGACCCAGGATGTAAAAATGTTCTCACAGATTCTGGAGCGCAAAGTACTAACAGGTCCTGCGATGCAAAGACGTGTTTGGTGATTCTTTTTGTGGATTATTCCAAAAGTGCTAGAATCCAATTTTTTTTATCTCAGCTCTCAGACATCATCACAAGCTGGGATATAAAAAAAAAACACAGAAAGTCTTATTCTCCTTCTAAAGCCCCCCCCCCGTTCCTCTCCATGTGTCACTATGTCAATGACACCCATGTCCCACCAATGGAGCCATAAGACAACCCAAGGATTCATGAGGCTGTACCCTGAGCATGGCTGGTATTCACTGTACCTTTTAGACAAGATCCGTACTAAGGCAAACAGCCCACTTCTCACACAATTAACCAAACACAAAAACCCAGTGAGCGTCTGGCTCAGAGTCCAAACAGCTTCATGCAATTAGCTGAATTATGCATTTAGCCCACATGCATTTAAGCTGAATTACACAACCAAAGAACATAATAATTGTCAAAAACACTACCAGCTGCATGTTATACAATTGCCCGAGCAATTATCTGATATGCAAATACCCATAGCCTAAACCCATGAATGCCTTTAAGACATAAATTGCACAGTGCACTGTACAAGGAACATGTTAAGCAGTTCAGGTTAACTACCTTAGGAGTAACAGTTGGGCACTTCCTGGACCTTGAACCTTATCATTTTGGTCAGACGTCTTGTTCTTTAATCACTAAGCTACCTACTGCCTTTTTTGCAGACAGATATGTAAATATTTATGTTTCAGCAGATATGTAAGTAAATAATATAGTTTAAGATACAGTATCTACCAGCATAGTGTAAGTGCAACTGAAACAAGAATGAACACTAAACGCCCAAAAAATGTTTGACGTAGATGGTTGGTGTGACCGAAAGTCTTCACTAAGGCATCATTCCCATACTGCCTTGGATGAAAATCTTCAGATTATCAAGAAAATTTCAGGACCGGAGGAACTTATCCTATACCCAACCCGATGCTAGTTGACGTTGCTGGCATTTGGAAGTTGCCCTTAAGAAAACGAGGTTTGTCAGGGTGACTGTAGGCCCACCACCATAGACAGTGGGGGCAATGACCTCACAAGCCGCCCCGTCTATCGTAGTGGGAAGGAGGCACTGTGGTCCAAGACACCAGCTCACAATCTGCTGCCAATTTAACCATCTTGATTGGGTAATGCTGATGAGATCAACTGTGACAGGGTGCCTTTTGGGACAACCCCCATTTCCGCCTTGTCCCCTCAGCCTGCTGTGACCTCTCACAATTACAGGGCCAGGAGTAGTCTTTCTAGAAGGAAAAGAAAAAATTGACAATGTAGAATGCATTCCTCACTATTCGCAGGCATAAATCAACAAACTGCTAAAATAGATTCAAACAGCATTTGCACACTTTGGGTGAAGCATGTGATTTAATGGAGGAATGAGTTTGATGAGGCGGACCAGGAGGCTTTTAAGGGTGAGGGGGTTGATTTTCTAAGCAGGTTCAGCTCCTTGACCTTCAGGAATTCGGAGCATGAACTGAGAAAGCTCTGCCCTATGGGGAACATGCTCACAGTCAATATCAAATGAGTCGACACATGACAAGGGTAGCTAGTTTTCTGGAGGGGGAACCACAGTGGAAAAAGCAGACCTGAATGAAAGAACCTTCAACCACTCATTCAGACACTGCGGACACAAGGATCCATCTTCACCCGACTTGACTAAACAGTCTCTGGAGCTGAATAATGAACACTTCATCGATCTGTCTACTGCACTGCCCCCGGAGTTGCCTTCCACTTCAGAGAACATCTACATCTGATCCACAGTGGCGCTACAGTACCACAGCTATTGTGTCACATGGAACGATGAGGAAGCCATAAATGTATGTCATATAAACAGATCTAGGATGTGTATGGAGAAGGACTGAAGCAGACACAGAGCTCAGCCATTTCGGCAGGGGGTTAAAGGCAGGAAATAATCTCATACACGCTTCCTAGTCAGCAGGGTCAGGCAGCTGCCACGTTCACTGAGGAAGGAGAATTTGGAACGGGATGTGGTGAAAAGTTCCTTTAAAAAATCAGAGATTCAGGCCCGAGGCCGTTTTGGCCTCGTCCTCCACGGAGCCCTCAGTTGTACAAGACGGACCATTCATTAAGTGCCGCGCACCTGTTGACACAGGAGGACGGCCTCTCTCTGGATGCGGAGTGATGTTTGGAGAGGGTCAGGGGGTCTGGCTTTCAAACCAATGAGGTTTGGCACATGGCCGCAGTGGCAGTTCCAAACCAGTCAGAACCAAAACAAAAGCAGCTATGCATCGGCTGCACGACGGAGAGAACTTTAATAGTCGATACTCCACACACTGGGGTATGGTTTTAATAGAAGGACCCGACGGTGTCTAATTCCCTAGAAGTACGTTCTTGGGGAAGAACGGGCACACGGCTCACTCTGCAGTTGGAATCCACCAGGACTTCCACAAGGAACATGCCGTGACTGGCATTGTATCAACAGGAAGGGGAGTGTCCAAGTCATCCAGGGAGTCTTGGATAAATCCTGCACACCAACGTCAGAACTAGATGCTGGGCATCTGCCAACCACTGACTGCCCACAGTGAGAGATGCGTCAGTCCTTCCACTTATGTTGCCCTCCCGTGCCGGCATGTGACCCACAGAGTGACGGACGGCTATGGGCTGTCTGCCTGCAAAGCATTTTGGGAACAGACACGACAGACAGCCCTGGCCTAAGAGAAAACCAAAGACGAATAAACTTGTCCAAAAATAACCATGCTAATGGGCTTTTCTAAACCACCTCTCCCACGTTAGCACAGAAGTCATGGTTATGGTGAAAGTCTGGCTTTACGAGGACTCTAATTAGCTAATTAAAAGGGAAATGTGGCCACACGCAGTGAAACCTACTTCTGTGTGACAGCAAAAACTCTGGCTCCAATTGCGGAAAACCTAGGACTGCTGCACTTCCAGGAATTTTCTCTGGAGTCCGGCTTACGTCAGGCAAAGGGCATAGCTCAGAATCCGTTCACCTTCAAGAACCAAAGCCCCGGTCTGTTCCCCTCTCTGTAGGGATACGGAAGGCTGTGAGTCATAATTACAAAATTCAACCAGGTGAATGTGAAAGGCGCCAAGACACGGACAGCCGGCGTTATAGATGCTTGACGGGTCCAGTAGTGGTACCATTTTAATGTGTAGTGCATGTTGTTAAATCTGAATAGGGAAGAAATTCCTAGATCACACAGCAACCCTCATCACACTGGTGTGACAGGAGAACACAGCGGACTCAGGCAAATGGCTTTTACTGGAGTTGAATTGGACTGGAGACCAGTTTCAATCATGCCACTGTTCTGCTGTAAAACTCTGAGTCAGGATTCCCATCTCCAGGAAGAGTGGCAGCAGAACGGGGGCGGGATTTTGCCAGCGGGCAAGGCAAACCCAGGGGGTGTACGGAGCCTTGCCACATTGCATGATGGGTGTCGGGAGTGCGATGGTAAAATGGTCTGAAAAGCTTCCCAAGGCAAACTCCTGAGCTGCACATCAGACTCCCAGACAGGCATGCTGGGTTAGTCTAAGTGTGCTTTAACCACTTGGAGCAACTCTGTGGGGTGCATGGACTCCATGTAGTCCCCTGTGGCAGCTGTGGGAAGTGCAGGCATTGCAATATTGAAGGGACAACCCGCAACACGCTTCCAAAACGCACTGTCTTTACCGCTAGTCAGTGGACAGGCCCCCTGCTATTGTTTCTCTGCCCAATGAGCCAAACCTCAAGTGACCTACTTTCTCCACGCAAAAAGCACGTAGCTGGAAGGGAAAGTAAGACCCTATCACAGGCACCTAACAAAACATGCATGGCTGTTCACACAATTGACTGAGAAATATTTTTAGTGACTTAGTCTAAAACCACAATGAAGAATATATTGAATTTGAGATACAGAGAAAGAAAGAAAACAGCTACCATTAAATATATTTAAACAAAAATGTTCATGTTTATTTTAATAATTTCTACTTGGATATCTTGGATGCCAAAATATCTTGGATAGCTAAATGAAAAATACAAACTTTATCTGATACCCAGGATAATATTTGTGTGGTAACTTGTTATTGTTTCGAATCACTTTGTGGTCAAAATTGGAGTATTACGCTACTTCATTCACATACCTGACTATTAAGTGCTAACCAAACAGTTAACTTGTACAGAACATGGTGGCAAAAACAGTGCTGACCTTTACATTTCTTTAAAAAAGGTGACCATTGCAGATTGGATCAGATAATATTATCAGGTGTAATAAAGACGTGAAAAATGTGCACATCCAGTGACGATTTCAGTTGCTCCTTGAGAAGATCTGAGATTGTTCTGGATACATTTCATGGAACAAAAACTTCCATCCTTGCAAATTCCAGTAGAGAATCCAGAACAAAGTCACAGTGACTCTGGAGCTATCCCAGTAAAGCATCAATTATTATTATTATACACAGGGCACAAGCAGCAGACACCATTGACAAGATGCCAGTTGTACTCACACTCTCACATACTTGGGACAATTTAAAGTAAAAAAAATCATGTTTCTACTTGTGGGAATAAACTAGAGAAGCACACACAACAAACATACACAGCACACACACACGGGTTACGGACAGCTGTGCAAAGTCATCCAAATATGTAATCAGTATAGAATAACTTAGACTAACTTTGAATGAGCTCAGTAAATGGCCCACTGCAGTGATGCTGGTGCTATAAAGCAATGATGACCTTTTAATGACGATGAAACATCATCGGCCAGGGAGCCAGTGGCTACTGGCAGGGTACTCTGTCCCGTCCACCCGAGACCCAGAGGAAGGATCCAGTGAGCTTCAAATACAGTGTGCGTGCTCTGATTGTCTTCACTGTAACTGAGCAGAGTGAGTGACACATGTAGATGGCACAAAAAGAAGCTAAGAAAGGGCCAGGATTAACCAATCACAAACCTCCTCGGTGCAACCTTTTGAGTAGTTGGGGTGACCCTAGGGGGCTTGCGATTGCAAAGCGGTAACAGGAGTTTGCTTTAAAACAATTTTAAAATTTGATCCAAGGAACCGCAGTCAGACGTCCACCTCTGCTGATGACATGGACACCTTGGAACATTCTCCAATCATGCACTACAGTACACCAGCAAATGCCGTCATATTAAAGAATACATCAGCTGGACCTAAACTATGATAGGAAATTAATCTCTGTTTGACTTTGCTATATTCACCATGTCCCCCATATTCACCCACAAATATTCCACCTGCAGTGGAGCTGGTCACTGCAGCTTCATGAAGTAAAAATTAAAAACCAAAGACGTAATACATTAGTTTAACTTAGAAGGAACAAGGTTACGACCAGATGCTGTTCCAGCTGTACTGCTTGTAGTTTCACACACTTCTCACTAGAGGGCTTGTATTAAAGGCATAAAGGCAAGTCCGTAAACAACTCAGGGTATAAGTCATATATTTTATAGGTAATTTGTTGTTATTATTAGTATTAGTATTATTAATAGCAATATTGTTGTTGTTGTTGTTAATTACTGTTGCTGCTACTCGCCCTACCATTATTGTTTTCTTATTAAATTGTCAAAATGTAAACATTGATTTTATTAATCTTATCTAGGCCTATATGTATAAAAATATAAAAGAAAATGAACACTGTGCCACCACGTGCAGGAAAATAATGTGTTTATATTTATATATATGCGCGCGCGTGTGTGTGATTTTTTTTTCTTCAGTTATGCACAGGTGCACAGATGTCAAAAGCCTATTTCACCAGTTATTGTTTTCAAATCAATTTAATTATAAGTAAGATGCTGATGTTCTTTATGTCGTCTTACACGTAAGCCTCCTTACTCATCCTTTTCCAGGCAAAAAAACCATCGATCACAATACCTGTTTTCCATGTAAGTTTTCACCGTCGCAATTTATTTGATAAAGAGCCACTTAATTAACAAGAAATTATAGGTATAATCAGTCATACCTAATACCAGTAATATATACGTATTGGTTAGACTCATGACCACTATGATGAGTTTGCTTGTCGTTTTTGAGATTATTCTTTCTGAAAATACTAGTAACGTCCAACACCGATAATTAAACAAATGTTACTTGTCGCCATAAACACCAAAATATATGCTGCTATTTAATATTTTGGTTGTACAAGTGAAAGGGTCGAGTTTTCAGTATAAATTATTTTAAAAATCAAAATGTAGTTTAGTTGACAGAACATTTAAGCATCTACAACTGTGCTACAAATAAATAAATTCCAAATGAATACATGTTATTACACTGTTATGCTTAGGAGGAAATCTTAAAACGCAGTTCTTGAAATATAACGTGAAACCTGCCCACCAGACGACGAAAGTGATGCCCTTTATAAATATAAATCCTAAAGACAACTGAATTCTTAATTTCTAGTTTCAATAACGAGTGTTCCACTTAAAGTTATGGCCTCTGATAATCTACCTTATTTTGACCTCATTAGCTATGTGGTTTCTCATATGTGCTTTTCGTTTCTACCCGGGAGGGCCAATAAACTGCATGAAATGAAATGCAAAGCCCCAGCGGCACCAAAGTACCATATTTGTATATGACCAAACATTCATATTACATTACAGAAAGCTTTCACTCAGCGTGCAGACTGCACAACGGCGCCGGCACATTTTACACGTATATCGGGGTAAATGTAATCACTAATAAACTCCGGACTAACTGTATTAAGCTCTTACCAAAGAGACACGTGAATAAACATGTGAGGATTTTTCTTAAATATCAGCAATAATAATAATAATAATAATAATAATAATAAATACACGTCTGCCAAAATAAACCTACCTCCAACACATGTAAAGAATGCAAATGTCAATTACGCCACATAATTTGCGTCTGCATTGAAAGAGAACCGACCCGCACTTTGTTCGGTTCTGCATTCTGACACACTCCCAAATCCAGAAGCCCGTCGACCGTAAAGCCAAAATACCGCCTCGGCAAAGCCTGCACACTTACTTATACTGTACGATATTCGGTAGAGAGGGGGTACAAAACACTCTTTCTTACCTGGTCCCTCTGAAGGCATGGCAGCGATGTCCTCCTGTGCGACTTGCTGTTGGACGGTCTCTCTGCCATGTCTGAGGATATTACGGAGCTGGACCTCCTTCGCCTTTTAAATGCGGGGGTATCTTCCGCCGCTACGGTCATGGAGGTACAGCCCTCCTTGCGGATACCTTCAGTCGGCAGGAGGCTTTGAGCATGCCTCGCCAGCAGGATGCCCAGCACCCCGACCAGGTACGCCAAGTACGGTCTCCAGCTGGCCCGAACTTTATTCAGGGAGATCAGGGAGACTGTCCTGACCACGCTGATGAGGACGACGACGGAAAGTCCTCGCTGGAGTCTCAGCACCATGAATGACCCGCTTGCCAAGCAGGCGAGCAGCACCGCGATCGCCGTGAAGTAGAGCAGCCGGTCATCCGTCCCGTCAACGAGACACTGCGCCGCTGCTTCGCCCAGATGGTAAACGGTCAGCAGAAAGACAGAAGTTTTTATGAGGACTCCGCAGCGGATCAGATACAAGCCGACCCAGAAGAAGGCACACAGGAAGGTGGAGACGGGGGAAAGCAAATGCCACCAAGTCAGCAGCAGCTCCCCGGCGCAATTTGACACGGAATGAGCAGACGAGCCAGACTGTCTGCTCTCACTGCTGCCGCTCAGCTCGACTCCCCAGTCCACGCGTTTTACCACCAGTCCCAGGAAAACGGAGAGAGACACCACGCACACCGCCGAGGACAATCTGTTGGGACTCCATATCTTAGCGAGCAGGAGTCTGGGCCACGAGCCGCTCTGGGCGTCCTGAGAAAGGAGGATGACACATGTTTTTACGCAGCCATTGCAGTCTGTAAGCTTTGGATTCCTCTTTGCTTCAGTGATTGTCGTTACGTCGCTGCTGCTGTCAGAATGATCGTGAGCCATCATTCAAATGCTTAGTACTGTAAGTGCGCCTAATAAAGGTCTTTACTCTGCCCTACCACCTAAGTGTAATATACAGCACGCACGTCAGGGCGCTAAAATGGGTTGGATCTAAAAGGAAAAATAAGCCCAACTTTAAAAACATTATTAATAAACACAATATTATATACGTGTTAAAGTTTTACAAACGAGGCAAGGCTCCAGAGTTCATTAGGACACATTCCCCCTAATCTACTCCAAAGCAGCGTCCAGCACGCTGCAAAAACAGCGTTTTATAGATCCAGGCCATCAGTCGTAACGCATCACCGGCTCGCTGTCGCTTCGCGCTGTCCTCCTTCGCTGCTCTATCTTTCTGCTCCTCTTTCATGAATTATTGCCCCTCGCTTTCAGTTTTCCCTGCTCATGCGAGCTTTGCTCTCGGCGATCTGCGAGCGCCATTCCCGATCACACGCAACACTGCCGGCGTGTACTCCACTCATGTTTTTGGGATTTTTCGCTGACCTTTAACGACGTGGTAAAAAGCCCGAGGTCCACCTGGGATACCAAGCTAAAACAAATAAAATTTAGCTATGATGTGCTGGATGGTGCTGGTGCAGGTTGAAGCGAGACTTTGGTACGTTTACCATCCGCCCTGAAAATGCCAATGCAGAAGTTTTGCAGGAGTGTAGCTTATGCAGGATCCTCCAGCGGGTCAATGTGTTGGGAGAAGGAACTATGCAAAGCAGCAGCAACGCGACGGAAACCATTCACTAACCCGTACGACAGGCGGTGTCAGATGATCCAGCGTTTATTTGCACAAAGGGGCACTTGAATGGATAATACAAGGGATAATACACGCTCAAATCCACATTAATCTCCTTCCAGTTTATCGAAACTGAATCTAATTATTAATATTAGGCTACTGTGAAATAATAAGAATTTTAATAAGTCTCTTTGTCTGACCTGTATTCGCCCCTCCAGGTAAATACTTGAGCGCAAATTAAATTATTCTCGAGAATCGCCGCTTTATTGAAAAAACCCACTTAACATTCGTGTAGTTGAATTGAAGGACTTCTTCATTCACCTTCCATATTTACATATTTTCTTTTTTGCTATTGAAATTTATTACGTATTTTCAGTTCTGACGAGATCGATTAAAAAGATCCCAACATTATATTTTAATAGGACCTAGCTAAAGGCATGGTTTAATAGATAAAGACATGAGTCCTTTTTTGCATTTTTTTTGCATTATTTTTCCCCGCAATGGCCAGCATGGGATTTATCATTCTAATATACTAGGAATTCCTTGAAACATAATAAAATATCTGGGAAGTGCCATATCAAGTACGCGATCGGTTCTGTGTCGGGAAACAAGTGACGAGTAATCAGATAAATACAGTTTTTTATTTTATTCTTGGGGTAGTGAAATGTTTAAAGTCTTAAACTGATAAACCTCACTTTGAGACAGCTGGTACAGGGACTCAAAAACACCACCAGTCACGGTGTGTTTCTTCTTCTTGTTCTTCGCGTGTAGCGGGGGGTCTGAGGAAAGAACAGGCATTTCCCTGATAATAATATAGATGCTCAGGTTTCACGTAGTGCACCAAATCAGCTTCTCAATAACTAATACTATCGGCAATATAAAACAAAAAGAATCCGGGGTCCCTTTGCCAAACCTATCGCCAAATGAAGCTTAAATATCATCGTAGTGTTCAACTCTAGTTTAAAGAACCACACTTTTTGTGCAATCAGTAACACAACTGTAAATACCAATACTAAAGACAAAATTCAGACAATTACAACTAATGACATGTATTATAGATGAAATCCTGCATATGGGAAAATAAATACTAGTTATTAAAAGCCCAAATAATTTTTTGCTGAAAAGCGAGTCAAGGCTTTGGGGATACAGGAAACGATTACCCAAAGAGGGAGAGCACAAACAATCTGTTTGTACCTGCTTAAGACCACCAGGTGACACGAAGGAACCCAACATAAAATAAGCACCTCTAGCTGCACTGGTTCACAAAAACTCACAGTCACATGTTCAGTAACCTGAATCTCATACGGACAGACAGGTTAAATCCAGTGGCATAGAATCACAACTGGCAGTTTGAATCTCAGACATGGATGGCCGTCTGACCGCGGAGCTGGGCTGAACCAGGACCATGGACTGCATAGTGATACACAGGGAGATGGATCCGCAGAAGAGCCAGAGAGATACTGATGAGAAGGCGCCTCCTAGAGGCAAGGCAGCATAAGGGAGCAGTGTCCAGTCACCAGATCCAGAATGCAAATTGGCTGATATTAGAGGTTGTGCTGCTGTGATGCGTCCAGCCAAATTGGGGTCTAAAGAACTGAGGATGACTCCTTCCTTCCTTAGTGAATGAAGTAGGTAATGGCAGACATACTGATGGCCATCTCATGACCAAATGGAGTCCTTTGGTCCACGTGAAAGTGGGCAAGATTGCAGCTGATCCCTAGGTGATAACTGACATGTGGCTGGCATGTGACTGGCATGTGACTGACATGTGACTGGCATGTAACTGGCATGTGACTGGCATGTAACTGACTTGTGACTGGCATGTGACTGATCTGTGACTGACATGTGACTGACATGTGACTGGCATGCCTCTACCTCCCGCAGTGGTCTGGCGTTTTTTCGGCAGCAGCTATGAATCCCCCGCTTTATTTAGCAGGGATTTTGCTTTGCTGCTGCTCACTCCCAGCTTTAGGGCTCAGTGGGCAGCAGTGCAGACTCGCACCTTCAGGCCTGTGTGTTTGATCCGCTTCCGGCTCGCTCCATCTGTATGCATTTACAAGACTGAACTGCTGTACATCAAAGGCAATTCATCACCGACTCTTGACCTTACCATTTCCTTTGAAAACTCTCTTATTGTTCCCTCAAAAACAGTAAGAAGTCTCTGTGTCATTCTGGATGACGAATTGTCGTTCTCGTCACACATTAACAGCCTGTCCAGGTCCTGCAGATACCTTCTCTACAACATTAGAAGGATTCGTCCCTTTCTCATGACAGATGCTACTCAGCTACTCGTCCAATCCCTGGTCATCTCCAAGTTGGACTACTGCAACTCCCTTATGGCTGGTCTTTCACTAAAGGCAACACTTCAGCTGATCCAGAATGCAGCTGCAAGACTCATCTTTAATTTCTCTAAATTCTAAATTCTTCTCTCGAAACCTGCACTGGCTCCCCGTGGCTGCCCGCATCAGGTTCAGATCCCTAACACTTGCCTTTAAAGCCAAGACTGGAACAGCTCCTCCTTCCTTGGCAACACTGATCAAGAATCGTGTCACTTCTCGTCCTCTCCGAGCATCAACCGCTGCACGTCTCGAACCACCAACACTTAAAAGAGACAACATGCTTCAAGACTTTTTGCAATATTGGCTCCTCAGTGGTGGAACGAACTTCCTCTTGCCATATGAATGGCCAAGTCCCTTCCTGTCCTCAAGCATCGTCTGAAGACACACCTCTTCAAGGAGTACCTAGGAGACTAATACCACCTTACTCTCCACTCTCTCTATTAAAAAAAAAATCCTGCTAACATTTTTTCCCTGTGCGCTGCTTTTTCCTAACAAGGTTTTTTAATATAAAACTTACTTAGCGCTAACTTGATCTTGATGACAGTTGTTGATTTTTAGGTCTAACTTATAGATCGAAGAACAGTCATGGACGACAAAGCACTGGTAGTAAGTCACTCTGGAAAAGAGCGTCTGCTAAATGCTGTAAATGTACATGTTCTGCATGTTCTTCTCGTTTTCGTGTAGGCTTCCTCTGGATTCTCTGGGTTTTGATCTTATATTCCATAAAACATTCTGCATTAGGTGTACTGGTGTCTCCAAGCCACCATTATGTCAGTGCATGTCAGCAGATGGCCCTTTACCCAAGCTGTCCCCTGCCTTGTGCCCTGGGTCTCTGATCACTGGCTCCATGAACCCCGCAATGGTTGTCATGTTGTATCCATCTTCTTAATTGGATATAACTTTTATGAAAAGGGATGTGTAATATACAAGGTGTAAGGCATCAGTGGCAAGGCATGAAAATTGACTCTGGTTGTGTTATGGGAGAACAAGGTGTGGGTAAGCGGGGCTGAGGGAGAATGTCTTTCTGTCAGATCGCATTCATGCATACATTCATCGAGATTCTGAAAGTCCTGA
>JAODJU010000001.1:2127300-2153889 GCA_026776725.1 Gnathonemus echidnorhynchus
GCAGGCTGTATTCTGCTCATGGGGCTGCGAGAAAATAAATAAAAAGAGTGGAGCTGCGGTAAAATAATGAATAAAAAAGAGTGAGGCTATGGTTAAATAAATAAATAAATAAATAAAAAGTGCGACTGCTGTGAGTGCAGGCAGCTAGGGACACCGGCCCTTGTGGCCAAAAAACGGACCGGCCCACCGGGAATTCTGCCGGTCCTCCCGATTAGCCAATCCGGGCCTGGAAGCAGCAGTGTGCTGGTCTAGACTGATCTCTGATGTTGCTTGCTATTGATAATTGGGTTGTTGTTTCATGAAAAACAACATTTCATAACCGTGACCATTTTCATATCATAAAGGAATAAACATGGATTTGAACTTGAAGCTACTTGGTTTAACAAGATACTTGCCCTTTAACATGATTACCAACCATTTGGAATGAAATGCTTTTACTTTTTTCCCTTTGGGGGAATTTCTTCTGGAACCTCCTTTGTACCATGTACCGTATCTCAGTGTGCCGGCCGCTTCAACGCAATTGGTCCATATTTGCTTAAGGGATGCCAGGAACAACATCTAGCATCCACCTGACACGGGTGCAGCACGGAGTACAAAAGTCAGCTTTGAGAGTTGAGGGGAAGGCGGCTGGGCAGGCAGCAGGCCTGACGACACACCTTCTCGCTCTGCACATTTGCAGAAACACTGGGAATGCTGTTAGAGGTGCAAATGGGGCCTATTTCCCAGCACCTGCTTTGCATGTCAGCAGGGGGCAACCCAGAGGCTGCAGGACAGCATGACCCAGGGAAGGAGCATCGGTCAAGTTACCTGCATGGTGCCACGTCAATGGCAAATCTACAGGGCGCCAAAACACAAGGTGCAAAACATAAACCTGTAAGTTTTAACATTTGACATGCGTAAATGTCCCACTCATGAGCACAAGCATGAAATTCACGAGCACCGGAAAGAACCGTCTACATTTATCATAATATTGCACTCAAACTTACTTTTTTCCTTCTCCATTTGATAGATGACTTTGCGTGCCAAGCAGATTACCTTCAGCTGCTCCCTATGCTTGAGCTTTGAGACGAGGGCAGTTTTGACAGTTTGAGGGAGGAGTCCTGGTTTTGTGATTGACTGCACACTATGAAAACCTTCTACAAAAAGTAAAGATGGCAGACAGAGAGGAATGTTGAGGGGAAGGTTAAAACAAACTATGGTTTATTTATTTTTAAATAATGATAGTCAAGCTTTAGCTCTATTTTATGAACACCCGCTCACTGATTGTGATGTTTATGTTGTTGGTGGAACAGGCAAGTGGGCAACAGGAATCAATGGTAGACAGGGTAAACATGGAAATGAACAGGGACCTTCAGGTGAAATGGCTACTGTTTCGATGGAGATTTGCGGTGTTTGCAAACCCTCCCTAACCAGCACATGACGAGAATCGGTCTGTTATGTATAAGAACTGGTCAGGGAATGGAACTCCTTAGCCAGGAGGCCAGGACCAATCCTAGTGTTGTACCACTTTTCTGGGTTTAGGACCAGTTCTGAGTAGTGTTTCCACCACTAAAACGTTAAAGTCCTCCACATTTCCTAAGAGACCACGACTTCAGAGTCTGAACATTCAGGCTGGTTTTGGTTTCATCTCAAGACTCCAACAGCAATATTCTCTCTCTCTCTCTCTCTTTCTCCTCCCTCACTTTCTCTCCCACACCCTCTCTCCTTTCTGTTTCTCTTTCAGTCCAAAATATGGAAATATGTATGGTGCCGCAGAACATTCCGGATCTGGCTCTGCCACTGTCAGGTCACCAATAACCCTAGCTGGAACCTCCCAACAGGGCCATCACAGTGACCAGTAAACCTGCCTTTGTTCCTGGGGAGGAGGTAGGTCCCAGGCCTGACTTTGCTCCCTGCCCAGAGGCTGCTGGCTGTTGGGAACAAAGAAGGCATTAACAGCACTGTAATATTTACATCGATTCCCGGCTTCGGCTTTCATTATACGGACATATTTTTTTATCATTATTCATGCATGCAAATGTGAGCAGTGCCGCATCACAGCACGACAGTGGATCTGCCCCCCTCCCATTAGGGCTTTTTATGCATCGCTCATAATCAGCCGCGGCGCTCCCTCCAAAGAAAAAAAACATCATTACAGCCTGCACCGCCCCCCCCTTCCCAATCTCCAGGAGCCAGCCAGCCTTGCGGGGGCTATGGAAGGTACTTGGGAGTGAGGTGCTGCCCCCCCCCCCCCAACCACAGCGCCAGCTTTAGCACACCTTCACACCTTGCCCCCATAGTTCTCTCTCTCCCTGTTAAATTCAATGATTGAACATCAGACTCCATTCTGCTGTCTTCTGGCCAATCACCTCATCTCGCTAATATCCATGTGACTTCCAGGCAGCCTAATCTTCAGGGGACCCTCACAGTAACAAATTCAATTAATTCTTATATAGCGCCTTTCACAACAGAGTCACCCCAGGACACTTTACATGGGTGTGGTACAGGACAATATAATTTATACAGAATAATACAAAAACAGGGAAAGGGTGGACCAAAAAATGAAAGAAAGAAAGAAAGAAAGAAAGAAAGAAAGAAAGAAATCCAGATGACAATGGAGGACAGGAACCGAAAACTCCCAAGTACAGAGAAAAAACCTTGGGGGGGTCCAAGGTCAACTGCTCCCCCTGTCCCTACAAGGAACATATCCCCCCAAAAAAGAATCATTGTGCAACTAATTTCTAAAGATTTTTTAGTCCTATAGAGTAAGTTACAAGATGAAGCTTAGATAGAAATGGGAGGAGCCCCCAGATACTCACTTGGATGGATGGACTCTGATCCAACGCATCTCACAGGTCCTGGGCCCAGAAACCCCCCCAGATACAATGAAACATTTCCCCCGGCTGACCTTCACTTCCCTTCTGACAGGCCTTTATTTAACATTTGTTTGGGATAAAGGCTTTTAAGCTGAACGCTGTCCCTCCGAGTTGCCACCACAGAGAAGAGCACTGCCTTGGCTGACGGTTGCTAAGGCGCGGGGGGGTGGGGGGGGTGGTGGCAGGAGCCCCGGTACTCCAGCCCACGTGAGGAGCTCGTTAATAAGCCCCATCTCACCGCTACATCAATAACATTTCACGGGAAACACCTACAGTGAGAATATTTTAAACAATGACTTTTAAGGCAAGAACAAGAAAAAAAAAAACACTCCGGCAGCATAAAGATGGCCTCTCTCAGATTCCTCTTCATCCCTGAGTAGCTTGAAAATATTTCATTGAGTGCAAGACAGTCTGCAGACTGCAGTCCATACAAAAAGCTTTATTTAGTCTCTGCAAAAGCTGCCTGGCGTCACTTAATACAGGAAAAAGAATCGCTTAAGTAAACTGGCAATACCTTAAAATTCACACTTGCCGTTTCCTCAAGCCCAGTCACTGTAAAATAAACATTTGACTAACCTTTCACAGTGCGGGGATGTTAAGTAGCCCATACCCCAGAACATAGCTGAGCACGACAAACCGTCAGCATGACTCATTTCATATACGGAGACGATTAGCTCACCGCTTAGCATAAAGCTACAGCCAATCTGCCTTACAGTCAGAGATCTGAAGGATACCGCTTTGTTTTCAGATTGTTCTTACTAATACTGTGTATTCTTTCTCCCCCTGTACATATCTGAATAACTGCATAGGGGCCCACGACTTACGTAAAAAGATTTTCAGGAATCCTGAATTACGGGAATGCTAAGGCAAAAAACATTTACGGTGAAAATACAGTATTTGTTCCTTTAACAGGTGTCCTTTAGTATGTATTACTAGTATATTTTTGGGTTTTGGGTTTTTTTTCCCGTATGTAGTCTTGAATGGCAAATCTGACTTACATAAAATTTGACTTAAATAAGGATTACTTACGTCCGTTGAGAGCTGCTTTTATATAACGCGAGTACAGAGGCATTTCCAAATCCCGAGATCACGCTTTGCTTCCGCCTGCTCTATGGAATCACTCCACACACTATTTATGCCCCGTAAGTCAGGTCGGTCAGGACACCACGCGGCCAAAGTCCCCAGATGACCACATTCCTTAATTACATGGCAAATGGACAACTACTGTAACTCTGAGCAGCTTCACTGGGGAACATCTGTTTTTGTTTTGCACATTTCCTCCATGTTACACATCACTTGTTTTTATATACCCCCCCCCCCGGAGATCCCAGAGTAGGGTGCTTTTCTATATAATGGTCAAATACCTGGCCACCCCTCCCGTCAGCTGAAATGTCACCTGTGCCTGGATGACTTCCGAAGCTACTGGCCTTTCATCCCCTCCTTCCTGTCTCCTGTGAGCGGGGTGGGGGGCCCAGCTACCAATTTGTCGATGGGCAACACTGGCAGCATTCTGCTGGACAGGAAACACTGTGTTTCTGATATGTCAGAACAAGCCTAATTAGCAGGAAATCCTGCATAGACTTTCCACACAGAAGGTGATAAGCAGCACAGGTCCTAACAGCGCTGCACTCCACAGCCATTAGGATTTCTCCAGCTTTCACAGCACCAATCAGTTCAGACATTCACTGAGGAACAAAGGGCTTGGATTGGCGGAACCTCTGGTGTCACATTAGAACGAAAGCAAAACAAGGCGAGGCGTGTTCACATGACGTCACCCAGTGCTGTGATGTTCTCTTAGTACAGCTCGTTTGTTTCTAATAATTAAAAACAGCTGCAGATGTGTAAATGGGTGCTTCAGATTACACTCCAGAGCAACATTTTAGCAAAGTCAAATAACAAGCATAATAAGTAAGCTACTATTGAAGATCCAAGTTGAGAGAGGAAACTACTTATATGATCACACTGATCAGACCGCAGGTGAAATCAAACGGAATGAGGACAGCTTCTGCTTCATGATTTTTCTGAGGTCATTAATTAGCAGAGAATCCAGTGGCCTGTTATAGGCTGCCTCACGCTCGCTGGCTAATCTGCTCTCTGCTCCTCTTTGGTCTTACTCTCCTTCCCTTTTAATGGCAGGATTTTTTAGATCATTCCAACATTTACATATCGCTATGGAAATGGCACTGAGGACCCAATCATCACTCAGGCTCTGTTCAAGAGCCCCCAGATTGTTCGCAATGATGCACAAGTGCCTGACAATCAACAGTGTCTCTCATAAGAAGCCTGTAAGCTATTTCCTTTGGTGACAGAGGTTGTCCAAACTTCTGCAAATACTTCAAATGACCCTAATGCTACACAGAGCATAATAAAAAAAATGAGCACTACACACATCAAAGAGAAAATCCCATAATTACAGTAAGGAGCATCGGGCAGCTTGGGACAATGCACACTTCAGTGTGTTAATTCCCAAACTGTGGCAAACTGCTTTTCGTAATCCCAAGAAAAAAGGAGTTTTTTATTTTCTCCAGTCCACTGACATGTAATCCATAAGATCTGTGGGTATTTTGGTGACAGTATTTGACAGTTCCATATTTGAGGCACAGCCAACAGATTTTTGGTTCAGTTATGTAGCTGGGACATTCAGAGATGTCGGAGTGTAAGAAATACTTATGTCATCAAACCTGGTCCTCAGAAACAGCAGAATCATTTTCCATTAAACTGTCTACTGATACTTACTGTTTGTCACAGAGCAAAACTGCTAAGAAAACAGAAGCGCAAAATGAGATTGAAACATCAGACTTGAAAACGTTGGTTAACTTGTCATAAAAGAGGTATGGAGCTTATCTGTGAGCTTACAGATCAGACCATAGGTGGAGAGTACAGGCCAGTTTAGGCTTTGTTATTCTGATAGAAGCAGCGCAAGAAAGCGTAGCCAACATGGCCAAACTGCACATGGACACCAACAACGTTTAAAACCTCTCTGAAGACAGGCAACAACAGGAAGGCTGCCCCAGGGCTTTCAGCTGTGTTCATATCCCCCAGGAGAGAAACTTCTATTCCTAATTGTTTCCATAAGAAGGCTGGACTTCTTTATGCCTTACTGGAGCAGAAGATTGACTATTTCCTGTTTTTTTTTTTCTTTTTTTTGCGTCCATCTTAAATGACATAAAGCTGCAGGGGTCAGCAGGGCAAAGGACATCCAACAATGTTGCTGTGACTCCCCAGGGAGGTATACAGATGACAGGAGCCGTGGGTGGGGGGGGCAGTCGCGAACACGGAGCACCATCATTTGTATCTGTGGAGCGCTCCAGCTCACCCGCCAAAATAATCCGCCATTACTGCAAACGGGACAGAGGCAGAGGACCCCCAGCATGTGACGTCACACTGCTGCACCTCATTAGCGGTCCGTGTCAGGTGCCGGTCCCAAGAATGTATATGTAGCCTCTCGTCATTTTAATTCAATTTTCATTTTTCAACAGCATGTTCTTTCAGGAATGTTCTCACTAAGACCTTACCGTAAATATTCATTTAGGAAGGAGAAGACAAACTGGAAAAAATAAATGAGTCCCTTCGAAGTTGGGTGGTGCTCCTGATCACTGACGCACGACGCAGAGCTCAAAAGTTTATATTCATGATCAAAAATTATTACAGCTCAATTTAATGGGCTCCCACCTGCCTGACAAAAATGCCCCAGTGTGAGGATACTAATCTACTGTAATCTCCAAATCACTGATGAGAAATAATAAAATAGATTAAAAGCGGAAAAAAGTTTTAGTACTTTTAATTAAAAAAAAAAAATCGAGAAAAGGCACTGTCACAGACATGCACATCACGGTGTGGACCACCTGGTCCCAGAGCACTGTCAGATCAAACATTTTAAAAGTGCCTGATGTCCCACAATTCCGGGGATTATCTGAGTTCCGAGACATCACACTCAGCGGCGCCCCCTGCTTCCCTAAAATCTCACTTCCAGACTAAATTGTCGGTGTAGCATGTCGGAAACCTGACCCGTTGGACAGACATGGTCTTCACATTCATATCTACATCCTCTTCACACACAGCTTTACCCTGACCTCATAACAAATCTGTGTCATCAATCTTACCCATTATCAATTAATCATCCTCTTCAGCGGGCCTGTACAGTGGCAAGGCTCAGCTTAAATCTGATTGGCCCAGGAGTGCCCCCTCCCCTGTCACTCACCAATCCAAAGCATATCATTGGCTAATGATAAGCTAGGCCCTTATGTATGATTTATGGCCCCACTTATGCTCCCACCTTAAAAAAAAATCCTAGAATTACCCCTGATCCTCTTTCTTTCATGCTAAACTTGATCTCCAAAAAGATGTTTCCTGGATGTTTTTGGACTAGACTGCACCTCTGGCAGGAGTATGTTCTATGTGCTGCAGGTTTTTTTTCCATGCATTTTGTGTAGCAGAGGAGCAGCTGAGTGGTTCTCGCCGCCATTTCCTCTCTGCGGCGTTTTCATTATACAAAAGTTATTCACGGCCCGACGACGGCTCTGAATAATTAAACTGCCAAAATGGAGAAGCTTTGAAATTTTAAAAATGCACCAAGACCGGAATACTGGAGCTGAGTTCTCGCTCGGTCGGAGAGAAGAAAGCGGAGGGATGTGAGGAGCGTCGGAGGGCGACGATGGGGGAGGAAATGGAGTCAAAGAGGCGCTGAGAAAAGCGGCAGCGTGACGGCTGGCGGCTAATGCTGTATCGACGCTTAATAGCATTTAGCCAAATTGCAGAAAGTCAATCGATACAGTGAGCAAAAAGTTCTTTTTAATGGTTTTTAAATGATTTTTAAAATTTTTGGGTTTATGCGTCAAAAGCTTTGATGATGATCAAAATCTTCACTGTGCAGAATTATTTACTATTACATCCATATCCCAGGAGTGTCTTAAGATATTTATGAAAAGAGGAGCTAAGCTTATCCTAGGGGCAGTGGTGCAAGCCTCTTATAATGGGCTCCATTGCAAGATTTTATTTATTTATTTTCTTTTGGGAGGGGGGCTATTTCTGGACATATGCCCATGGAGCAAAGAAAGCCTCTCACCCTTAACGGTGAAATGATACAGATTTACTATGGGCGCTTTTACACTGCACAAGGTAGTGTACGTATGGTACAAGGTAGTGTACTTATGGTACAAGGTAGTGTACGTATGGCACAAGGTAGTGTACGTATGGTACAAGGTAGTGTACTTATGGTACAAGGTAATGTATGTATGGCACAAGGTAGTGTACTTATGGTACAAGGTAGTGTACGTATGGCACAAGGTAGTGTACTTATGGTACAAGGTAGTGTAAGTATGGTACAAGGTAGTGTACTTATGGTACAAGGTAGTGTATGTATGGCACAAGGTAGTGTACGTATGGCACAAGGTAGTGTACTTATGGTACAAGGTAGTGTAAGTATGGTACAAGGTAGTGTACTTATGGTACAAGGTAGTGTATGTATGGCACAAGGTAGTGTAAGTATGGTACAAGGTAGTGTACTTATGGTACAAGGTAGTGTAAGTATGGTACAAGGTAGTGTATGTATGGCACAAGGTAGTGTACGTATGGTACAAGGTAGTGTACTTATGGTACAAGGTAGTGTAAGTATGGTACAAGGTAGTGTACTTATGGTACAAGGTAGTGTATGTATGGCACAAGGTAGTGTACTTATGGCACAAGGTAGTATACTTATGGTACAAAGTAGTGTACTTATGGTACTTCAACAAAGTAACATAACTTCAAGGTGCTGGTTTTTTCACTGCCGTAAAAACTGGTACCAATGCTGAATGACATCACAACGCAAGGCGGTGAATTTCGAAAGATGCCTGTAGTATATTACAGGGCTGGATGAAGTGTGGTATTGATACCAACAGTGCATGTTATGCACATGCAATTCTTACATTACTAGTCAGCTGGGAAATAGGCTTTTTCTTTCCTACGCTAAAACATTTTTACTGTCATAGGAATAGAAACTTAAGTTTTGCAATTTTAATGATGATTCCATTTCAAGATATTCTAGTATATGTTTAAAAATCACTTTAGAGTTTACCTCCCTGCTTTTGCATGAGTGCTCCATGCGTTCTACAAGACGATCATAATCATTTTCATCCTCGCTGTTTAAATCACTCTTAGAGGGGCTTGTGCAAATTTTTTTGCTATATAAATACCCCAATGTTTATTAAAACAAAATCACATCGCAATATTTGAAAACTTTCCAATACCATGCTGTCATAGTATATTATACAAATATACAAATATTTTCCTTGTTCTGACCTTGATGTATCTGTTCTTCTGAGCGCGTCGCAATTGAAGCTTGGATCTTTCATCTGTCCACACATCCATTATTATTACTTTTATTTTATTTTTCACTTCATTTAATGTTGTTTTCAGAGCTCTCAACTTTTTCCAAGATGGCAGTTGCATCACAGGCAGGCATAACCAGCAGAACCAAGGCAGTACCTGCAGCTCCCACCCCGAAGTACTGAGGTGCCAAAAAAGTGTCCCAGTTGGTTCTGTAATTTCTGGTACTGGAATTCGACCAGAAGTCAATGGAAAAGGGAAAATATTACCCCGCCAAAAGTTCAGTAGCTGGTGTGGTGGAAAAGCGCTGTGTGTATCTTTGTGAAACATCCTTAAGGTGTCTACAGCCAATGTCATAATGACGAAAAGCCTGAAACCCTGAAAAGGAGACAGATTCACCCGCCAGCTGAAGGGTAAATACATGCTATGGCCCCCAGCGGTTCATAATGCAATGCAACATGCTTCAGTGACTCAAACTCGAAGAGGCCCATTGACCCTCTGCAAGGCCCCCGATTCTGAAGACCCCAGAGTGGCTGCATTACCTCATTGCCCAAAGTTCCACCACTACCGGGGGGGTCTGACCATTGGGAGTAGTGACAACGTTGAAAGTTGTCGACCAGAGGATTGGGCATACAGTGGTGTTGACGACCACTAATTTAAGCTATAGCAGCCCAGTGACACTCCTGCTTCAGTCTTCGCTAATCGGCTTCGCTGCGAAGGCTGAAGAGGTGACATTTGGAGATGTTGCGGAGGGCGGTGGGCGATCCTCCTGGTGCCTCACCCATTTCTCCCAGCCATCGGGCAGGGCCTTCCTAGCCGATAGGGGAAAATGCTCCGTCTCTCTCCTGCAGGAACATTTAAATGCCATTCGGCTCCCAGACGCACCCGGCAGTGGCTGATCTAATCTGCTGAGCAGGAAATCCAGAAAACCTTGTTATTCCTCACGTCTAAATAGAAAACACTCTTTCCTGTACGCGGCCCGACTTGTGCGTCAGCGTGCAGATAAGCCGCCTGTAACCCTTCAGGAATCCGGGGATATAAGCTGTTTTTTCTGGAGCTGGCCGCCACCATGCCCCCCCACTCAATCAGGTGAGGGGGAAGCTGGCAATCAGGTCCGAGGCGTGAAGTCACATGACGCATGACTGTTACAGAGTTAATGTGGCTTTGTGCTGTCGAGGAAGACTAGCAGTCCTGGGTGGGGGGGGGGGGGGGGGGGCAAAAAAGCGCAATGAAGAGATAATTAAGGAGCTGTGGGGGGTTGTGTGAGGGAGATAGATCTGAGGGTGTGCTCACAGATGTAATCTCACAGTGGACCCTGATGCTACCCGCAACATCATCCTCACACTACAACTCTATTCTTGCACTGCCCCCCCCTTACCACACAACATGACTCACTGTATTGTATTGCACTGTAAATATTGTACTTATTGTTACATTCCTGCACTGCACTCCTGCACATTTTATACACTTACCAACCACACATGCATGTTGTGTACATGAACTGCACTGTATGTGACTATTGCCTTGTCCTAACTGTGTATGTGTCTGCTGTGGGTTTAACAGCCACTGACAGCGGGAGACAAACTCGCAGTATATGTGACCGTACTTAACCAATAAATCTGACATCTGACGCCTAGTTGCACTTAGAAATTCAAAATGTCTTGCTGAATCAGGCAAGCTCACTAACGGCCTTTTTGCTTGCAGATTTTGTTCGGACATGACTCCAGAGATAAACATAATCCTGGGAAGACAGACCCTATTCATGGCATCTGATCTTACATGTGACTTGTTGTCCACACGCCATTCCAGGCTCATTTTACCAGCATTTAATGCAGTTTTGGTGGAAATGCCACAAGAGAGCTGCACTGTGCAACTGCAAACACTCATTTTAGGAACAGAGCGGTTCCTCCCCGTCAACAGCCCCTGAAGTATTATCATGTGCAGAAGTTTAATTGAGATTAATTACAGTGCTTGCACCTGTTAGTGAGGCTGTAAATCAGCCCCGACACCTTCCTGTTGAGCCTGGGGAATGGCGAGGATGGGATGCGTCAACACGTATGCGAGGTTGAGGGTTTAGCCAAGCAGACGGGGTTGCAAGGTCTGCTGTGGGAGACCCCGGTCATCGGGACGCCAAGAGGAGCCGGTGTATATGGGCACCGAGCGACTCGTCTGGCCTGAATACAGCCTGTTTCATTACAGCCGCCTTGGCAAAAGCAGAAAGGGAGAGCAGTGATAGAGAGAGAGACGCCTGTCTTAGGATGGCACTGCGGGAATGTTTATCATGAAGGGAAAAGCCAGTTCTCTGCCCCATCCTTTTCACGTTATACATGCTCCCTCTTGGCCAAATCATTGGTCGCTATGGAATTTCATTTTGCTGTTATGCTGATGACACACAGCTTTACATGAAAACGGATAAATACTCCTCTGCAGCATCATCTTCACTATCACCATCAATGCCATCGAAACTCAGCATCTGTCTTGAGGAGATCAGTGTGTGGATGAAACAAAATTTTCTCCAGTTAAACTGCTCTAAAACTGAAGCGATCTTGGTTGGTACCCCGCATCAGCTTCAGTCAGCCTCCATACCGAGCATTACAGTCTCCAGTCATGACATTTCCCTTGCCTCGTCAGTCATCAACCTTGGTGTTAGACTTGATCCTCAACTCACTTTTGAAGCTCATGTTAAACATCTCTGCAAGACTTCATTCCACCACCTCAGAAATATTGCAAAACTCCGTCCTACTCTCACCTTGCCAGATGCTGAAAAACTGGTTCACGCCTTTATCTCCTCCAGACTCGACTACTGCAATGCACTTCTCATTGAAATGCCCAACAAACATCTTCAAAGACTCCAATACATACAGAACAGTGCAGCAAGGATTCTGATGAGAGTTCGAAAATATGAACACATTACACCCATTCTTCAGTCACTGCACTGGCTTCCCGTTTCTGCAAGGGTCGAATACAAGGTTTCCCTTAATTATCACTCACCAATGCATCAATGGAAATGCCCCCCTTTACCTAAAAGAACTACTTACCCCCCTAACCTCAACACGGTCTCAACGATCTACAAATGCAAATCGTCTCCAAAACACCCTCCCAGACCATTTGAGGGCACCACAGACTATTGAAAATTTCAAAAAAAGGACTTAAGACATTTCTTTTTAATAGAACTTATGGATTTTAATTAATTTTGCAAGCTACAGGTTTCTTAATTATTGATCTACTTGCTTGTTTTAATTGTTGTTTTAATAGGTGTTTTTTCACTTTTTTAGGATGACTTATTTTGTGGCACTTTGAGATTTATTTTAAATGTAAAGTGTGTTACAAATAAAATCTATTATTATTATTATTATTATTATTATTATGAAAAGCGAGTGACGATCAGTGTTTCTCAAGCCTCTTTGGATGTTCTCGCATTTCTGTGTAACACCGGGGGCGTCAGCGGGGCGGGCTGTGTGGCTCGGGGGGTCGGCTGGTGTGCCGGTGATCGGAAAGTCACCCGTTTGAATCCTATCCTTGGCAGATCACTGCTGGGCCCTTCATCCCCTGACACGTTCCGGGGGGGGCGGTAAACTGGCTGATCCTGCTCTCTGAGCCCAGGCTTCTCTCTCAATGGTGTGCATCTGTGCGTCCCTCTTAAAGGGCAGCGTGATGGCATATATGTACAGAGGCATTTCAATGCAGCTATACTTGTGCAAATGGAAAATAAGGCCTCAGTTCATTTCATCTGTAGGCATGCAGATTAAATACCAACAGTCATGTCAGAAAGGCACTCGTGGGAAAAACAGATTAACGGAGAGTTGGACCAGATCCCTGCTGGATCATCAAGCAAGGCTGTTGTAAATTAATAAACGCCCAATTAAGTTACTGTATGATCTCAGTAACCTAGAGACCTGCCGGCCTTTGCCAGGCGTCTCGAACCCAGGGCACCCTGCCTGTTCCGAACATAGTTATGTTAGAGTTGCTGTGGGGGAAGCACTTCTTCTTCAGACGGTGATTGGGCTTCGATATCACCGCGATATGGCCTCACCAAGGGGGGCTTCGATATCACCGCGACATGACCTCACCAAGGGGGGCTTCGATATCACCGCGACATGACCTCACCATGGAGGGCTTTGATATCACCGCGACATGACCTCACCATGGAGGGCTTTGATATCACCGCGACATGACCTCACCAAGGAGGGCATCAATATCACCGCGACATGACCTCACCAAGGAGGGCTTTGATATCACCATGACATGACCTCACCAAGGAGGGCTTTGATATCACCGTGACCTGACCTCACCAAGGAGGGCTTTGATATCACCGTGACCTGACCTCACCAGAAGCGGCATGCTCTCCTGGGATTCCCAGCCTGGTTCTCGGGGACCCCAGGCAGTGCACCAGTGGCCTCCTGGCAGCCCAGCTCCTTTCTGCTGAGTTTTGTTTCGAGGGGAGTGAATAACAAATGACGAACACGAGTGCCCCCCCCCCCACTGGGCTTTCCCGCTTTGATCGTTATGCTAATTTGATTACACATGCAATGGGCGCAGCCTGCTGTCCTCCGCTTGCTTCAGCTTGCAGGATATGCATAGACTCCCGTCCAACACCAATAACAAACAAACAGTGCTATCTCTGGCCTGCCGATCCAAAAGCCTGGTGGACATCCAACCCGGCCACGCCGCTTAGCTGACCCAAATGCACCCAAGCGTACCTGCCTGCCCGACAGTATCGGCACATGGCAGGTAAACTCAACTTTATGGCATTGCAATGGTCCCTCAGAGAGCATCATGGGAAAACTGAGCAAAGGGGTCAGAAAGGCAAGACACCCTAATATGGAAGTATGTGCTGCAATCAGTCAGCCTCTGCACCAGCCTCACCTTCGGCACTGGTCACAGGAAGTTGATGGTGCCCCTCACAGCCCTCCTGAATACTCATGACAATCACGCATGCAAACATCACTTCCTGCTGAACACATGTTTCTCTGTGTTTGCCCGGGGGGGGGGCAGGGTAATGAATTAGGGGATTACAGCTGGTGGTAGACGGGACCATCAGGTTGGCAGTGTGACCTTAGTGCTGTACACACTCTACAGATGCACCCCTGTCTCTCAGTATCTTCATCCAGAGGTGTGTCTCACATTTCCTGCTCATGCTTTTTCCTGGGGGAGCACTACACCCCACCAGAGGTTTGGCTAGGAGCCCCTCCTTTGATGACCTTTGATGGGCCAAGCTGGGAGAGAGCAAGCCTGAACGTGCTGCAGCGCCTTCAGCAGCCAGAGACTGCGGGGTGGATGGTGACCAATCACAGAAACCCAGCTGCAGTCAACAGCAAATCACAGAGCCTGGCCTCACTCTGGACCACCTTCTCAAATGGCCCAGATCAGTGAACTAAAAAAACAAAAAAAAAATCACTGAAATTACCATAAGCAAAGAAGACAGAGTGCAACTTCTGGTGTGTGGAAGAGTATAGACAGCCAGTCCTAGGCTTTCATTTTCATTCTTTTCCTTTTTTACTAAAAAGAATTTCCATAATATTTCATTAAGGGACCACAGACATCTTTGTTTATCTGGAATCTTCATTTCCCTTGGGCAGCTTCACAGAAACGTCTTAATCACCTAAAGTTCTCACTATAGTCTTCATAGAGAACCACTCCTGCCATCAGACAGAATGGATTGACACTGGGCACATTTAGGCAGGAAACAGCACATGTTTGGAATTGCAATATATTAAATTAATCAAAACAAGTCAGATGCTAGATTAAACAATTTCTAGAGAAAACATGAAGTTATACATAATGAATGTTTTATTTCCATTATGCAACTTCATAGCACAAAAACACAGTAAGGCCCTTCAGGACGACAGTAAGGGGTTGGTGTTGGACGAGGAGGTAGATTATCCTGGCAATGGACTATCAGCCATTGTAAAAAGCTTGTGCTTGGATTTTAGAGATTCCGTTTTAAGTCAAAAACTTTCATTGTGTAATTTCATTAAAAAATGTAGTTTTGTATGTGAAATACATACGATTTACTGTATATACATGCAAAAGCACATTTTATGTTTTCCATTATTTTCAGAAATGAAGATGAAGCCCAGTCTTGAAAACTTTTAGATTCAAAAGTCTGTTTTTTTTTGTTGTGTCCCTCAAACACAATAACATCACAGTGCTCTGTGCAGTGAGAGCATCACACCCTGTCAGTGTCTGGCTTCTGCTGTCATCCTCTGGAAACTGGGACCCCTGCACCCACCCCCCCCCCCCCCCCCCCCCCCAAAAAAAAACACTATATGTGATCCCAAAAATCTCAAAAGCTAAGGGAAAGCATGTGTTGCAATATATCAAGGCTCATTTCTACATTATTTAAAATTTAAAAATCAAAAACATGTGGGGTAAATATGTTACCACAGTAGATTAAAGAGGCATCACAGTGATTCGACTGTGCTTAGATTTCAAATATATCCAGCACCATTATTAGCCATCATTAAGCTGTCCGCTTACACGAATGGATCTGATGACTGTCATTCCGTCCTTGTGACTCGCATGGGATTTTTTCTGAGAATCCCTGATTGAGGCCCTGGGAAGCGCTCAGAGTGACTCCGACGCCACTTTCCACAAGTGCGGATTCCAGCCGTAACTGGAGCTCCAGCGAACACGAGAGCGTTAAGATCGATGGTGAATAATGAAAGATCGGCTCATCAAACATTAAATCTGGCCCGTGGCTTGCCAGTGTTCTTTATTCATCATTTGAGAAGGTGCATGTTACTCAGTAAGTACAGTTTACCTGAATTGATACCTCCTAAATATACTATGGAGAGCTGTGAACTCGTGCATCAATTATGCAAAAAGCGAATGCAATGAAGACGACGCACTCAGCGCTTCTGCGGAAGAAAAAAGGGGGAAAGGACCTTGAAAGAGAGACACGAGTCATTAAGCTGCTAGTCCTGCATCAGCAGCTAACAACCTGGCGTGTTTCAGCAGGGGACATACCTGACCCCCTCCCCAGGCGGCGACACACAGGCATGTGCACTCACTCGCAGTTTGGGGGCATCGCTGGGGTCAGAGACCACACAGGAGACAACACTAGAGTCTCATTTTGCTGACCATCAGCTCATCTTCATTTCAAACGTATCACTTCATGGTATTGCTACCGTGGGGTAAGTGTATGGTTTTTTGTACACTTTCAGTCTCGCTGGCCGCTGACTTGCACTGAGTCGCTCCACCAAATGTCGAGTGATGTGCCAAATGCAGAGTTTTACTTTGATGTGGTAGAACAAAGTGCTGGGTGAATAAGGAAACACATTTTTCTTAGCGGATTTAATGAGGATACCCAAGGGCATGACGTTGGGTTGACCATTGGGGGTTGAGGTCTCCACCCACTTAATGGGGTCCAGGGATTGAATCGCCATCTATCCATCCATCCATCCATCCAACTGCTTATCCAAGACAAGGTCCCAGGGCATGAGGTGGGGGCAGAGCCTGCATGGGATCCCAGTCAAACAGAGATCCCAGTCACACACCCTCACACACAACTGGAGATGCCAGTTCACCTAGTCTAATGTTTTTGGACAGCAGGGGGAAACCAAAAGAGCAGAAGAGAGGAGAACATGCATACTCTACACCCTCAAGAACCAATAACCATTGACAAAAGAAACCTTTCAGTCACACGTATAGTCAGGTATTTGCAGCCAACCTCAGCCCAACCCACGTGCTGCCATTTCTCTGCTACTTACTACAATAACAGAAACGTAACATTTATCAGGTGATATCAGAGCTGAAGCTAGAACATCAGTCCCGCCTTGGAAGGAACCTCAGAGCTGCTCCCAAAAGGAACCAGCGACTCGCACTCTGCTTTTATCGGAAGTCTCCTCCACAGCCGTCTGATCCCAGCTGTCATGCCATCAGGATGCGTGATGAAGGTGGCATCAATGGAATGGGTGCAGCAAATGGGAGTTGCATTTGTCGTCGTGCGTCAGCGCCCCCTGACTGACGAACAGCGGGGACTGACTCCCCCCATTGCAAGGCACTAAGCAGACATACAAGGTCACAGAATTACCTCACAGAGAGCAGCAGTGTGCATAGTGCTACCTCGAGTCACCCCCCAATTACTACTATTGTAAACAAGTAAAAATGATCTGACTGCACAGAAAAATGTTGTTTTAGAAACCACAAAAAAAAAAAAAAAACAGAGGGCAACTGTGGGAGAACTTGCGCAAACAAGGAAATCCAGCCCATCTCAGGTCATCTTTGTGATAAATTAGCAAATGCTGGGTCAGATGCCTCTGAAGGTAGAGACATCAACAATGACCCAACCGCAGCATCAGACTGTAGTTACAGAACACAGCTGATCAGCCGTGTGAAATAGGTTTCTAGTAACTTGCTGGCGACACCCCAAAAGACACCACAGTCAACATTTGAGAGACACCTGTTCCCTTGTAGGTACTGATGTGTAGCTGGAAGCCCCCAAACCGCTTCACCCCCCATCAGGAAGCATGTGTCCTGCTCATTAGTTGCCCCTCATTCCACGACGCCACCTTTTCCAGCAAAGTCTCCACCCAGCAAATGGAACCACTCTCCAATTTGTCTTAAGGCCAGTTTTCCCACATAAAAGGTCTGATTTATCAGCTGCTTTTAGTAATAAATGCTTTAATGCATCTTTAAAGTAAAATCACTAGCGTGCCAGTGGATATTATTACTATAGAATAAGAGTACAATAATAAAGTTGTACATTTTCATGTGTTTATTTGGCAGTTGTTCATTGGGACTCAGGGGAAGCTTTGGGATTTATTATGAACTTTGATTTATTATATATTTGATTCAGGTTGAGTTATCTACTGTAAGCACTAGAGCTCTTTGTAAACTTTGTATTACATGAATCACTGAGGTGGACCCACTGCCATCCTTCCTGCTGCTTTCTGATTGGCTATCCCCGAGTGAGTCATCACAGCATTCTGCAAATGAATTTGGCGTGCCACAGAACGAGTGCTTCGCACCATGGGGACAAAATCTCAGACTTCCCAGGCATGCCAGAACGTAACTCCCAACAGATAAGGAGACGAAAGAGGCGCGCCATCAGAGAAGAGATGGAAAAACAAAGTTGGAGGTGACGCAGAGAGATCCTCTGAGCGTTAACATCACGCGGTCAGTGCTGACACGCATCTGAATGCCAACAGATAATCGTCAGCAGGTCCTGCTTAACACACTGTCGAGGCTCTTGACCAACAGAGCAAAAGGGTGTCAGTAGTGTGGTGAGAGCAAGCAGGGGAGGTGTGGAGGACCGTAAAATGATCTGCGGTTAAAGTGAACCCTGAAACATCTACCCCACATAGAAGAAATGGAGAAACTTGAGAGAAGTGAAGCACAGCAGGCATTGAAATGTCAAAAGGAGCTTGATTCATTAGAACAAGTCACTGAATCAGAGGAGCACACTAACCTTTTCACACACAAGCATGAAATAGAGGCCAATTTGGTTTTTTTTTTATTGTTTTAAATAGAATGTAGAATTTGTGTGAGTTGTCAAATTAGGTTAATGAGGATTATGTAATAATCAGACACACAAATAAAATATAAGCGATTCAACTATTTTTACACAAATGAATGTATCCTGTCTGTCTTGCCTTTTATTTGTGTGAAGAAGAAGTGAAGAATTAGTCTTACTCGGCTCTTAAACTGGTTCATCCCAAGAACATCTGCGGTATTCCAATTTATTGGCTTGCAAAAGCCTTTAACTATAAATGTCCTACACACCATTTCAGTTTCGTATTTGCCAGCATCTCCTGAACTTGGTCCTTGCATCAAACCATGAGTGTTGCTTTCTGGTCCAGATGAGCTCTTAATCTGATTAGATGGAGCTGTTTATTGACCTTACAAAAAATCTGTAGTCAAATCACACTGAGCTCAATGCATTAGCTGAAAGCTAACTGTACTTTTCCAGTTCTGTTAAACCAATTTGTTAGTAACTGCATAGGTAAACATACAAACAAAGAAGTTGTTTTCAAATGCCTCTGCTATTGATCATTAAAACTATTCATGTGCTCATGAACTGGACATATTATATAAACTGGTTAAGTAAATTAACAGTTATAGTCAGTCCTCAAGTACAGTCACGCAACATACGCTACAGGCCAGAAGTTTGGGCCGACTCTGGGATTTAAAAAAAATAATAGATACACTGCTTTGTCACGCTGTTTTTGCAAGAAAATTATAGAAATACGTAAAATGAATGTACTGACTGGTTTTCAGTATTTTATAGCTTGTAGTGACACATTATTTAGCCACAAAGGCTGAAACTATTGGTTTTGAAGAAGACATATCAGGTCTGTCTTTAGTGTATTGACATTCACTTTGTGCTGGAATTCAATTTACTCATGTCAGAGTTTGATTTTCTCTTGGTCTCTCTTGATTGTGTCTTAATAAACTAAAGAATAACCACTTGTCTGCTTTGTCCCAGATCAGTTTGAGAGAGTTTTAATGCACTCATTTCAATTTTCTGTTGTACTGTTGTCTATGTGTGTGTGCTTGTGTGTGTGTGTGTGTGTGTCTATGTGTGTGTGCATGTCTGTGTGTGTCAGAATAACTGATGTCAGAATTTTTTATAAATATTTGTTATTTTTATGCTTGTAATGACTAGAAAGGCACAGCTAACAACTGAGCTGAGGGTTCAAATCGAAATATTGAGTGAAGAATGGTTCTCTCATCACCAAGTAGCCAGAAAGTTAAATGCTTCTAAGCATGGAGTGACCGACTGTTCACAGAGAAAAAGGTTGACCAAATATTTAAATATTTTCTTGCAATAAAATTTTGAAAAAGCAGTGTATGTTTTTAGCTTGCGCTACACTAACAGGAAGACCATTCCATACTCCAACTACACACTGTGTAAAGAAGTGCTTTCTCAAATCTAGTTTAAAATGTTCTCTAATTTCCACCTATGGCCACAAGTTCTAGTATTTAGACTAATATTGAAGTAGCTATTTGGCTGAACAGCATCCAGACCCATTAGAATCTTATAGACCTGGATCATGTCTCCCCTTAGTCTCCTTTGCTCGAGGCTAAACAGATTCAGCTCAGCTAACCTCTCCTCATAAAACATTCCTCTAAGACCAAGAATCATTCTTGTAGTCCTACGTTGGACCCTTTCCAAGGCAGCAATGTCCTTTTTAAGGTAAGGTGACCAAATCTGCACACAATATTCTAGGTGGGGTCTTACCAAGGAATTATATTATCTTAGCATCATTTCCCTTAATCTCCACACACCTTGAGATGTAACCCAACATTCTATTGGCCTTTTTAATTGCTTCCCCACACTGACAAGAGTGGGACATGGAAGCATCAGCATCCACACTGAGGTCTTTCTCATAATTGGCTACCTTTATTTCAGTGGAACTCATGAAATATCTGTACTTTATATTTCTGCTCCCTGCATGGATTAAATTAAGATCCCACTGTAGCCTTTGTGTTGCTAGTTCAGGATCTGCTACATCACCCATTTTAGTGTCGCCTACAAATTTAAGCAGTTTACTATATATATTGGTGTCAATGATGTAAATTAGGAATAACAGTGGTCCTAAAATTGAACCTTGCAGTACCCCACTATGAACGCAGACTCACTGTGACATTGTGCCTCTAATAACTACCTGTTGCTTCCTGTCTGTTAACCAGTTTTTGATCCAAGCTGCTACAGTTCCTAAAATCCCTGCAGCTTTGAGCATAACAAGGTGCCGTTTGTGGACAACAATATCAAAGGCCTTCTGGAAATCTAAGCAGATCACATCATAGGCTTTTTTGTGATCAATTTCTCTTGTAGCTTCCTCAAAGAACTCAAGTAGATTAGTTAAACAAGATCTCTCCTAAATCCATGCTGTGTATCCCTCAGAAAGTTATCTGAATCCAGGTGATCTACCATTTTCGCTTGGATCGCAGCTTCCATTACTTTTCCAGTTATGCAAGTTAAACTGATTTGCCTATAGTTTGCTTCTATCCTTTGCTTCTATTTTTGAAAATGTGTTATATTAGCATGCTTCCAATTGGAAGATACCTCACCAGCAGATAAGGATTTCTGAAATAGTAAAGTTAGCTATAGTTTTGCCATCATGCCATCAGGGCCCTGCGATTTATTTATTTTGAGCTTAGCTAGGCTTTGTACCACATCAGCTTCAGTAATAGATATATTGGTCACAGACCTAGTTTTACTTGCGTCCTCTACAGTGAATTCCCATGCAAAACAATCATTAAACTATATCAAATCTCATTTTCCGTTACAAGATCCTTACTATCCTAGATTTCGAGAACAAAAGTACATAAAAGTACATGTGTATTCACGTAAGATTCTCTAAAGTTCACACACATCAAATAGGTTGGCAACTTTCATATATATATATATCAATTATACACAGACAGACAGACAAACACACACACAGGTGCATGCACACACACAGACACAAACACACACAGACATGCACACACACATACATAGACACAGGCACACACACAGACACACAAGCACACACACATAGACACACACAGACACAGGTGCATGCACACACACATAGACATACACAGAAATCGGAGTACTCAGAGAAGGCGCACAGCACTGGCGAAACATGCATGAGGAGTGTTCAAAGTCCCAACTGTGGAGGGCCGCTGAGCCATTGTGATTCTGGGAGAAAACAAAGAAACCCCTCCCTCAGCATTCTGCAATCGATTGCCCTTAAAACCAAGTCATTAGACTAAAGCATCTCATTAACCGTATCATTTGTGTATAATGTTAGTATTTAGATCTACCTCAACACCAACCCATCTGAAATACAAGATGGCCGCTCTCTATAGCATCTGTTCATGTCTGTTTTTACATGACACTCCTTCTGCTGGTATGAGCCAGAAAACAGTGCTGAGATATCCTCAGGATGAAAATACTAATGCAGTATCCCAGGCACAAAAGCAGACTAATGACACCAGGATTAGTATAATGTTTTATAATTTAAATCCAGACATAGTGCTGGCTGTAAAACCATAAAAGTCCAGTTCAGAACATGAGGGAGTGTTTTCCCATTAAAACAAACCGGTTACTGGGCAGGTTACAGCTTCCGCAAAGAGAGAGCAATATGTACTCTCTGGATCATAAAAACTGCGGCTCTGTAAATCAAATCCTTTGAAGGACACGCCAATCGTGCCTTTAGATTTAATAGCTCTATCTCAGCTTCCTCTACTGATAACATTTTTTCCCCCGAAAGTCAGCCACAACCTTTCTGGTTTGATAGAGGGGGGACAGGACATGACACCTTTAAAATTAATAAATTACAGAGTAGATCACAAGCTCCATCACTCACTGTCTTGAAGGGGAAAGTTCTGGTTAGACTTTTCCACAGTATGATGGAGGCAGGTTGAAATATCAGCTTCTGGATGTTCTGTAAGAATTGATAATTGTAACTGGAACTGTCTGGAGAGACCCAATTATTATGAAATCCAGCATCTTCTTAAAGTCAATTAAGGTCTTTCTAAGGGACACAACTCTGGATTCATCTGACAGGACTCTGATATAACAGGAATTAGAAGTGAAGTGGCGATTCCAGGGAAGGCTATGTAGCAGAAACCAGGAAGATGGATGATGTGACGATAGGCAGGTCATAGGTCAATGACGCCACCATACCCTTGTGCTCTATGGTTTAATCGAATCATGAGCAGTCAGTAAAGAAAAGAGCCACACTGCCAGCTAGTAATGATTCATGAAGACACTCTGCCTCAAATCTGTACATTTTGCAAATGCTGTAATTCCAACGGCCACTTGTGTTTCGTTATTCCCCAGAGCAACAACAGGACAAAAGTTAAAACTCTCTATCACTGGTCAAACAAATGTGCCGCAGCAGCTCATTTAAACATCTGACAGCTGATATTATTCCGATATCAAGGTGATGGGAGAAATCACCTGGAGGGCAACTAATGGCATAATTTATTGGGCCCACTTCAGCCATCTAATTTACCCATTATATCACAAGCCAGGGCGCAGCTGTAAAACTGATCGGTGAGCAAATTATCTGCAGGCTGTTAACCTTTGGTAGGGTGCTTCAAAGGAGTTCATCCAAAGCTCCACCTCACCGGCATCCCATTGGATAGCTTGGCAGGTGCATATCACTACAAGAAGCATCGATCAACCGAACAGAGCACATAATAAGTGCTACTGTTCTACCACTTAAGAGCTACAGGGCGAACCCATAGACTGTCCCAGGAAACACTGGGCACGAGGTAGTGGAACAGTCCATTTCAGGGTACACAGTAACACTACGGGGAAGGAACATGCGTGTACATAGATGCTTAAAGAGTTTGCAAAGGAATGGAACGACTTCCTTTGTGTTTATCTGTTATGCTTAGATTAAAATGTGTATTTGTATGCCTTTGATCCTTACCAGGATAAGTGGCTGGAAGATGGATCGATAGATAGTTTGATTGATGGATGGATGGATGGATGGATGGATGGATGGATGGATAGATAGCTTGATTGATGGATGGATGGATTGATGGATGGATGGGTATGATTTGTACGGTAATGGCAAACGAGCGTTACCTGGTCACCGAGAAGGGAAGCACAGGCTGGCAAAGGCTTCCCCGCCACCTCGCACAATCACCACTAGTGTTCTATCCATTACGTCACTCCTTTCAGGCTATGTTCTCCCACGAGTCCTCTCAAATACCTTCTGCTGTCTGGCCAGAAGGCAGCAAGGAGCATGTCTGGAGATAAAGACTCTGTATTGACTTCTAAAGTCACATTTAAAAATGCCCCACTGAGTTCAAAAACAACAAATCCACGAGATTAATCTAATAAACGACTGAGAATAATTGATATGTGATAGTTACCACCTCTGCTTTATGCTTTAAACCCTTATGGATGATTAAGAAAACACGTTCTAACTCTCTTCTCAGTATTTTTTTTCATGGTGAGCCTCAGAAAGACATTCTTAGCCCTATTTTTGCAGAGCACTGGTGTCTCCTGCTGAATGAATCTGTCCTTCAGAGGTCAATACAGAGTTACCTCACCATGCCCTTCTTCCCTGGCTTCTCCCTAGATTGTTTACTCATAGTTTTCTGCCAATTAAAAGTAATTTGGGAGACTGAAAATGATGTCATTTGTCATTCATATTAAATCTTATTCATACATCTGGTCAGATTGGACAGAAAGCTTATTTTGAAAGCATTCCTTTATTCACCTTTTATTGGTAAAATGTTGGCAAGTAACAGCAGCAGTTTAAAATTTCTGAATACCACATGTAATATATTATCCAGACTTAAGAGCAAAGAAATTTCTAATTTTAAGTAGACGTCTTGAATCTGAAGTGAAGCCAATATTTGAAGAGTGAGAAAAATGAATAGCATAGTTATTATATAGTTTACTTAGTTTATATAACAATACATATATATTATATTAGTACAAAAAACAGATATGTGATATTACAAACTAATCAGCCAATCAGGTATTGTGTTACTAATGCTAGAGGCAGACTTCTACAAAAAAAAAAAATCTTTAGCAAAACTTCTCATCAGTCATACCCGGACATCTTACCCTAGTGTTGGTGTCATCTGGACTTACTGACTGTTGACTATATTGGGTCCTTCAGGTTACAGAAATCCATTCCAGAATCACATGAAATCAGTCCCATGGCAACATCACAAGTAGTATGACAGCTTTTTCTGGGAGCCATGTTAAAGAGTGAAGTCAAAAGACAGAAGGGATACACAGTTGACAGGACGGCATGGAGTGTGTGGTGTCTCTCTGAGATCCTCGCTGGTTAAAGAAGGAAGAGTGTGGTGTCTCTCGGAGATCCTCGCTGGTTAAAGGAGGAGTGCGGTGTCTCTTGTAGATCCCAACTAGGTCAGAGAAGGGAGTGTGTGGTGTCCCTCAGAGATCCCCACTGGGTCAAAGAACCAAACGTGCGTTGTCTCTCAGAGATTCCCTTTGGGTCACAGAAGGGAGCAGGCAGAGCCTCTCAGAGATCCTCATAGGTCAAGAAAGGGAGCATGCGGTGTCACTTAGAGATCCCTACTAGGTCAGAGAAGGGAGTGTGCAGTGCATCTCTGAGATTCCCTTTAGTCAGCGAAGGAAGTGTGCAGTGTATATCTGAGATTACCTTTAGTCAGCGAAGGAAGTGTGCAGTGTATATCTGAGATTCCCTTTAGTCAGTGAAGGAAGTGTGCAGTGTATATCTGAGATCCTCACAGGTCAGAGAAGGGAGTGTGCTGTGTCTCTCGGAGATCCCCATTAGTCAGAGCTCCCTTCAGGTGCTGGTTCTGGGGAACCTGACAGGGGGTGCAGAATTGTGTGGCTGACAATTATAATTCTGGAAAGTAAACATGTTCTGGGACCTCATAGAACTCTCCAGATTATCATATTTGAAGCAGCCGTCGCCTGGGGCTCTTTCGCTTGATCCCGGTCAAACCCCACCTCTGCCCCCCCAGGCCAGAATGTAGCACTGGCTGAATGCTTGCCCATCTATCGCTGGCTGGCTCTCTTCTTACTGTTTACATCCCTCTGGTTCCTCCACAGCTGCCTGCCACTAAATTCCCTGGGGTACCATAAAAACCAGAGCCCTGTGCCAAAGCAAAACACAAAACCCAAAGCCACAAGGCAGCCTTTGACCCGCTGTTCTCTTCAGTACCAAATGGTTCCTGCTTATAATCCAACACTGTCTTCGGGAGCACTAAGCCGCGCATGTCTCGAGTGATAAAACAGGAACAGACAACGATACTTCTTCGGTAAATAAAATGAAACGGCAGCAACTGACAACCATAAATGTTGCTAAACGGTCTTGAATGTCAGAAGAGATTCTCTCTCTACCTCCCCTGGCCTAAAACGACCCAGGTTCCCAATAATCCTACTACCAGCTGCTAGAAGTTTGGGACTCACATTTACCAATGAAGTACAGTTCCTGAACATTTGGGACACAGTAAGGGCTATGGATTCCCTGGCAGATTCAGGGGCCTTGAATATGTAAAATTATTAAATTTGGGGGGTCAGGAGGCCCAGAATTTCTATCTATATCCCTGCTAAGCGTACCCTGTCTTAAGTGTGATGCAAGTTCTGCCTGCAGCTGGACAGATTTTTGGGGTGAGCTCCACCCCCTACACCGGGGGGTCCATGGGAGCCTGCCGGATAGCAGAGAGAATGCACCCTCTGTTCAGTGACCCAGCACCAAAACGGTATGCATGGGGGGAGCTTGCAGATGTGAAGGAGGCTGGCACTGCTACACTCAAACTCTACACTGCCATTGTTATACTTGCACTGCTACACTCAAACTCTACACTCCCATTGTTATACTTGCACTGCTACACTCAAACTCTACACTCCCATTGTTATACTTGCACTGCTACACTCAAACTCTACACTCCCATTGTTATACTTGCACTGCTACACTCAAACTCTACACTCCCATTGTTATACTTGCACTGCTACACTCAAACTCTA
>JAODJU010000001.1:2160249-2184228 GCA_026776725.1 Gnathonemus echidnorhynchus
GAAAGAGAGAACATACACACAGGACCCGGAACGATACAGGCCAGAGCAGGAGTGTACCAATTCGGAAAGAGAGAACATACACACAGGACCCGGAACGATACAGGCCAGAGCAGGAGTGTACCAATTCGGAAAGAGAGAACAGATGCACAGGCTTGGTGAGAACAAAAATGAGCACCAGGCACAGGAAGAACACTCAGCATGTGACAAGAAAAGCTCGTTTCTCTCTCTTTTCACACCACCTTGTATATAAGTATTTAAGAAAATAAGTATATAAGTATGGTCATACCAGGGCTAGTGTGCATAACAGTTAGGCCCAGGACATTACTACTATGTGCCCCCCCTTGGACCTAGGCCTGGTAAAATATATATATATATAATGAATCCAATCATTTTAAATATTATTTTTGAACTGCACAAACTATAGCAAAATATTTTCCTGATGACAAGCTTGTGTTAATATTATCACAGCAACAGTCATAATGGGACATGAACAGAATGATCAGCTGAATTTGTTTGGCTATCTTATAAAGATAATCAGTATTTTAAAAAAAAAACAAACAAACAAGTTACGTTAGCAGGGATCCGTGGGAGTATTTGCCACTTAGTGAAGCGTTAAACACAGCATTTGCGCATATCACTCTTGCTAAATATAAGCAAACAGCCACGTAATGAATTACAAACCTCACCCACGCTGTGAGAGAGTTTACAAAAGGGAAGGGGACTGAAAAAGGCAGGAACTGCATGTCAGTGCAGTGGCAGCACGTTCGGCAAGGCCGGTGTAACCACGGACACGGGACCAGGCAGTGCTGACATCACCGGGTGTCCAGGCTCGCTGCCAGGACTGAATCCTGCTCTCTCCCACACAGCGGGGAAACTGCGTCACTGGAGCCGGGGGCACTGGTGAGGCCTCCAGCAGAGCAGACAGACGCGCTTGGATGCCGCCCAAGGCCAGTTTACTATAGGAGTGAGTCAGGTGTTTGGTAATCCTATAGGATGTTTTTGCTGGGGTGAGGAGCAAGTAGATAAAGGAGAGAGTGCCAGTGAGCCGGAGGAGAGAAGAAGTGTAAGAGAGATAGAGAAAAAAGAGAGGGAATAAAGGACGGCAGAGGGGCAGCATGGTGGGCCAAGGCCAAAGGGATGGGGTCCTCTCTAACATCAGCCATTATTTCATGGGACCTGGGATGTGGCTCAGTGATTTAGGACACTGTGCCTGTTTACAGGAGGTTGGCGGTTTGAATCCCAGGGTCTGCAGAGTGATTTTGGTACTGGGCTCCTGAGTGAGGCCCTAACCCTACAATCGCTACAAGGACTGTTCGGCCCTGCTTTCTGAATTGTACATTTCTTTGGATAGTAGTGTCTGCCAAACATAAATTTAAAATATTTAAAAATGGAAGTTCTACTCTGGGGGTTGGTGTGTAATGGCAGGCAGAACAGTCACATAAACATCCACCCTGTGAGTAGGGGATGGGTAACCATTGAAATGACATGCAATCAGAGCATATCCTATCCCTAATGTTCCGTCTGTTTTTATCCTCCCTTTACATCCCACCACTTATACTTTTATTTTATAGTTGCTTGTACTTTTTTTCCTCCTTTATTTATCTTTATCATATTCATTTATCTATCACAGCTTTATCTTTTCCTTTTTATTAACTCACCATTCATAATTTTACTCACTGTACTTTAACCTGCCCCTGGCATTTCCTCATGCACATGTCTGAGATCTTTATTCTCATGTCTGCTCTTTTATTATTTACTTATTTAACTATTTACTTGATTATTCTTTATTTACTTATTTATTTATAACTGTCTTTCATGTCTTTTGTCCCTTTATTTTACATGGTTTGGTGAGGCTGGCAGTAAGGGTGGGTTGATATTGTTTGTATCATGTAAAGCACTTTGTGCTGCATTGTGTTTACAGGAAAAATGTTATATAAATAAAGTCTGACTGATTGATTGATTATCTGCATTAAAACTCTGATGTTTCTGGTGTTGAATTATGCAAATTTTTCACAGATGCTTCATTAAAGAGTAAAAAGCCATCAACATGCAATTAGTAGCTAAAATAATTCATTTCATATTCTTGGGCGAAACATTTATGGGCATTAAAATGTAATATTCAGAGACATAGTTTTGTTGTACATCCAGGCCAATGAGTCTGTTGTTAAAAGAAAGGTTGTAAAGCAAGTTCCCTGAATGTGAACCCAGGGAAGGAGGCATGAGGAAGCCTGCAGACAGGGGCATCCTGTGACAACACAGGTGGGCACAGCCTGGGGAGGGGGCTTTACAGCTCGCTGCTGACCATGAAGTGAAAAATGCGGCCAATCACCTTCAGAATACTAGATACGAGTGCTATGTCTGTTCACCTTTGACCCCTGTGACACTCATGATGAATCACACGGATTTGTGTGTTGGGGCACTGCTCCCTGAGTGTCGTTTAGGGAGAGAATAGCTTCTCTAACATGGCACAGCCCCCGGTGGCCAAAAGACCCCCCCTGAAATGCCTTTTGAAGTATGACATCATTGACGGCATCAAGTAGAGGTCGTCGTCTTTCACTCAATTCCGCAAGTAGCTAATAGACCACATGCAAAAATGTGAGTGATCAACCTTACGGAAGGTTCACTCAGCACATAGTGAAGCAGCATGTGCTCTGATCCATTCTTCTGATCGCCATCCAGCAGGGGATGAGCAATTTGACAGCAGAGTCGAGTCTTCTGCTCTGACACCACACGTACGTCAACATACCTGCACATAGGGGGCACTGCAGCGCTGATATGGTTAATGACAGATTTGGACCAGAACAGATCTGAGCTGGGATTTTTGGTCCTTCCATTCAAACCTCTGTCCACTGGGCTTTGACATGCTGTATAAGCTGACAGACAGGGGGCTGTAAGAGCGGGACTAAACTCCACAAGGGAAAATACGTACAGGTCAAAGCCGTAGAAGAAAAGCAAACAAATACTTTTCAAAAAGACAACGGCTTGCTTTTCCCAAAATGTATGCCTTAATAGCCTCTTAATTTTTTTTTCTAAAAATCACCAAAAAAACCTCTGAAAATGAAAATAAATGACTTGGGGTTGGACCGGAGGGAGACGGACGCCCTGAGGGGACAGTGTGACCCCTCTTCTTTTCCTGCGAATTCCGTGTTTACCGGAGCGTGGGCTGAGGGGGGTGGTGGGGGCGCTTCCCGATGAAAAGTGGTCTGTTTCTCCCCCCATCTCCTGCACACATTGGGCTCCACGGCGTCCTGCGTCACAGCAGCTGCTGCCCGGATTATAATAAACAGAGCTGTGCGGGTTGGAGCCATGGCTCCTGTTTTATTTGGACACACATCAGTCGGGCCTGCCTCATTAGGATGGGGGTGTAATTTCAAATCCACCCCCCCTCCCCCTTGCTTTTTGAGGAACTGGTGGCAACCTTGGCTCCCAGGATCAGGGCATGATGGCAGAGTGAGACCCTCATGTGTCCTGTTCACACTCCATCAGTCTCCTTTTTCTGTTTTTATAAAACTCATCCTCATATTTTTATCCCTCTCATAAGGTTTCCCGTCTTGTCTAGAACTGTGCAGACGGTGCTAACAGACTCGATTTCCCCCACCCTCGGCGAGACATAATGGCAGAAGATTGTGCCACATTTCCTGCTCGTCACAAAGGAAAAAAGTAGAACCCGAGGACCTGTCCCCCCACAGCAAGAGACCCCCGTCACGCCGCCGCTTTGCCGCTGGCGCCCGTGACTCTGACATTCCGCACACTTTCCTAGATCAGCAGAACTGTCACCGTGGCGACCAGATTCTAGAGCACAGGACAGTGAACGGAGAACGCCGGGCCCCCAAAAACATGGAGTGGGCTTTCCCGTAAAGCTCCGCTCCCAGGGGAAATGGGCCATTTTTTCTAATCCAGTGTAAACAAACACACTGCACTGCACTGCGTGTCATTAACCCCGATCTCGTCGCACTTCTGGCGCAGCTCTTTGCAGGAGATGCTTCTATCCCCACTGTGATTCGAGCATCACAGCTTGCGTGAATGTTGATGAGGAGCAGCATGGGAAATCCGTCACTCAGATACGCTCGCGGCCCATCAGCTTCACCATCAATGTGGGGTCGACCCAGACAACAGGTCACCATTACATCGGAACGCATGTTTGTTTTGGTCCATAACAAGAAGCTAAATGATGAATCTCGTTCTGAAGAGCTGGTGTCAAAATGAGCCATGTTTATGTGGTTCGGGGGTTGGTGGTAATTATGATCAGTGGGGAGGAAATAGCCACCAGGGGGCAGTGTGTACTCTAAAGAGGGGGGGTGAGTGATGGGGTCCACAGAGAACAGGATGGGTCCACACATAGCCATGCAAAGCCATGGACACAGAGACATGGCACAGAGTCACGCAGAGAGACATAGACATATAGCCATGCAGAGAGACACAGACAAGAGCCACAGCACAGAGACATGGACAGAGAGACACGGAGCCATGGCACAGTGATATGGACACAGAGACATGGCACAGAGCAGTTATCTAGAGGGCCCAAGGGAGGTCATTTCAGGGGCCCAAGACAAGTCACCTTGGGGGCCTGAGCATGGATAGCTCAGGGGCCAAAGACCAGTCTCCAGGGGATTTGAGGGTGGTCAGCTTAGGAGCCCAAGACCAGTCACCTCCTAGGCCCGAGGGCAGTAAACTAAAGTACCCCGGAGCCTGAGAGTGGTCAACTCAGGGGCCCAAGACAGGTCTCCCCAAGGACCAAAGGGTGGTCAGCTCAGGGGCTCAACACCAGTCACACAGGCAGGTTGAGGGCGGTCACCCAGGGACCTGAGGGCGGTCAGCTCAGGAGCTCAACACCAGTCACCCAGGCAGGCTAAGGGATGGTCAGCTCAGGGGCTCAACACCAGTCACCCAGGGACCTGAGGACGGTCAGCTCAGGGGCTCAACACCAGTCACCCAGGGACCTGAGGGCGGTCAGCTCAGGGGCTCAACACCAGTCACCCAGGCAGGCTGAAGGCGGTCACCTGTGGGACTCAAGAGTGTTCTCCGAAATGTTTCCTGTTTTTCAGCATAGAACTGCTACAGTAACCTTTCCATATATATTAAGAATTTAAAGAATGAACAACTTGCTGTTAATGGAGCTATACATTGACAAAAATGGGTATGATATTCAGTGATGTTGCCAGAGCTTCCAGTGAATCCATATCGCAGCACAAAATTGGAAACATGTACAGTTTCCTGCTTCCTGTGAGATTCTGGTGGCTTAGGCCCTCCATGACATCATCAAACCGAGGTCGCTTTTTGAAATCCTTTGCATTGATGACACGTGCCTCAGACGTGCCTAGTCTCCTGCTTTCTCAACCCAGGGACCAGCCTTCATAAAGCAAATGACAGCTGTCATTTTTAATCTGAAGTAAACACCTGCCGTTCAGAAATGGGCCTGAGCAGTCACCATGACAGACATTTTTATATTTTGTCTGCGCTGCAGGATTGGGAGCCAGCCGTACATTTTCTTTAATGTTTTATGAAGGAGGCAAGAATCCCAATGTGAGCATCAGAAAAGAGGCAAAGGGAGGGAAAATGTTCTGTCATCAATTTTGGAGTAAAGAAATGCGCACAGAGGGGGCATGAAGGCACAGGCGAGTGTTTAATAAACAAGGAGCACACACATGCAAACGTGATCGTACATGAGCCCTAACACAACCACGAACACACCCTGTCTACGGTGAGGATCTGGCACACAGCAAACTGGATCATGACATCAGAGCCACAACCCCAAAAAAAAGGACAGAAAATTGCAACTAATACATCAAATTTCTTCGGGAAAGGAACATCGGTGCTAAAATTACTACAGAGACGCTTTTTGGTTCAAATGTCGTTTCCTTTCCAATATACTTTTTTTTCCCACCACTTTCCAAGTTTCTTCATATCGTCAGACGAATGGGGGCTCTCTCACGCAGCCTGGCTGTCTAATCCTCAGGCAGAAGAAGCTGGCCGACTAAAATGGCGTATGTGTTGGCATTTACGAAACCCCTCTAGGACTTGGACAGACGCATGTGGTGACATCATCCAAGTGGGGATGCACTTCTTGATCAGTAACGGAGGGCTAAGTGATCGTGGCAGCATGGCATGAGGTGGGATGTCTGAAATGGACAGGAACAGGAACAGCGCCTCCATAACGCCTCCCTGGGTCTTTTGGGGATGTGACAGTGACCCAAGGTTCAAAACAGTAGGCAAAGTGTGAGCATAGAATGACATTATATTGTCCAATCAGCTACCAACATGCATGCCTTCTTCTCAAACACTGGGAAAAGTTTAAAATATAACGCAAAAACCATCAGGCATCAGTGTTAGTCACATGAGAGAGAATTCTACAATCATTAGATACATGGAAGCATAAGAACAAATTGTGGTGCAGTGGCCTACTCTTACCAACAAACAAATGCAGTGCACTTACCCTCAAGGAAATGATGCAGCCACACAAAGGGGTTTATGGGTACTGTAGTTCTTTATAATGCTAGGTGGGGAATAGGACTACAGAGATAACCATAAGGGGGAGTCAAGTTGTAAAACCCTGGGGAGATCTGGGTTATCAGTGTAGATTGTTGGTTTGTTAATTGTTGGTTTGTTATGGTAGAAAGGAGAAAAATTTCACAATATCTAAGGGATAATGTAAGGTTGGACACATTATGGACAGACTGGGCAGGGTCAGACTGGACTCATTATGGACAGACTGGGGAGGGTCAGACTGGACTCATTATGGACAGAGTGGGGAGGGTCAGACTGGACTCATTATGGACAGACTGGGGAGGGTCAGACTGGACTCATTATGGACAGACTGAGGAGGGTCAGACTGGACTCATTATGGACAGACTGGGGAGGGTCAGACTGGACTCATTATGGACAGACTGGGGAGGGTCAGACTGGACTCATTATGGACAGACTGAGGAGGGTCAGACTGGACTCATTATGGACAGACTGGGGAGGGTCAGACTGGACTCATTATGGACAGACTGGGGAGGGTCAGACTGGACTTTTTTCCATTTTACACAGTATTACAGGTATCCTCCCCCCTCCCACAGTCAGATTTAAAGCCCTTCTGCAGTCACGCTGCTCCAGACTGAACCGGAGAGTGTTTACAGCCTGAATTCCCATGGGGGGGGGGGGGGGGGGGGACAACACACTGCTGCACTAATAATGAGAGGAAGTGCGGTATAAAAATGGCTGGGGAGATGCAATCACAGGGACAGGGGGAGAGTTCTGCACCAAAGAGACACACAGGAAAAGCAGGTGGCCGCACACACTCAGAGGTCTGCATGCTGCAGCCGTGACACGCAGACCCCCCCCACACCGGTGGCCCACATACTCACATGCCTGTGGCACTCATATAATCAGAATCAGCTTGGCAAGGTCCCCTGTGACATATGCGCATGTACCACACACACACACACACACACCCACACACACAGAGTTCAAGGTGAATCCCCCCTTCTCCCCACCGTCTCTGACAGCAGGCTCCCTTTGCATGCGAGCGCTGCATCACTGCCTGCGTCAGACCCACTGCAGCAGCGGAGGTGGGGCTCAGCCTGCGGCAGTGTCTCAGGACGCATTCCACGGCCCGCTGAACATGCAGCAAAAGCATAACCGGGAACAGGCTTGCGAGCAGCAGAGACACGCCAGGAGTCCGAGATAGAGGAGGTCATCTTTGCCAGGATTCCCCCGCGACACCCGGATCGGGACGGTGTAAGATGGGGGATGATCCCCAAGCTGAGTCCAATCTCACGCCATCCGGAACGTGACCCAGGTACTCAGCCATTCCTGCTCCAACACACAAAGAGCCGTCAGAGGCGCTCTGGCAGCCGGCGTGTCACAGGGGACAGCGCACAGCACTAGCAGCTGGAATCGTTTATTAAAATGACACACGTGTCCAATTACTCATCCGACAGCCCCCAGCACATCCACGCCGGGGCTCTGTCTGCTGTTTATGGCTGTTAAGCTTTCACCTTATTTCACACGTTCACCAGCTACGACCTTAATGCTTCTCAGATGGAGCTGTATCAGCAGGTCTGGCTTGTCGTCTTTTACCACACTGAGCTATAGGAGCTACTGATAACAACGGTAAAAAGTCTAAAAAGTGAGAAGTGTCCTTTTAGACGCTGTTCTTTATTTTCATTAATCGTTTTCATCCAGTCACATTTTATCATCTAATTTGTCAAGCATAAGTACGAAGTACAACATTCATCCATAGAGTAAAAGCTGTTCACACAACTATGTCCCTAAATTGAAAATGTTATTTTAAAAATATTTTATGTGGACTCATTGCACCACCTTGCCCAAGTCTAAATACTGCAAAGAGGAAGGGCAGCCCGGCAGAGCGGCCCGGCAGAGCGGCGCGGCAGAGCGGCCCGGCATCAGCAGTACTTCATGCCATTGGCTGTGCCTGGTGTGGCTAATGCCTTGTTAAATAGATTAAACCTTCTCAGCATTAGCTTTGCATCAGGGAGGATGCAGATGCTGACGGACACAACGCGCCTCTGCTGGATCCTGCTCCCCGGGGCCCTCAGGAGCCACACACATGTTTGCGATTTCATATGAACTCTTCTACATGGGTCTAAACAGGGGAAGAGATCTGTATCACATCACCTTTATAGCTGCAGAAACCCTTCTTCCTCAGAGAGGCTTCGACAAGACTGCACAGGTTATCCCACTGCTACACAGGCTATGCCACTGCTACACAGGCTATACAACTGCTACACAGACTGTCAGACAGATAATATTGGCTATCCCACTGCGACACAGACTATACCACTGCTACACAGACTATCCAACAGCTAATACAGGCTATCCCACTGCTGTACAGACTATCCCACAACTAACACAGGCCATCCCACAGCTACACTGACTACCCCAATGCTACATAGACTGTTCCACAGCTAACACACCATCCCACTGCTACACAGACTATCCCACAACTAACACAGGTCATCCTACTGCTACACAGATAATCCCACAGTACACAGACTATTCCACAGCTAACACAGGCTATTGCAATGCTATACAGACTATTCCACAGCTAACACAGGCTATCGCACTGCTATACAGACGATCCCACGGCTAACACAGGCTATCCCACTGCTGCACAGACTATCCCACAGCTAACACAGAATTATACTGCACAGAGAGCACAGGTTTGATGCAGCCTTGCCAGGCTTTTCACGGTTTTCCCATCAGGGATTCCTTTGTGTCAGGAGATACGAGGGCAGTTAAAAAAGTAACTCCTGGATCTGAAAATCTTTATAGGTCTGAAACAAAAGCTCTGTTTCTTATTTCAGCCATGTGGAGCTAAGTGTTACATCTGTTTCTAAAACCACTATGGAAAAACTTGACATTGTCGTCTGATGTTTTGCTTGGATGCACCTTTAAATGCTAAAATTACCCAAATGGTTGCTCTGTTGTTATTTTGAGCTTTCCTGTTTTACCGTAATTTGCCTGAAAAATAGTAAAACGCTAATCTTGACCAAATTTTCAGATACGGAAATATGCTGACGTTTTAAACAAACATCCTAAAAGGTCTTGCCTTCAGTCATTTGAACAACTGTTTAGAAGTTTATTTATAATTCAGAGCAGTCCTTGTGCTGGTGGCAGGACACACTGATTGTACTCAACCATAATATGTCCCCAGTACTGTACGTGGTTCCATTTAATACGTCAGTGAGGGCATTTCTCACCTTTGACCTTTAAGCATAGATCTACACAATGCTCACTAGATCTGCTGCAACCGTAATCTGTAAGGAATCTACAAATATTTGTTGAAAACTGTGCATGTGTATATCTGTTAGAAAATTTTATGTAAATGTCACTCATTGTTCACTTAAGTTATTGGGTACCAGTCATTTTTAAAATTGGGGTGCAGGGGAGGGACGAACAGATTTGTAGTAAATTTCAAGCGTAACTTTCCCCGCATGCTGTGTATGCTGTTGTCTTTCAGACTGTTACAAACCTGACAAACGTGCATGCTGGTAATCACAGCACATCCTGGTGGATGGAGAACAGATTTCTGTTCCAGAAATCTGACTTTCAGACAGTGAGGAGGATGGGAAACGGAAAAAAAGTAACACAAATAGAAATGAAGGGTTATTAATTTTTTGCTGAATACATAATATCCCCCAGAGAATTCTGTGGCTGCCTGCTGACTGTGCAGCACGATGCCTCAGACCCTGAGCCCCGGAAGCTCGGCTCCGCGTCGGGTCCACATGCACTTCCTGGGTTCTGCAGGTTCCCTCCTGCAGTCCAAAGACACACGGTCAGGTTAATCGGAGTCTTAAAAAAGCCTGTAGTGTATGACTGTGTATCTATATGTGCAGGACTGGCATCCAATCTGGGGTATCTGCTGCCTTGTGCCCTGTGTTTCCTACAGTAGAACAGTCCAGGAACTGTGACCCTCAACTGGAGATACTTTTTATGCAAGAAGGACATACTCCTGTGGTTCTAGTGTACTGAAAAATGTATTTGTCTATCCAGAACCGGTCCTCCATCCACTAAGATGCACTGTGATTAGCAGTATGCATGCTTGTCAGGCCTATAACTGTCTGAAATACATTTCCCAACAAAGGGAATATTCAGTGTGAAGTACCACAGTACACAAGAAGAACACTTCCATGTGTAAACACTGAGCAAATCCGGCTTTGCACAAAACGAAACGCGTGCCACCTGGCACAAGTCTGTTGTGTATTTCAACTGCTGAGCACATCCAGCAAAGAGGCTGCCCCTCGTCATGGAAACGTGCAGACCCTGCAAGACGGATTAGCATAACACACATCATAATTAGCCAAGGCCTGTCACCTGGCTTGCAGGGGAAACAGGAAAGGACAAATTAGGGAACAGACTGCAGGGCAAGACTGTCAGACCTTTGGAACGGGTGGCACAGATAGCAGAGGCAGCGATAATGATGCAGCTCGGCTGCATCCACAAGCCGCGGGGCTTAGAGCAGGGATGAGCAAATACGACACGGCAGAACTGGATTGTCGTGATGATGACAGGCAGACAGATGTACAGAAAACAGGGGACATGCTCACACATGAAACCGCAGCCCGGGGCAGACACTGGGCAGACGCTGGGCAGACGCTGGGCAGACATGCGCACTGCTGACCATGGCGCTCATTAACGGGGCAAAGCGACAGTGTGATAAAGCTGCCTGCCAGGGATCCCAGCAGGAATAAAGCCACAGAACTGGTACAGAGGAGGGCATCACAGAGGAGGGCAGCACAGAGGAGGGCATCACAGAGGAGGGCATCACAGAGGAGGGCAGCACAGAGGAGGGCAGCACAGAGGAGGGCAGCACAGAGGAGGGCAGTGCCAGTGAGTGTGTGTGTGGTGAAATGATGAGGAATTACAGCAGACCGGCTTGTGCCAAAGCGTCAGTTGGCCCTGTGACGGGTGTAAATGAGGGAAATACAGGCAGCACACTGGAACAAGTCAATACCCTAAGTGACATGGTTTGTGAAAGCAGGGTCAAACAATCCCTGCAGGAATTGGGGGTTAGGGGCCTTCGCTCAGGGACCCAATGGTGCCCACTCTGCCGACTCCAGCATGAAAACCATGACCTTCTGGTGACAAGCAGGACACAAGGCCAGGACCCTTGGACTGAACAGCTCCTCTCATGTGGAGATGGTTTCAGGAATGGGACCATCGATGTGCACCCAGCTTGTCAGATTGGTGTGTCTTCATGCTTTAGCACTTCATCGGTGTGGGGGTGTTGAGGGGGTGGGTGAGTATTGTGTAGTATGGAGTATGGCGGAGACCACCCTGAGCCCTGAGTTTCTGGTTTAGTGTGTGAGGTACAGGGCAGGGCTGGGCAGATTTACCTGTGAGACACATGGCCTGCAGTCAGAGTGAGAATTAGGGGCATTAGCGGGGGGCACCTAAGAGAGGCGCTGTTTGGCGATGGGTCTCGGCACATTAAAGCCCTCACAGAAGCGCGAGCTGGCATTTCCGACGTGACAGCAGCCCAATCAGCACTACAGCAAACATGAAGATGCATGTTTTTCGTTGAAGTTATTAAAAAAACATTCAGGACAGTGGGAAACTCCTTAATGAAAAGCAGGGACAGGCCCACAGTAAAAACTCAATTAATCAGTGTAGAAGAGCTCCCCAAGAGGTCAGCTAAGAGGGAAATTCTGGCTTGTGTTGTCGGTGCAACAGATTCTTTACTTTCTTAGCTGGATGCATTTGAAGCTGTATTACATAATGAACATTTCTCAAAGCAAGGAATTAAATCCATAATGTATTAATAAAATAGCATATTTATCACTTGGCAAGGCTATCATCCATTTGACAAGGTTAATGTCCTTGATGAACCCGAGAATCTCGTCAGGGTTTGATGTCGTCTTGACGGTCAGGATCAGGTGACAGCAGTATGGCTGACCGCCTACACACACACACTCTCAGACTTGCGTAAACAAAGAAAGATTTTCATAGGGGAAGAAAAACGATTGTTTATAGCATATACCGTGAACTGATGCCAGAGCTTTCCGTCCACATTGACGGATGGTTCTGCCCTGCTTACTTTGGAAAGGCCCCATGGGAATGAGAGGCCCAAAGATTCTTCTCCCCAGCCCGAGCAGAGCTCCTACACTAACCATGTTCCCCAAGGACCCGATTCCTGTCCGTCACATACACTGACCAATCAGTGAATGGCTCCAACATTGCAATGAAAGAGCATTGAGAGAGGCCTTGTAGGGTTTCATGTGACGGATGAGGATGAGAATGGGGACACGGATGTTTGAGGAAGGATCCTGGGACGGTCTCATTCTCAAACAAGTGCCCATAAAATCAAATAAATAAAATGCAAGTCTTGTGGTTTAAGTGCAGCAACACATAGATTTTGCCGCCATTCTTCCTGTCTTCTGGGACGTGACCACTGATCCCAGCTACAATGCAACACAGATGAGAACCAGCACTGACCCCTCTGACAGTCGGCTGGGGGGGTGCAAACCCATTCCGTGCTGGGACATGGGGGCGACCCAAGAGGCATATGAGAGCTGACAGCGAGTGCAGTTTCACTCCAGCACATCCGGAGCATATTTGTTCCCATTTTTCGGTCCAAACGCTGGACGTGTACCAGGGGGATTAAGTGAGCAGGACTGAACGAGTGACAGATGGCGCCACGGCTGGACGAGGACGTGGCACCTGTCCACGGCTCATGACAGGCGAACATGTCCCCCTTACCCCAAGGGACAGCCGGCCATTGGAGCCACGTTACTCTGACTCACGTTTGCCCCCTGGAACACAAACACGGGTCGCGAGCAGATTCCCATTTAAGGCACCCGATCTCATAATGAACTATCACCATCGATCTGACAGCTGTTTTCAGCAAATATGAGCTGATACGTCAAGAACGTGAGAATGGAGTTTCTCCACTTTATTCATTTATTTTCCCTGCCTCCGGAGCCCGGGGCGGAGAACAGCGTACGCAGACGCATGAAGGATGAGTGATGTACACCTTGTACGTAAGTTTACCATCCAAACTACTACCCTTGACATGTGTGCCAGCTTGTGGTTACCTGCTGGAGAGAGAGAGCTGTGCAGACGGCCGACAGCTACCACAGCATCCCTTAAACACAATCGAATCACTGGCAAGGAACAACAGCTGCAATTCATCAATTTGCCATCACTTAATGGACGCAAATGGTCCCTTAAGGGAGGAATATGAACACAGGTGCACACAACCTATATATATAAAAATATCTGACATCCTCTTCCCGAAGTACAGGAACAGATGAGAAATGAACAATGCTTTACCTAGCTGTGGCAAAATTCTGTATAAACATTTGAGAAACCCCTGATTTAGACAAATTGTTGACACTCTGGAAATAAGGCTTCGAAACGCAGGTGCAGTGACAGCGTTCCAGGCTGGTTGAGTGTGATTTATGACTGAGTAACTCCTCAAAGATCCCTGCCATTGCTCATGGTACGGTAATTCCTCACAGACCCCAACTCTAAATAAGAGACTGATGGGGGTGTGTGGACCACACAGGATGGTGGGGAGGGGTGACGCCTTCAGGTGAAAAAGGCCACAACGGAGGATGTGACATCACCACTCGCCTGACAGTGAAAGAACATCCAGGCTGATTACCGGTGTCTCACCAGTGTGGTCTGAACACAGCATCCTGTAGAGTCCATGTATGCAGGGACATGCTTAAGAAATGCTTGGAGATTTGCAAACTGCGCCGATTAGGTCACGGTAAAATCTGCTTTTATCACACACGAACCCACACTGATAGCGCAAGACTGACCGGATGTCTGGACCTGCGGCGTATCGATGAACAACACGGGCAGCACCACGTAGACACAAAAGTTACAGCCAGGCAACGTCACAGTGGAATAGGTGGGGGAACTTCTCACAGTCCTCTCGTGTTGCCCCAGGGAATTGTGGGATCGCCTGCAGCCTTGCTCCTCTGACTTCTTTGGCTCTCGAGAGAATTGGACCCTTCTGTTTCAGATTGAGACGGCTATTATTGGGCTGCTTCCTGAGAATGATGCCAGCGCTGTCTATTTCTGAGATCAACAGCAGCAATCCTACAGTTTTCCCATCTCACAGCAGCGTCACATCAGCTCTGGGTTTATTTGCGGTTGTTAATTTAATCACTAGGAAGGAAGCTCTCTCGTTAAGCACATACATGTAAAGCATTGTTTAACAATTCACATTATAATGTACACACCTCGCGACATTGAAAAATGTGCTAATCAATAATCAGAACCATAAACAGAGGTTACACGTTTATATTTTGTTTCATTTTAGCTTGTTTTAGTTTGTTAGACAGATTGAAATCAACAGGTCAAAAAAACCGCCTGCAAGCGACATAAAAGAGGGCTGGTTATGGCTTCCTAGAAAATTTGCAGACACGAATAAACTGGCTTAGTTCAGGCTCAATCCACAAAATAAACTGAGTGACAGAATTAAAGAGGCGGAACGGCAAACTCCTCAATGTCAAGTTTAATCAATGATTTAAACTCCAGTTAGCAGAATGCACACATAACCATTATCACGCATTGAATAACCAAACCACATTTAATCAATGGTTTGGCCACTTTATCATTTATTCCCAGAAGCAGATGTGCTCTTTTGGGGTGGTAAGCAGCCAGTAGCAAATACCACTGGCCAGCCAACCGAGGTTCTGCAGAACAGGTGTATTAAAAGGACAGGACACTTAAACCTACAGCTTCAAAAACAAGGCTGAATAAGGCCTTGGGTCCGCAGGCCATGAAGAGGGGTGACTATCCATCTGTCGGCCTCTCCTCCACTATTCACTATGATTCTGAAGCCCCTGGTTCCCCATGTGACAGCTCATCTTTACACTAGAACCACAGGAATGGGAAGGAAAAACCGACGTGAAAGTGGAGGAACATGATAACAGGGCGAGGCTGGCATGGGCGAAGCAGGGCTCCGTGCTGCACACACACGCCACGGAGGCCGAGAGCCTGGGCCTCCCTGCAGGTCAGCTGGAAGGGGACGCACACGACCGCACTCACTAGGCTTCCCTCTCTTTTCCAACTTGAAAGGCTCAGTGTGACCTCAGGGTTGCGATACATTTAATCTGTTTCATCTGAGCCATTACCCTGAGCTGCCCGCTGGGACTATTCTCAGCGCATTATGAGAGCGGCTCTTATGCTTTTGCTCACTCTGTACATGCTTTTATGTCACATGACCGCTCCAGCAGGTAGCTCAACGTGACAGGGTCACCGTGAATCAGTTTGTAGGGGGGGGGGGTCTTCTTCAGTCCAAAGAGCTTTAGCCAGATGTTTCCTTAAAAAGACTAGTCTTGTTTATAGAGCATTGGTGCCCAGAACTATCAGTATTAATTTACTCACCCCGAACCCGCGATGGGATCCTCACTCACCCCAAACCCGCGATGGGATCCTACAAGGTTATTTACACGGAACATAAACATGCAAACTGAAACAGCATGTCCAGCACACATGCAGAGACTCACGCAGTCGGTCAGGGCTCATGCACACATACACAAGAAGGCATTTAGCAGACACGTTAATCCGAAGTGAGAAAGCAGGGTCAAGACAATCCCTGGAGCAATCAGGGGTTAGGGGCCTCGTTCAGGGGCCCAAAGGCAACATCCAGGGGATTCGCATCGGCGACCTTCTAATTACAGACCCAGCACCCTAATCCGCAAAGCCACATGAAGAGACACACATCAGGCTCTTAAGTATTTATCTTTTTAACTTATTTTTCTGATGCGCATAAATCCACAGGACCTCAAACATTTGGACCTGACCTACCAAAAAACCCAGGATTATGTAAATAAGGGGGGCCCTGCAGGGAGACGACGACGGAACCACACTCCGCGTGCCGGTCGACTCTACATGCTTAAAGTCGCGTTCCAGAGCCTCCTGCTACCTGCCCCCACATAATCGCATCCCAAATTTGTCTTTAAACACACCATCGGTACAAATTTTGTATGAGAACAGCATTGTTGTATAGTAGTCTGCCTGTTCTCAGTAATAGCTCAGCAACTGGAGGTCACTGTTAACCACAGGCTGTGTAAGCACCAGCCAAGGAAGTTAAGAAGCTATTTAAACAAATGTATATATAGATATATAGCCAATTTTCCCCTTTTAAGGAATTTTGCCTCTATGTGCCATGTAGAGCTTATTAAGCTAGCATTCATATTCTGAGAACTTGGTACGGGACAAGGAAGAGCAAAGCCAGAGATGGACTTATTGTCTCTGCTCTTGACAGAAGAGCTGAATGTCTGACAGACGGCCATAGGCTCGGCTGACCGGCCAGCGGGGGACAGACCCATGTTTTTGTTAGTGGTGAAAAGAACGGGCTGTGATTCCGATTCTGCACACGAGCCCCCCTGGAGAGAGCGGCTGGGATCCAGGTACCTGTCAGGAAACGGGGGGGAACAGCAGCGCCGCACTGGAGGCCAAAGCCATCCTACTGCCAGATTTTATGCTTATGCAGTGTACCGACAGTCACGCAGGGGCAGACAAAATGGTCCTGCTCGCGAATATGGACATAAATGTGTTAACACCTCCCTCCAGGGCTGTTCTTTGCATATTAACAAATGAAGGGCTGGTGCCAAAACACAGGTAGGGCCTAAAGGGCAGCTAACCTGGAGCAGAGGGGGGGGGGGGGCAGGGGGCGACGGAGGAAGTCTCCGTCCCTAGAGGAAGCATGCGGGTGGGGCGTCGGCCACTGCAGGCCGCTCTCTGACCGGAGCGCAGGTGCCTTCCGAACACATGCACCCTGTTTTCAGAGGCAGCCCTGCCTTCACACGTGGTTTTCAGAGCCCTGCCTCTGAGGCGGAGCCGCTGGCTCACATCACTCTCCGGGCCACATTATGCAGTCAGAACGGCCCGCAGCGAGCGGGAAGTCAACACATTTCAAGACAATATTTTAAAAATATCTACTGAGCCTGGGATCTAGACAGTTTGTAGGGGTACACTGCCTATATTGAAGCTAAAAATGAGAAAGCCAAACACAAAACATCAAACAAGGCTTATGGTCAGCAGAACAGGAAGTGCCTGACGATCTTCCTGTACATCCCATTCAGGAGCTTGCCTATGAAAAGCGAATTCCGATGCCTTTTCTTGAAAGTCCCCCCGACACCTGGACCTCCGTACACCCCTGGGTTCACTCAAGTGACACTTATTGCTCCCCCGCTGGACACCAAAGGCCTTTCACCCCGAGATCTGCCCAGGGCGAGACACCGATCCCACAATCCCAGAGCATATCAGAGAAACACAAAGGAGGCAGAAAGGTGAAAGGGAATACAGTTTATTGTTTTTAACCATTATTACTATGCTTTTTTATGCCATTCCAAGTAAATGATGCCAGGGAGCCTGAACTTAAAGTCAAGCAAATTAATACTGTTCTTTCGGGAAAGACATCTCCGAGGCGGAGATGACAGATGAGCCGCGGGCACGGGGGGGGTCCAGCGCCAAGCACCACTGCCAGCCACAACACGGCACAGTCGCCAAATAAAGGGCACCTCTGACTCATCGCTTTGTTTAGACATCTAGTCCGAAACTAATGAAGACTTAACCCCACCCCTAACACATTATATACAATTACACGTCGCTTCCTAAGTGGAGAGAAGGAAAAGACCAAATCTACAGTACAGTTTCATTGTATAAAAATATATATTACAAATTTGCAAAATATTTACAAGCACTACTGTCTGTAAACATGTCTATAGACTCCTACAGGACCGACGTGTCACACACTTGTGTAAGGGGGACACTTTACACCTAGCAGTAGTAACATAAAAAACAACAATGAACCGACCCTAAACGTCGCCCTCTAGTTCAACAATTAAGATTTTGATAAATGTGTCGTCAACCTCAAGAACAAGTCAAACTGCATACTTTGGTGCAATTCAGGAATTGTGAAGGAAGAGGCGTGAGGATGAAGCACATTTTCTGGGTCTCAGTTCCAGTTGGCTGCCGTCGTCTCCTCCAGACACTCTGGGAACAGCATTGGGGGGGGGGGGGGGCTAGAAAAACACCCTAAAAGAAGAGAGAGGGTCACTTTAGTTCCTCAATCAGAAAGCCATTTCTTAGAAAAATAAATTCACTTTAGTTCCTCAATCAGAATGCCATTTCTTAGAAAAATAAATACAAATTAAATTCCAAAAGGCTGGGGGGGGTGTCATAATCATGGGGGGCTGGAGGTTTAGACATTTACTTAAGCCCAAAATTTGGTGAACAGATTAATATTTTAATAATTAATATTTCAGGCATACTACTAAGACGCATATTGTGACACCCAAAAGTTGGTGATCTGTATAAATCCGACATATCCTTATGTCTTATAAACATGTCGGACTTTAAACTGCAAAACAAAATAATCGCATCGTGTGTACTCCACTAACCGAATTTAATTAACACAAGGACATGCTGAATTTTGAACCCTAACTGTGTTCAGGCCCTTCCCTGCTCCGGAAGCTGAACATACAGTGCAGCTAATACAGTGTGATGCAGTGAAGGAGGAGGCCACGCCCACCCCTGCTACTTAAACTCTGAGCGATGGCTTACCTCCGCTTCAACCGCTTCTGTGGCAGCGTTCTGGGGAAACACAACAAAGAGGGAGCATGAAGGGACCATCGGATGCAAGACGAACATCATCGTGCAACCGGAACAGACAGCGGCATTTTGCTGACCGACAAGAGAACCTTCCTGTCAACAGGTCAAGAAAAACAAACACCTCTAGTGCTTCAGGAGAATCCACAACAGCAAAAAGGTTGGTCTTGCCCATGGCAGGAAGAGAGGTTGACGGACTGCTGTCGTCTAAACTGCCCTCCAGGATGGGGAGCCCCCACACACACAGCTTCCATTGAGTCAGTGCCTCCTGAACTAGCCAGAGTCTCCCTCCTGCTTATTCATCCCCATGTGATAATGTTTAGCAGACCATCCTGGCCAGTGCTCCCCGGTAACACGCCTACACTACATGAGCTCATTCCACTAACCCAGCTACAGGTGCTAACATATAAATGTAGGAGGAACATGGTGCCAGGATCATGAGCGGCTTGAGCATGAGCCCAAGGCTTTGGGCAGGAGAAAAAAGTTGCTGTGCCTGTAAGTTGAACATCTGGTACATCAGGAGAGACCTCCTCCCCAGCAGGAGAAACCTCTCACACAGGGACACTGTTCCTGTTCCGGACACTGAAGCATCCCAAACTGCGGCACACATGCTTTTGCCACACTGCTCCCCCTTAGGCAGATCACGACGCTTTCCCATTACGATCTTCACATGGACATTTCCTTAACTTGCTTCCACTCTGCTAGTGGTCCTCCCACTCAGACCTACGGTGCTGCTGTTTTAGGAACTTCCCAAATCACCAGGATGCAGAAACGAACCAAACTCAAATCAAGACCAGTCGGGCCCAACATGCGAGTATAAAGGTGCCCAGTGCATTTAGCAAGTGCAGCAGAACCTACACTGAGGGCATGTACAAGAATGGGCTTCATCTCTGACACACAGAGAAATCCCAACGTCACAATGAAGGAAAGCACACAAAGACGGCAGCCAAAGGGGCGTCACTCATCAATGTGAAGTCAATCAAATCGTTTGTCAAATGAAGGTCATCCAGGGGTCACCGGAGCCTAGGAATGCTGGGAGAGCCAGTACACTCAGAGGGTTCACTTCAGGGGCCGTAAGGCACAGAGCCACACAACCATGAGGACGCCGGCCGCCTGAGCGGGTACGGGGGGCAGGGCTGGCTAAAGCAGTACGGCGGGGGCCAGTTCTGCGTCACAGGCGGGCACCAACAGGGAGTCTGAGGTGTGTTATTCATTAACTGCTGTTCTGTATTAGCCAGACCTCACCGGGAAGCGGCGGGACACAGCAAAGGTCGTGGGGGGGGGGGGGGGGGGCGGTGTTCATTGGCCTCCTGCTCCAGAAAGATCCGCCTGCAGGTGACAAAGGCCCAGATTCAGCCCGCACAACGGGGGGGCATTCGACGTCAGCATGGGAAAGGAGGGCAGAGGACTTAACTGGCCCATTAACGCTGTGAGAAGCGACAGTCAGATACACACACCTCCCTACCCACCAGGGGCACGGCCTTCCTCATAGCACTTCTATTACTAGACTAACAGAAGGGCCAATAGAGACATTCCTCCCACACGCCAGCAAAGGACTGGAGGGTGTGTACTGGGAAGACTGGGCATGAAAAGAATTCTGACCCTTGACCTTAGCAGAGAGCACTAATAGGCAAGTTTGGGAAGCGTGAGCAGCCTGATGATGCCCATCAAGAAGCGCCTGGATCACCGACGTTCAGCCACAGCCCAGGAGCTGCAGAGAGCCTCACCAGTTTTGGGCCCTTCCCCAGGCTCTGGCTGCCCCCCCCCCCCCCACCCACAGGAGTGCGCTCAGGCGGCCGGCACTCTCACCTATAGATGTTGGGGTCCAGCAGCATGGCCGTGTCGTGTGGAAGCTGAGATAAGTGCACCACCTTCGTCTTCAGCTGCGGCCTGTCAGTCTCACTCACCCACACGTCTGGCAAACTAAAGGGAGAGGGAAAGAACCATGGCATGGTCAGACCAGAGTCTCTCGGACAACCGGAAAGTATGTCACGGGTCCTGCTGGCCTAGTCTGACCCGGACACAGAGAGAGTCGAGCGCTTTGGGCACACATGCGTTAGGGTTTATGTGTGTAAGATGGTGACTGCGAACTATGCGAGCAGCACCCCCCACTGGTAAATCCCTGTCACAGAGAGCCCCCAGGTACTGTCTACAGACCATAAAATACAAATTAAGCTACCATTCCCCAGGGGGGTGGGGGACTTACGGGGGAACAGTGTAAAACAGCGTCTGTCCAAAAGGGAGATCGAGAAGTAAACATTTAATTCCTGTTCCTGCACGGCCAGCGGAGAAAATCAAAATAATCCAGGGAGAAAGTATCTATAAGTGCAGGGAGCACAGAGGCAGTGGGTGGCCCATCTCAGCATGACAATGTGCAGGAGCAAAACGCACACAGGGCCTGTGGAGACGGGGCAAGGTGAGGAGACTAAACAGAGGCAGCACCGGAGAGAGAGAGTCCGGACTCACACCTCCACTCACGGGGAAAAGAGAATGATGATTTACAGCAGGCCAAACCGGGGTGTGAGCACGAACGCGGCGTAGACGACCGAGTCTGGTCATGTTCCAAAAACAACGCCGAGCGACGTCAAGACACATGCGTTCGCACAAAAGCTGGTGTGTTCAGTCGTAGGAAAAGCGGACGGACTCCAGGCGGGACACGCTTGGGGGTGAGCGCCGTGCACCGGTCAGAACGCGGACAGGCTAACAGCACAGCGCCACACCTAGGTGGAATGACGAACAAGAGAAGGCTAATCTAAGAGAACCAGGAGAGGCATAAAATAAACAACCCCCCAGGAACTGAAGAACCCCCTGGGGGCTGCAATAACTGCACACAAATCAGACCTTCTCAGGACTTGCCATAACAACTGCACTATCGACTAATGACCCACTGAAACAAGATCGTCTGGTATAAAGGATGCGTGTGCATGTGTTTTTGCATGGACTGATGAGAATTAAACCATGTGCAGGCAGGGGGAGGAGCTTATGAAGGAGCACTGTACCCAACACCAGCTGAGGAATGATCCTTGCAGCAGGGAGATTCTGTCCTTGGGTTCTGCCTCTTAGTGCGGTACATTCAACAGACCGCCTGTGAGGGGCCACAGGCCCAGCCCGCCACTACAAGCCAGAGTGCTGTTTGGCTGGATTTTTTTCTCCATTTATAAAATTATATTAAAAATGAAGTCTCCAGAGAGAAAAACTTTTCCACATTATTGTCGAGCACACTGCCTGCATTCCTCTGGCTCGGATCGACAGTTGACAAGGGCTGTAATCCCAGGAAGCGCTACACCAATGGAAGAATCCCCATGCCTGTCCAACACCACTATGGGAACCAACACAAACCAGCTCATTTGAAAAGCAATCAATTCTAATTAAGGCAATGAGGGTCAGATTGCTAAAGCAGTCTGTCCGTCAGCAGGCCTGCCCAAACTGTAAGGCGGGTTTACGGAACAGCTTCTGCAGAGAGTCAGTGGAATCACAGTTTACATTCTGCCTTCAATCAGAAACCATTTAAATCTATACTAATAATTAAATAGCCCATATGTCATAATCATATGAACAGTATCTACCCCCTTAAATTACCGTATAACCATGAGGGCACTGCACTGCACTTTTCACACAAGTCCGTGTTGACGTGAATGTATTTGCTCTTTGTACAAACACCTTGAGTCACATTTCTTAGGAAGGTTATGGCCTGAAATCTGCAGTCTAATCCCTCCTACAGTACAGCCTTGCTGTGGTGGTGGGACTGCGTTAATCACATGACTGATATCCCACTGCTTGCCTCCTCAAAGCTGGTTGTACGAGAGATCAGCACGTTCTGCTTTGTTTCACAAGTGGCTGTTGCTCCGAGACACCCGGGCTGGTACAGTGCTGCCCACAAGCCGATGGTCGAGATCCTACGGCTGCCAGAGTGACGTTATCGTTAGGCTCTCAGCCCCGTCTGCTCCCGGGATCGACTGATCCAGCTCTTGATCCTCACTTGTACGTCACTTTGGACAAACATGTCTACTAAATAAGTCAATGAAATTTAAATCCGGCATTCACCTTAAGTGGGACTCTTCTCTTGGGAAAATATCACAGGATCCTCTTGCACAGTAATTTAATGTTAAATCAAACTCAACTACCACATCAGAATCTAAAAATCAGCGTAAAATTTAGAACCAGCAGGCTTAAAGAATGTCACCCAGACATTTCCTAAAAATGAGCAATTCTGGACTGAAATGTGAATGTTCAATCTGAAGAGGACGTTCTGCAGATGTTCACCAGCACGGTACCAAAGCCCCTCTACCTCAGTGCTGCACAGCCTCCCCAGGTGACGTCAAAAGGGCTCTAGAATTCCAGCAGGCCCGCGGCTCCGACGTCAGCCAGCGGTGTTGGATTCCGCATCCAGCTGACGACTGAAGACGACCAAACCTCATTTTTCTCTGTCTCGAATGACTGAGCACCATCAGGGTCCTCCTGTCTGCCTCAAGGGGCCTGCAGCACAGTGCACGAAGCGGCTAGCTATCTTCTCAGGCTGCTTTATGACTAGGAAGAGGACGTTAGGTAGGTAGGTCGGCTAAAGGGATAGAGAGAAAGAGAGCGAGAGAAAGAGAGAGACAGAAAGAGGCAAACGGAGACAAAAAGAAACAGAAAGTGGGAAACGGAGACAGACAGAGACAGAAAGAGGGAAACGGAGACAGGCGGAGACAGAAAGAGGGAAACGGAGACAGGCGGAGACAGAAAGAGGGAAACGGAGACAGACGGAGACAGAAAGAGGGAAACGGAGACAGAAAGAGGGAAACAGAGACAGACGGAGACAGAAAGAGGGAAACGGAGACAGAAAGAGACAGAAAGAGGGAAACGGAGACAGAAAGAGACAGAAAGAGGGAAACGGAGACAGAAAGAGACAGAAAGAGGGAA
>JAODJU010000001.1:2190907-2211476 GCA_026776725.1 Gnathonemus echidnorhynchus
GGGGGGGGGGGGGGGGGGGGGGGGGGGGTAACTCACATGTTGTACACTCAAGATATAGAGCACTTTACATATTAAAGAAGTCATCAAAAAAAAAAAAATCCAAAACACCACCCCCATCTCCAAAAAAAACCATCCAGCTTTTAAAAATCACAGCAAACATGAATGGTGCTGCAGTTCCATTAATAAAACTAACTCTGCTGCCACCTGCAGGCTGGACTTGGAACACGGTGATTCTCTTCCAAATCACTGACCCTAACCCTCCAAGTGCCTCAGCTCAGACACGCGGCTGGTCTGACCGCTAAGACTGGCAGGTAAACAGATGAGGCTGATAACAGAAGGGCTATGGCAGCTTAGTCTCTACTGCTATACCGAGATGAACAGAAGACAGAAACATTCACTAACTGCAAGCATTTTCAGATACAGCCATTCAGAAAAAAAGGGCACGTTTTCAGACTGCGGAGAGGCCCCCCAAGGGGCCGAGCGCCTCACCGTGCTGTGAAAGACCACGCTGTGCCCGCTGCCCAGGCTCTCGATGTGCGTGGCCAGGTTCAGGCAGATGGCTCGGTGCCTAATGGCGTCCATGGTCTGGGCATCGAAGAAGTCATGTGGTCGCGCTGTGGCGGGGGGGGGGGGGGGGGGGGGGGGGGGGGGGGGGGGGGGGCGGGACATCATCACACACAGGAACGTGGCTCCTCAAAGCCCCAGAAGGAGCTATAGCAGAGACGCAGACAGCAGACCTCACGCCCCCCCCCTCAGCATGGGAGAGACCCGAAAGACCATCAGACACAGACACACAGGGACCCACACAGACACACATGGGGCCCCTGACAAGAGCAGGCGGCTTTACAGAGATGGCTGGCAGAAAACCAACCACTCGGCCAGGCGACAAAGGGCGTTTCCAGAGGGTCATGTGACAGACAGCCGTCTCACACATGGGGGGGTAGATATGGAGGATGAGATCGCCGTCTTCCGCAGGCCCAAAGCAACAGCCAAGACAGGCTGAGGAGCGCAGCCCAGTGGACAGAGGGACACCTCAGGGCAAAAGCGCGTGTGCTTGAGAAAAGTACTTATTCAGAATATGGTTAAATCTAACAAAAGGGGAGGGACTAAAACTGACGAGCACCCAATCGGCGTGACGGCGGTAAAGGCGGCTGCGTACGCAGGGAGCGTCGGCGCTTGTTTCTCAGCTTCTTCCTCTTGTTGATGCCGGCTTTGGAGGGCGACTCCTCCTTGCCCTTGGGCTGGCTGGACACCTTGGAGGAGTTCTGTTGGCTGAAGTGGGTGGGTACGTGGCGCGCCAGCCCCCCCTGGGAGGCGAAGCTGGCATTGCAGCCGCCCACCACGCACTGTGGGAGGAGGGGAGCGAGACTGGGGGGTCAGGAGTCAATCCCACACCAACAGACGGGGGCGTGAGTATTAGCATCACGCAGCGAGGAGCTGCAACGACACCGAGGCCACAGGAGTGAGCCCCGAGAGCACGGACAGGGACCCGGACGGCGTACCTTAAAGGGCTTGTCGCCGCTGTGAGTCAGCATGTGCCTCTGGAGCCAGCTCTGGCTGGTGGAGGGAGTGTTGTACACCTTGCAGCCCTTCCAGAGGCAAACGAACACCTTGGGAAGAGACAGTCAGGCGGGCAGGTTTGTGAAGCTCAATAAGCCCCATATACAGCTGTGACAGCAGCAAAATGCTTCAAACAGCGCCCCCTACAGCAACAGGGAGACTCAGCAGGCACCGTCAAAGCAAACCTCTACAATGAGGACACACACTTTCTGCTGCAGTCAATATTCATACACTAGTAACAGACTGCAAACTTACTCATGCCGGACACTAGTTTAATGCTAGTGACTTGATCCTTCTTCCTAAGGGGAACCCATAGGTTACAGGCAGTTTAGCTGCTTAGAGAAACAAAATGCCCTCACTAACGACTGGCGAAAGGAACGTGGAGGTCCTCAAGAACACGGAGAGGGGAGAAAGCGAGTGTGTGACAGAAACATGAAGAGAGACGGGCAGAAGGGAAGGGGGCGAGCAGGACTGACCCCCCCACGCTGGCCGTCGACGTGCACACCGCGGATGTGCTCTGCCAGGTCGGGGCTGGAGCTGAAGCAGGCGGGGCAGCGGTCCCAGCAGCAGGCATAGGCCACACCCTTAGCGGAGGAAGGGGCGGTGCCTCCCTGGCCGTTCATCATGGCCGGCGTGGATCGTCCGCTGGAGGCCGTGCTGTCCATGTCCATCAGGGTGCTGCTGATGCTGCCCGGGGTGGGGAGGGGAGGGGAAGAGGAACAGAGCTGCGTGAGCCGACTGTCACACCCTCCCTAAGCCTCTCTACACCAAGGCAGCCTGCGAGCCAGGAAACACCCCCACAGCCCGCGAATGAGCCAGTTTGGAAGCCGCAGACATATCAATGAGCCAGAAAAAAGTCCAGCCTCCTCAAGCAGCATGAGGCTTTGTGCTGTAGGATTATTCAGCATTGCTCTGAATGTCCCTTCTTCTTAAGTCCCCACGGATGATCCCGCTACACTCAGACACACCATCCGTAAACACAGCATCACACCAGCTTTCATTACAGCACCTGAGGGTTCCATCACCAAACCCCAGAGTATAATTTTCAGCCACTACTTCCTTTGCTGCCTTGTTTCCCCACATACCGCTGAAGGCATCACAGGAAATGTATGTTCTGTATGCGATCAACTGACCCGTCCGCCGGATCAGGACAGCGGCCAGGCATCCGCCTGAACAAACCTGCCGACAATATTTTCTTAATCGCTGGGAATGACGAATCGACCTGGAAGCCCAGACAACAGGAGGGAGGGAGACAGTCCGCGGCACCAGGAGAGCGTGGGAGACGGAAGCAGGCAGCACAGCGTCACAGCAGAGGCCTCTGTCCTCCCCCCACAAGAGAGGATCCTCACATCCAGAGCAAAACACAGCAGCCAGCTTTCAAAATGCCCCCACAGCTGGATGGTCCCACCCAGGCAGCCAATCAGGAAGCGGCAGTGCTTGTGACCAGACAGCGGCCTGCAGCACTTAGCCGATACCGTAAATAGACTTTCTCCAGTCTTACAACGTGCATAAGGGGGGTCATGGGGGTCTGCTGGGACTCCTAATGGGAAGAGGCCGGAGAGGCAAGGCCTGCTGCGTCACACTGCAGGCTGCCCACATCTCAGCTTCTGCACAGTCACGCGCTTCCTTGGGGAAAGAGGGGCCTGTTCACTTCTGAGCCTGTTAGGCACGTAAGCAGGAGGGCACTGTGAGTCCTGCAAGGGGCAAGCCGTCCATGACAGAGACGCCGAACACTTCACAGCACGGCTCTGAATCAGCTACTCATCCCAGCTGCCAGTGTCAAATTAAATTAATAAAAAACACTAAGTTGTATTTCTGCTGATGGGTGGCACAACAGAGAGCCAATCATTCTGAATCGAGATTATTTTGCTCAATTTTTCTGGCACCAAAGTTCCCAGATACTGCTTCCCAGCGGGGAGGGGGAGCATGAGCAGGCCTACAGCTTCAGGTCGGAACATTAAAAGATGCATCTCTCTTGGTGGTCTCAAGCATCTGTGTGGTGTTTCAGAAGAACAACAAGTTCCACTGCCCATGCAGCCAGATCACCCAGATCTGATTTTTAAAGTGAGCCTCTCATGGGAAATGTTTGTCATGGCTCATAAAAAACCAGCGATTATTACACTGTGTTTCCACTAAAACACAAGAGCATGGAGCATTTCAAAACCCACTCATGAAAACTGGAAAGAACAGTGACAAGTAAATTGAAGAAATGGGACTTTTACCCACTACGAAAATCTAAAACTGAGGTGGCAGAGGCTTCAAAAAGAAAAAAGAAAGAAAAAGAAGAAAAATTGCTGAGCTAAAATAATATCAGGGCTGTGAGGTGATTCAGCTCGACTAGGAAAGTACCTCCAGATGAGATGGAGCAAAGCTTCACCAAAACCAAAAACATCTTCATGAGGTTTCTGTCATCTTCTCGTCCTCATTGCCCATCCCCATGAACACTCCCACTTGATGAAGCAGACAAGGGTATGAACCGCGCACACACACACGCGCGCACACACACACGCGACTTCTAAAAAACAATGAGCCAAAAGCCTGATTCCATTTGGCCTTACAGTGTTGGAGGCCACTGTAGTCAAACACTAACTGTAAGCACTGGGTGACAAGGAGGCTCCACTTACACTGAAACTGATCTGTACCGTGGCCCAAGCTCGTCCGACCCCCAAAGTCCAGTTCGTTTGAATAGTCTGATCGGTCTGTACCATGCATGGGTGCGGTACGCTTAACCATACCCTGACCCAGAGCACGATCAGTCGGACTTGGGCCCAGTACGGATGATTTGTGATGGCTAACCATGTTCAGTTACAGAACACAATGATATGACTGACACGTGCATGCACACATGTGCACTATACATGAACCAGAAGGAATGAATCAGGTAGGCTGTACAGATCGCGACATTGTTTTTCCAAGAAAAACTGCAGTGGCAATGATTAGTGTGTAAGGAGATCACTGGGGGCTCAGGGAGAAGGGGATCAGAATGGATATGATTCGCTACACGGATTTTGGGAGGGCTCTGTGCCGACGGATGAAAAAAAAAACACATGGAAACAAAACTGTCAAACGTACTTCTTCCATGATCAAACTCATCTCCATTACACTTTACCGAAAAAAAAGTGAACAGTATAAGTGCCTACGAAGGTTACAGCTTTTTTTTTTTGCTTTCTTCTGTTCATCTGCTCAATATACAAAAAAAAATTCCCATGCAGCGCATGCAATTCTGACATAGGATATAATCTACAATTGCAGTTTTCAGTTCAGATATATTTAGTCCGTGGTTCTGATTCAATGATTACCAATACATAGCATAAGCAATGGCTGTAATAGCGTAATTAGAACCAGCACTAAAAAAAAGTGTACCATGGTACCGCATCTATAAAGCCATTTGGTATTGCATTTTTAGTACCAGTATTTGCGTGGAACACTAGTTCTGCACTAACTGTGAGATATTTGGCAAAATGCGGGACTGTTTTCTTATAGGTGCAGCATGAATAAATAAAAATAACTGCTTTGCATACTTGATAAGTCTGTGTGTCTCATTGTGCAAAAAATTAAAAAAAAATTAATTAAAAAATAAAAAGAAATAAGGACATTAATGATGAACTCCATTCTGCTGTGCAATTATAGCGCTCTGGCATGGTACAAGACAACTAGGCCAAGTGAGAGTGTGAGTGCCCACTTACAGGGAGGGGGGGGCCCTAAACAGTCACTGTCAGTCTCAGTCTCGCCTGGGCAAACATACCTGGGGTGTCAAGCCAGGTCAAGGGGAATGAGGATTGCTGCAAAGACACAGTGCAGTGACACGCTTAGTCAAACTGGTTAAGAACACTGATGACGTCACACTGAAAGCTGGAGCGCGCACACACACACACACACACACATGGCCCAGTGCCTGGGTCAATTACTCCTCTAAAAGAGTGCTCAGATTCAATATACAAACGGGGGGAAAATCAATAAGTCACATCCTACACAAGAGCTCCAAGCACCACCCCCCCACCCACTAACCAAGGAACAGGGCCCAACACATTAAAGACATTAAATGGCTCTTTCCTTTTGACTCAAATCGCCCCCTAAGGACAGCTAATGAGTATGACAACAGCAGTGGAAGAAGGCTGCTTTTCCACCGATGTTAGTGGGGTTTCCCACGAGTGTCAGGCCCGACTGAGCACAGCTCACCCTCCTGACGGCTCTGAAGGAGCAGCCCCCTGGAAGCGAGATGATGCCTGCCCTCCCAGACCCCGGCAGAGCAGGCCTTTGGCTGTTACAGCAGGCCCAGTTTAAAAAAACTGCTCTGCAGAGTCATCTGCCTTAAAAGGGATCTGTTTGCAAGGAGAGCTGCTGAACCTAAACCACAATGAAGATAAAATATATAATGCATAGAAGTCAGGCCAAACTGATCACTGACTGAATTAATATCTACTGGGGGAGGCTTCACTTCTCTGACAGGGTTTGCACTGAAAAAACACTGAAGCCATTTTATTCAGCTCAAAACTACAGCATGAGGTTTATCTTATACCTTGTACACGACCGGGAGGGGAAAGAGAAGCTTCTGTAGTAAAGGATCCTGGGGACATAATGAATGAGGCTTTACTCTGCCCGATGGCCATTTGCTGTCTCTCTCTAAGCACATGTGCTCCGCTAGTCTGCGGAGCTGCACTGCAGACTGCCCGATGGCCATTTGCTGTCTCTCTCTAAGCACATGTGCACTGCAGACTGCCGCTTTCGATACCACACCGGTGTGTCAGGGGTCTTTCCAAGTGGGGTATCAATTTCACTCCACAAAAAACCATGCAGGCTTCTGACACTCATAACACCGAGTGATTATATCTTTAAGCATCTTACAAACGTAAGCAAACTTAGTAGATAAAATCTCAAGTGTAACACGCTGACATTCATTTGTATTAAACATAACGTCAGATTTTATCATAAGTCAGTTCGGTTGCCTTCGCAAACGCTCTTCTGTGGGCCACACAGAAGCAGTCTGCACCATACGGGCAGCCAGGCCAGGGCACCGGTACCTGCGGTCTATTGGCCTCTGCGGTGCAGACTACAGTCGCCTGGTGGTGTGGTGTTGTGGGTGCATGCAGAGTTAAGCTTGCCTCCACCGCAGACTTCACAGGACTAATGTCCTCCTTCCTTCAACTTGTCACAGCTTTAAGACGTTGGCGTTAATGTGTACAAAAAAAAAAAAAAACTTTCAAAAGAACTTTCAATATCTTTCAGTGGAAAAGACGTTCCTGGAACACCTTTGCTGTTACTTAAATAGAAAGAAGAAGAATCCATTCTATTTAAAAATGGTTTTCCTTCTTTCAAAAGCTACATCATTAAATCATTTCACTGTACTTGTTTTTCAGCAGGTTTCAATGGAATATCTTGGAATATCTTTTGGTGGTACCTAAATAGAACAGATAAAGATCAAATCATTTAATTGTCACAGTTGCTCTTGAATCCAATATTCAAATCTCACTCTTCTTGGTAGGAACATCTGTTCTTTAGTCATTTCTTCAAATCTATGCTTAAGAAAAATGTTTTGCCTTCTTTCAAAAACAGCATCATTAAATCAGTTCACTGTGCATGATTTTTTTCTCTACAATATACTTAAAAAAATTCATGGAGCACTTTAAAGTACAGGCATTGCAACTGTAAGGATAAATCATTCTAATAATCTTTTTAAATCATCCAAACCAATATAATTAAGGTTAACCGCTTCATACCAATATGCTTTTCACAACAATATGTTTACAACATTGGAGATGCTGTGTTTTAAAATCACTTTCCTGATCTATACAACTATGTTACTACTGCTAAAGTTAAAATACCATAAAACTGTACATTTTTCAAGGAGAAAGCCTGCTATCACTTTGATTAAGAGAAAGTCAGTGAGACCACAGTGAAACACAATGGATATTCAGCTGTGGGACAAGGGAGAGGAGCCTTGTGGCCCGACTCGAGTCCAGGTTCTCAGCCACACAGCAGCTGCCATGCGTCTGACGCCAGCCCCAGCATGCCAGCAATAAGCGGGTGAGACATAAAGGCAATGCCAAGGAAAACTTCTGCAAAGTATCATTCATATGTACTTACAAGGTTGAATAGCCGCTTCACACATGAATGAATGTTGGAGTTCACGTTTGAGTCATTGCAAGAATCACAACACCACCAGTTTTCTTTGTACACCTTATAAATTTCTTTATATGCACACTCAATCTCGTAGACATTACTGCAATACTATACTTAAAAGCACAACTTTAACCTTCAAGCAGGACACATTTCATAGTCTAAGCAGTATTTACAATATAGTTCTAACAATGTTCCATAATATCAGCCAGAAAGCCAGTTAAACAACAAAACAATCTTCCTCAGCTTCTAACTCAATTAAGACTTAACCATAACTGGTAGGAGGGCAGCTTCCCGTAGCCCATTTGACACTAAACCGTAATTGGGGCCAAAGCAGGTCGCAACTTACAACTGAGGGCTGTGTGCTTATACTGACGAGATAACTATGCAATAATAACCAGATTATAGAAGTACTAACATTAAAAACATCACTGAAAGGTGAAAAGGTGACACTTGCTTCTAACACGCTGGATCTACCGTCCACGTCCGTCCGCCCGGGCGCTGTCAGACCTGCCGGTGAGCCGAGGCTCTTCGCGATTTTGGGGCTTCCTGCGCTCTCATTCAGACCGGGGGCCGAGGCGCTGACCTCTCCCTCCATTTGTCATGTTAAACTGGTGACAGTGATGAAAAGCCGGGACCTCCCCCACCTCCCCCGCGGTGACACGCCGAGACTGGGGGGCCCACCGGCGAGCGAAGCGACCCCAGCGCCTGGTGATATGGCGGTTCCCCGCACTGACCTGTCCTCGGAGTCCATGCGGCTGAGAGGCTCCCCGTCCGATGATGACATCTCCACGCTGGCTCGCCTCTTGTCGCCGCCAGCACGGTGGCTCCCTCCCCCGGCGCTTTTCCCCGCCGTATCGTCGCCTTTGCCCTTAACGCGGTCGCCCGGCGAGGACTCGCTCTCATCCCTTTGTTCCCTCTTCGGCTCCTTCTCGGTCCCGTCCCCGGCGTCGCTGCAGCTGGCCGGACTCTGCTGCTCCGGGCTCTCCCCAGCTCCCGTGAGCTCGCACACCATTTCCTCCTCTTCCTCCTCCTCGTCGTCATCGCCGGCTCCCATCGCTCTGACTGCGGCTACCACCTCGCCGGCGTCGGGCGCGACCAAAGCCCGGTCGTCCCTTCCCTCGGAGTCTTTCTCGACATCTCCTTCCATTTTTACAGCTTCACTGTCACCAGACCCTCGCTCTGTGTCCCGCAAGCCCCCCTTCTCTTCCTGGGCCTCCATTTTCAACGGCGTCTCGTCGCGGATACTCGGCTGCGGAGAGCCCTGTCGGACACTATCGGTCGCAGTGGCAGCCATCTTTGAGCGTCCTGTGGCTCGCGGAGCTCTTTCAGACACACGCGCACGAACCGCCCCCCCACCCCACGCGGGTTCGCACGCCGACGCGGTAGAGGGGAGGGGAGGGGAGGGGAGGGGTCGAGCCTGGCCGTGACGTACTGTCCCTGTCGTGTCGAACGCGTGCACGTGTCCTGGGAGGCAGCAGCAAGGCGGTCGCTTTGAAATCGCTCAGTATTTTTATAGTTACCACACGTTGTCTACGTCGAGACCATAGAAGCATCATGGATGTACTTTCAGCGCTGAAACTAAAGCTAATTTTCGTTTTCCACGACAATCATGACACGTAACTATATGTGGCAAAACTAGCGCGCACTATACACACAACATTCCTTTAAATGCGGTCACCGAGCGTGATCAAACCCAAGTCGTATTAATCATACGCGTGGTTATGCAGGTGATAATGGTTGTGTGCTGAAAAACACTCAGACAGTGAAACCATTACAGAACCCATTCCCCTCAGCTCTGTACGTGCCTGTAATCACGCTGTTTCAGCATGATGCACCAATGCATTGTGGTCCTTGAAGTCCACCATCACAGACTGAGAAACTAGGAGGCACATTTCGTTCTCTAGACCCAGGTTGCGGGTCATTTCTTAGTAAAAATGAACCTTACACATTTCAGTTACTTTTAATTAATAATAAATAATTATGTTCCACAGGATTTTCCGTAACGAACTAATGCAATCTATGCGGAATTAGGCTACCTAACATAGATCTAACAATTTATATGGGATGTCCAGATAGGTTTTCTGCAGTCAGCAATGTGCCATGCATAGATATTTAAAATATATCTTCATAATTTTAGTAAATTAAGTTTTACTAAGTTTTACCGAACTGGCCCCAAACGGACCCAGTGATGTTTTATGTTTAAACGCGGTCTAAAGCAGCGTTAAGAAGCCGCTTTCGAAGAGCACTGTACTCAGAAAACAAACAGCAGAGGGCGCTGTAACTCCTGCATCAAGACCCTCCTGTTTATGACAATTTTCGTTCGTGGTACTAATTACATGTTTAGGGTGCTAAATATGCTGAACATGCAGAAAGCAGGTATAGATTATAGTAATTTGAAAACAAAACAAACAAAAAATCTTCATGCCTTTACCATATTACAGCCTCTCTGTTTCTTTGCCTGCGATAGGTTGGTGCCCCATCCTGGGTTGTTAACCCAGGGATAACCGCTTACAGACAATGGATGGATGGAGGAATTAATGGGTTTATTGCCTTATGGTTAAAACCTTGACGTCTTTTCCCCCAATTGGAGCAGTCATATAGTTTTGCTTAAAAACCACTCAAATTTTGTAATCGGAGTCTATAGGAGTCTTTCAGCCCAGAGCTCATGTCTGTAGGAGCCAGCTGTCAGCAGGTGTTGCACAGACGTCCCACTGGGTTGTTCAGCTTTTGGTTTCTATGGTTTCTCGACTGCTGTTTTCTGAGGTAGAGGGCACATTCAAAGCCCCAGGCTTCAGTAAGAGTAAAGTGGAGCAGGCAGTGCAACAAGGTAGAAACATATATTTTAATGACATCTATTAACAGAAGAGTGACAGTCTCATAGTGTGAATCAAAGGCCTAATGACACCAAAGGAGAAGTCACTGCTCAAGGTAATTTCGAGGTAATTTCAGTAGAACTGTTTGAGCCAACCTTAACTACACAGACCACAGCATATTTTAAAGTCAAGTAAAAGGTAGTATCCATAAAAAACATGTAGTTATCCTTATGTATAACTTGTCTGTAGTTTTGCCTGTGGGATTAAAACATTCCTTGAACATTATTTGAATGCACATTTGCTTAGAAATCCAATTCCTTTTCCATTTTTAGCCCTGGTCTCTTCTGGACTCAGCATGGATTGAAGCAATAAGGGAGTGTTTGTTTTTAATTAATTTTTTACATTCATCAAGTAAATCCAAGTGGGCTTCAGTACGATACCACCCATATACAGGTATAGAGCGGCCAAGTGGGCTTTATCATGATACCACCCCTATATACGGGTATAGAGCGGCCACGTGGGCTTTATCATGATACCACCCATATACAGGTGTATAGTGGCCAAGTGGGCTTTATTATGATACCACCCGTATACGGGTATAGAGCGGCCAAGTGGGCTTTATCATGATACCACCCGTATACGGGTAAAAACACAGGACAGGGTGAAGCAGGGGGGCTGGACAGAGGGGCTTATATACACAGTGCCTTAAAAGTTGTATGTGAACAATAAAAAATTATGCAGTAGCAAAAACACTAGAATAGTATCAGATGATTGACAGTAATAAATAAATAATAATAAGGTAAAGTGACAGGTGTTGGGGGGAGGCGTGGGTGGTAGGGAGGGTGGTGTTGAGTGCTGAGTGCTGAACAGTGACCAGCAGTTATGCAAAGTCTTCCTATGTCAGTTAGTGCTTAGAATGAGAGCATAAGGAAACTAAATCTTCTAGCAATTATGAGCCTCGTTGCACAGACATTTTTTTTTGCACCAAATTCCTGATATGGAGCAGACTTTCCTAACAAGAAACGCACATTTTAAAACAGTCTAGGACAGAACAGATAATCAAACAAAGAGACTCAAACATCTTTATAAGACGCAAAAATATACAATTTTGATAACTGTTTTTAGAAAGTACGGTTTTAAAATGTCATTTTCAAAGACCTCTGGAGCGGCTTATGATACAATCTGAATGACATGGAGTAAGAGTTTTCGGCACTGAAACGGCACAGGTCTGACCCTCCGTCAGCACCCACACATCAACAAGCAGAGGCTCCCCTCATCACTTCACCTAAGGACCTTATTGTGGCCCCCTCTAGCGCCCTCTACAGGTTACATCCTCAGTAATCTGAATATTTTATAGCTGTGTGTCTGAATGTGGAGGATGGCGCCTCCTGGGATAACCGTGTCTCACCAAAAATGAGCAGAGGGAGCCAGAGGACGCTTCAGTCCCTTCTGCACTTCAAAGCCAGACCCCCCCCCAGAGAGACACCCGACAGCCTTTTAGCAGCAGTGACGACACAGGCATTGTTTTTCATGGCCAGATTCGATTCTGTTAGGGTGGCTCTCATTCTGATCTGGGAGCTGTGTTGGGTGCTTTGATGTTCAGTTAGATGAACATGCTAATCTCCAGTTTCCCTACACCCAACCCCTAAAGAGGCCTGATACATGGAAATACCGGCGTGGACCAGTGAGAATCTAATTCTCCACACATTATGATGAAAATAAGATTTAGGCATCATCATGCTCTCACCAGGTTTTTCAGTTGACAGATTTAACTACTGGCAACAACAAAGGTCTGTCTGCCTCGTTTCCCATGTATAAAGGAATAAAAGAAACTTAGAGCCAGCTGTGCTTCAAAGACACGTGAAGTTCAAAGCAAGAGGTTTCTGGACTTCTGCTCTAAGGAAGAATCTGAAGAGCCCCCCCCCCCAACTGAACCCTCACTTGCCATTTGCACTATTTTATCTGCACCTTATGTCTGCTGTGTTCAGCATGCACTGCTCAGCTCTCAGCTCCATTTCAGTACCTCAGTAGATGCGCTCTCATCTATGGAGACATGCTGATGTCTGTATGTATATGTCAATATGCGTATCTGTTTCTAGCCTGTACTTTTAATTCATGTATGTCTGGATAAGTTGTGTATAATTTGGATGACGTATGTCTAATTTATGTATGTATAACACTGGTATACAGTGATTTTGGTGCCAACGATGTCTGAACGGTTTTAGTTTATGGTGCTGATTAAGAATATGACTTCGGTTTTGTCAGATTGGCTCTAGTTTCTGAGATATTTAATAATTAACTAATTAATGCAACACGTTTGAAAAGCATTCAGAATTGCAAGAATATTTTTATTTTAGTTACAACTAGTAAGTAAACAGTCTAACATCATATAAAAAAGAAATTAAAAATATCTAACAGTGACAGGAAAAAGTTATGTATGATTTGATTAATACAATATTAGTTATTCTTACTAATGTCAATGCTTCAAAAAACGCTGTTTATGTGATTTCCTTTTATGTGTGTCATCAGGACAATCACGTTGGAGACTCCAACAGCAGTCTGCCATCATGTGTATGTCCATCTGCCTTGATGTCTCTCCTCCATCACCTTCATATCCTGGTGGAACCTCTCGCCTTGTTCCTTGCTGAAGTCTCCAAGGTTATCTGGAAATCTCTTTAAATGGCTATGGAGATCTTTATGCTCATATTAACTTCCAAATTTCCGAAGTTAGCAAGCATATCTTACACCAATTCTTCATAATTGTCTGCTCTGTGATTACCCAAGTAATTCTTCACAACTGAGACAAAACTCTCCCAGGCTGAAGCCTCAGTGTCATTCATGCATTTGGTAAAATTAGATTGTTGATGCAGCCTCTTCTTGATGAAGTCATAATTTTTACATGTATTTATATACTTAAGACAGAACTCTTTGGGTACAAACCAATGCTGGGTTGAGAAACTTATACTGTAGCCGACCTCTTTCCTCTGCAAGTTCACAGTTAAATTCTGGCTTCAAAAAGTCGCTTTTACAGCATTGTAGGCCTACAAATTGAAATACAAAATAATTATATGGGATATTTCATTACCTTAGACACTGTTAAAGAGTCAGAAGACAGACCAAAAGCTATTGCATTTGTTATCACACACAAGTCGCATTGGGAGAATGCATTATTTTCATGGATATCCATTATCTCAAAAACTAGAACCAACTTGATAACTGTTAACTAGAAGCAAAAGTAATAGGATTTTTGAATTCAGCACCCTCAAAATACCCTAAATCCATTCAAAAAACCTTGGCACCTGAATTTTTTTTTGTAGACCTGTGTATTTTATATAACGCCCCCCCCACCTCCCCTGTCCTCCACGTCTCACATGTCCTGGTGAAGTCGCATTTCTCTCTTCATTTACCAATGTGCCCATACATTGTGTTCGTGACAATAACAATTGAATTGATCTTACAGCCCTCATTCCTTGTGTTCCTCTGCCCACTTCTGAAGTTTAATTATAGGCAATTTCAGTGGGATTGATGGTCTTGGCTTCCCTGGTATGTCTGGGCTTCCCTGGTATGTCTGGGCCACGGTGCTGCTACCAGAGGGCACCATGGCCTCGCCTACAGCCAAGCCGTCTTCGGCAGATCATCGCTGACTGCTCCTCTCTCTATTGAGCACATAGATAGTAAGAAGTCATTACAACAGACAAAAGGGAGATTGATTTTTTTTTAATCCTGATTCCATGTTGGTAAACAGTCTATGTTTGCAAATGGGCTCATTAGACCACTGTGGGTGTTTTGCACAAGGTGCTAAATCCTCAGCAGATGCTGCCCTTCGAAGTTCAGGTGTGGGGGGGGTGCAGTTTGCCCAGGAACTTCGAAGTCTCTGCTGCTCGATTGGCCACCCCTTAGCCTCCAAGGCTTGACAAATCCACAAGCATATTGAATGGCATCTATTGAATTGTTTTCAGCTCAGAACAATGAAAGACTGATCGCCGTGGCGACCAGAGGGAAGCCCGGAGACCTGCTGATGTCACCACACATTTACATGCATATAGGTGACTTTGATGAAGATTTCCTTTGTTTACCCTTACACCCTGAATTTGGTGGTAAAAGAGGCACAGAAATAAAATCTCATTTGCATTTCCTACCAAAGTCATCTATAAAAACAATGGGTTTAAGGTGAAAGCCAGGCCACCCTCACATACACTGAACTGTAATCCAACTAGTGACTCTGCCCATATAACAGAGGTAATGAGTAGTTACTGCACTGAGGAGTGGAGCGAGACCACAGTGCCAAGCAGGCTGGACAGACAGAGGAGACCCCAGATTTAAACCCCCTGCTCACCTCGGCAGTTTGAAGCTCAGAATCAGTCCTGCGAAAGAATGAAATGCGGGAAGCAGTTTTTATCATTCGCGGCGCTGCAGAAAAGCCTGATCGGGCTCCGGACCTTCACAGCAAAAAGCAGGAACTGGTACCACACCAGAGTAAGAAGGGCAACATTTATTTAACATGATATAAAACAGATGCGGTTATGAACATTTGCATATGCACTCTAATAATTAGCCTCTTACAGTTACAGCAGCTTTGTTGTTGTACGGTATACAGTTTATACACAATGGGCTCTCTGTAATTACACTTTGTACACAAAACCAAAGTCTTGCATACGCAAACCTTGGGTATTGCTTTTTACATGTGCTATTCTCCTCTCCAATTCCAAGTCTCCCCCAACTGGTAGGAAATGGAACTGCGACAGAAACTCTGGAAAGTGGTGTCTCACTCTATCCAAGCACATCTCAGCCATTGAAGATGCAGAGAAGCGGGTTCGATGCCGTGACATTCGTGTGTGTCGGCTACAGTGTGGTCGAGACTGCAGGTGATCCCACATATACATACTAGTAACCCGAAAAAATATTACAAATCTGTCTATCTGCAGCAATAAAGTGGCACCTTATTGAATTAAAAATCAACTATATATTTATATATATACTTTTAATATATAAAAAACAAAAGGTGGTTTGTACAATGAATTACAAAACAAGGCGGTAAAAGTCCAAAGTGTGACAAATAAAAAAAAGGATTAAACTTGTAAAAATTAACACTGGCTGGAGTAAAATAAGAAATTAAATACAAAGCAGAGAATCACTATTGCTGGTTGGCTGAAGTACAGTTGGCATAGTGTCAGTGTCAGAGTGAATCTGGTCTCCAGGTCTGGAGTGACCTGCACTGGGAAAGATCACTACTGTCCTTCAACTCAACTGCTGGAAACTGGTAAAACTCATTAACAACAACAGTAATAATAATACGAATAATAATAATAATAATAATAATATGATGATGATGTTGGTGACAGAATAAGGTCCTCTCCTCTCCATGCTGCCCCCTGCTGGCGCAGAGTCTCAGGTGCGAGCTGGAAGATGCTGCAGGTCAGTCAGAGGAGCCCGTCTGCCTGGTGGCAGGCCTCCTAAAGTGCGTGTCATGGATGCGCTGTGCAGGTTGCCCTGGGGCCAGGAAGCGCGATGGGGGGGGGGCTCTCACCTCCGTCCCAGAAGCCCTCATGTGTATGTCTTACCGGAGGCCAGGGCTTGGACTGTGGGGGAGGGACAGCCACAGGATGCACATTAAAATAACGACCCTGGACGTAAAAGGTAGACGTGGCCATTAAGTCTGTTAAACACCACGAGGCTGGAGGTCTGTTTATATGAGCACTGAGTTGCTGACACGTCATGGCCGCTGTCAACATGGACAGAATACAGATCTGCTAAAATACGAAACAAAAAAAAAACTACACTATCTACAAGTCATGAGTGTTTTTACTGATAAGAGAAGCCAAAGATCATGCAAAGTTCTGTTCTCTGGTAAGGTTGTCATCCTCTGTGTCTTAAAAACTTGAAAACTATGGAACTTTGCCTGTTTCTTGGAGAAAATCATATCTGTAACTGCCAATCTGAACAACAGAAACTCAAACTCTGATGTCAAAGGGAGAAGGAGAGGAGAGGAACTCCCAGGAAGACCCCAGGGACCGGCTGATGTTTCCCAGGGTAACTGAGCTGCCTGTTGCCAGGCTCACTGGTGGCTCCCTCAGAGCTCGCTGTGACTTTATGGGCTAACAGCTCCACTGCTCCTTGTTCTCAGGCAGAAGTCAGCAGCGGCCTGCTCTGCAGACCCATACCATGCAGACCCCTAACATGCAGACCCCTAACATACAGACCCCTACCATGACTTCGGAGCAGTTAAGAAGGGGCCCGATTTGCTGTGTGCTGATGCAACACTTAGAAAATCACGCTTCAGGTGGACGGCGGGGGGAGGTGGCGGATGGCCACATGAGGCCTGCCAGCACTCCTTACCGGCGGTACACCCTGAGCACACGCCGGCCACATGAGGCCTGCCAGCACTCCTTACCGGCGGTACACCCTGAGCACACGCCGGCCACATGAGGCCTGCCAGCACTCCTTACCGGCGGTACACCCTGAGCACACGCCGGTCACGCATCTCTGTTGGCCTGTGCTGGACAGAGCTGCTTGGCTCCCGTTCCTGGGCCTTTATGACCTCCCTATTCTGCTCATGAAGACGCCTCGACCGCAATGACAATTCACTGGTGCAGTTGCTGGCTGGTCTGTTAGAGCCCCGGGAAAAGGCTGCCTTTGGCTTGGCAAGTCAAAAGCCAGATTAATCTGGACCTCCTGGCTTGCAGGAGGAATCACGCACACCCTCTCTGGGCTGGAAACGTACATACGCTGGGTCCGATCCGGCCAGCTGTCCCGACAGATCTGCCCTGCAGACCGTGTCTCTTCATAGCATATAAATGGATGGGATACTCTAGCTGCCCTGCGACTGGATGAGTAGATACTATGTGTGTGGTCACATAAAGGCAAGCGGACCCCTTAAAATGGACCTCTTAAGAAAAGCAGCAGAGCAGGGATTAGCAGACTTGCTACTAGAGGCTAAAACACATGCAAAGCTATGGAACAGTGGTGAAGGGGGTTTTGTTTTTGTTTAAAAAAAAAAAAAAAAAAAAAGTGCTTACTGTTGCCACTACACACACATGAAGTGGGAACCATCGGCCAGCAGGGGGGGTGGCGGAGGAGATGGAGATGTTGGGGACTGAGGCGGAGAGGACAGGCTTTTCGCTGCAAACAGCCCAACACACAGAGATAAACAAGCATGTCAGTAATTAACCTTCTCACTCCAGAGATGGGCTAAAAACAAGTAATTATGGTAGGAAACAGGAGGCTGTTGGTTCGAGTCCCAGATTGAAAAAGCAGAATCAGTCTTTGGAGCAATTACGGGTTAAGGGCTTTGATAAAGGGCTCAACATGAAATCACTCTGCTGACCCTGGGGTTAGAACCGGCAACCTTCCGATTGCAGGCACAGCACCATAACCTGCGGAGCCACATACTGCCCTCCACATTTAACATTTGTCTTCAACTTATTCCAGTAATAGTGTAAAAGCTCCCTGAGGCTGAGGGACATGGCTCCATAACCCTGGTTTGACAGGTCGGATAACAGAGCAGAACAATCACAGCATCTCTAAAGACCGCAGCTGATGGTGTGGGGGGCGCCTTCACTGGGGGCCGAAAGCCGGCCCGCATCTCCAATGCAGCAGGGCTAAAGACCGCAGCTGATGGTGTGGGGGGGCGCCTTCACTGGTGGCCGAAAGCACTGGACAGCGCAGAAGGATGAGCACATGGCACAAGGCAAGATGAGCTATTCTGGGCTGGCAAGGCAGGGGCCTTCTTCAGTTAGTAAGTTTACATGCACAGCTAAGTTGACTTATGGTTATAGCTACGCCATTTAATCGGACTGCTATCCTTGGCCCAGTATTCATGTACGGGAGGGGAATCGATTTAATGACTGAAGTATGACTCCGCTACAGTAGGTGGCGATATGGCTCCTTTCAGCTTGTTAGTTTTGGGCTTTTTCCGGTCGGCCTAAAACGGCACAGACATAAAAAAAAAATAGATGAATAATGGATGCATGGACAAATTAAATGAGACAAGTTTTAATTTCGATCTGATCAGAACAGATACAAGATCAGGGTAGCATAACACGAAACAAAGTATTTTGTAGAATATTCTATAACATTAATATACTATGATATACTACATAATCTTGAAAAGGAATAAATATTTAAATTGCAAAACTTGCTATGTTTTTTTTCCCTATGACAGAGTAAAAATGTTTAAGCGAGACTTAAACTCATACCAAGGACTTAAAAATTGTACCAAACTGAAGGTAAGAAAAAGCCTGATCTTAATTTAGCTGGCTAGCGATCTAAGAATCTGAGGTGCATAACATACGATGTTGGTATTAATACTGCACATCGTCCAGTCCTACTGCAACCATTTTTCTAATTCAGTACAAAATACTCGCCTTGCGTTGTGATGTCATTTGACGCCGGTACCAGTTTTTACAGCAGTAGAAAACCAACAACTTGAAGTACTGTCCTTTTGGTACCTTCTTGAAGTACCAAAAGTACGGTACCTGGTGTGGTGTAAAAGTGCCCTTTAGTTGAGCGGTGAATTGGACAGCTTTACAGCGCTGTACATCTCGAACATGCTCTGCTATGCTCCAAGCTTCTCCTGCTGCTTCCGGGTCAATACCCGAGGGGGAAACTGTGGAGCACGGGCAGAGCGCCTAGGCCAGCTTGAGTCCGATTGAAGGTATGCATGCAGGAGTAAATCGACTCCCAGTAGTGTTACCTGGGTGTCTTAGTCCGACTGAGAGAAATTCAATTAAGTATGATTTCAGACTAACATGTTTACATGTACTTTAGAAGTCCGCTTTTAGTCGGATTAACACAATAATTTGGTATTCTTAGTGTGCATGTAAACGTACTGACTTACCATGGTAAGGAGGACAAACACAAGGATAAACGGACCCACACTCAAGGAAGTTTTACAGACCACTGGGCGGAGGGGGGTGGGGCTGGGGTGCAGTGAGCCGTAAGATTTGGGGAATTATTTTAGCTTTTATTTGAATTTTTAGCAAGGACTGTTCAAGAACACCAAGTTGAAAGGATTTATTTGGATAAAAAAGGAAATTAAAAATCTTTGAAAAGTAATGAATTTCAGGCTGGTTAACAATGCATTCAAAATGGGGATTATGGCTTTTGGGGAAAGTTAAATCTTACCAAATCTTCAAGAGACAGTAAAAATGTGTTTTGGACCTGATGGGTTTCAGAAATGCATTGGAGTGCGACTGGGTACAGTTTGATCCTGACTAAGACCCCATCCTGCAATGTAACTACCACATTTTTCAAGCTGGAACATTTAACTACATGGTATATGTTTGAAACCCATATACTTATCTATAGACTATAAAATTATATCTATATCTTCATCTCTGGAGCTCCTCTAAATCCTAATCATGCCTGGCTGCTGAACTGGCATTGTCACCTCTCCTACCTACCACCAACATGCTAGTTTAAATGCCTCTATATAAGCTTATTCCTGATTGGTAGCAGCACCTGAACCATTCCCTCCCCACCTGCCACTAGGTTAAAATGACTCAAAATAAGGCTGTCCCTGATTGGTTGCTGTACTGGCACCACCCCCTGCCCACCTGCCACTAATTTACTAGTTTGAATGCCTCTATATCAGCTTATTTCTGATTAATTGCTGCACCTGCACTGCTCCCTCCCCACCTGCCACTAGGTTAAATGATTAAAAATAAGGCTGTGTCTGATTGGTTGCTGTATTGGCACCGCCCCCTGCCCACCTGCCACCAGCTTGCTGCGTTTCGAGGCCTCGGCTGCCAGCTCATAGCTGATGTTGATCATCTTCTCCTGCTCTAGCGTGTCGGCTTCTCTCTCTGTCTCGTCCTCGGGACTCAGGGACATGGGTGGCAGGGCGTTCTGCAGGCTGGCACGAGGACAGAAGGACAGTGGGAACACGGTGGGAACAGACTGCGTTAAACAATGGGAGGCGGATGCCAGGCAGCCTTTAAAGAAATCACTCCTAGGCTGGCATTCAGACTCAAATGTCACCCCACAGTCAGGCAGGGATGCGGATTGCTTTATGCGGGAGGCCTCTCTGAGGGCCCCTTAGGATGTGAGGTCTAGTGGAAACCGGGGAGCACTGTGCC
>JAODJU010000001.1:2249955-2260640 GCA_026776725.1 Gnathonemus echidnorhynchus
ACACGCCTCCCCGTTCCACAGCCATGTCCATTCACACGCCTCCCCGTTCCACAGCCATGTCCATTCACACGCCTCCCCGTTCCACAGCCATGTCCATTCACACGCCTCCCCGTTCCACAGCCATGTCCATTCACACGCCTCCCTGTTCCGGGTTCATGGACTTTCAGCGTGGGGGTGGGGAGTATTGTTAGGGATTTCATTTTTTTTTTCTCCCAAAGAGGAAGATGTAAAAAGGCCAGCACTCTGGGTCCCAGGGAACATTCCGGGCTTTCTTGTTTAAGGATAACCACCCTGGGTCGAGAAAAGGGCAAAACTGCATGTGGATTTTACTCTGTTTTTACTGTTCTTCCAAAAATTAGCTGAAAATGATCTTTAAAAGATTAAACACCGGTCAGCAAACTGCTCACATGTATATGTACGTTAATTGGCTCTATGTCCGTCGGAGTTAAATAAACTCTAATGATAATCATAATAATAATTCTCATTTCTTCTCACGGCCTGCATTTGAGCCGAGAATGGCAGATGTGTGACAGTTCCTTTCTGGCTCCTGCTGGATGGCTGTCAGTGAAACGCAGCATAGGATCCTGAGCCTGCACAGATAGGGAACCCAATCACAGCTCCAGCTATTTTTAACAGATTTCTAAATACTAATTATTTTTTATAAATACCCTCCATTCACTCTGCCCATGACATCATGCAGGGGGAAGGGTGGGAATGGAGCCGCTGGGGGGAGAGGGGAGACAGAGACGCCCCTGGAATTTGGGGTGGTGACCTCGCCTCTCACTCCAGCCGTCTCACACACATGCTGCCAGGTCCCATGAAAATCACACGGAGGTCAGGCTTCCTCAGCATCCATCTCACGCGGCTTCAGATGCTGCCACGTTTTCCCAGAGTGCTGCCGACCCCCAGCATCTTATCAGCCGGCAAAGACGGAGATGCTCTCTGCGGCCGTCGCCGTGCCCGAGGGGCAGAGGAGCACGTGGGTCTCACTGAAACTGGTGTTTAAGGTTAATGGGGTAGAGGGGCCTGCACATCGCCACAGGAACGGGCCGGACGCCGCAGATGAAATAAAGACACTTACTGTTCGTTGACCACAAAGATGCAGTTGTCCTGCGAGGGGGAGCCGGAGACGGGGTGCTTGCAGGTCACCTTCCGCTCATTGTGACTGGGGACAGAGAGAGAGGGCGGGTCAGCGCCTTAGGGGAGCGGAGAGGGGAGGGGCTGATGGGGATGACCTCATTGCCCTGTTAGCAGAGGCCACACCCACCGTCGGGGACAGGAGCGGCTGGCTCTGTGCACCTTGGGACTTTCAGAACCGTTTGTGAAATCAGGCAGATTTATGTCTCCAGATACAGGGAAAAAAACCAAATGCACAAAGAACAAAAACAGCACAGGCTTCCATTAGACTGCCCAGGAAAGGTATCAGCTTCCAGAACCTCAAACAAGGGCAAAGAAGCAAGAATTTGTGGTCCAGCACACACACACACACACACAGACACAGACAGACACACACACAGACAGACACAGACAGACAGAGAGACACAGAAAGACACACACAAAAAAATAAAGCAGAGTGAAATCTGTCAGTGCTGGAATAAACCTGCAAAACGAGGATGACATCAGGTTCTCCAGTGGACAGGAGGACAGAGAGAGACAGAAAACAGCGGCATCTGATCGGCACAGAACAGTACAGTACAGCTCGGTGCCCCCTGCCCTCGACCCCGGGAACGGCAGACAGCTGCTCCACCAACCTGGAGCAGCGCGTGGTGCTGAACTTCAGCATCTCCGACCTGCTCGGAACACCGCGCGTCCAATCTGTCCCGGTTTAAAGCAAACCTGATCGCTCTGGCCAGGAGAGAGCTGGAGACAATTCTCCCCCCAACCCTGCCTCGATTAAGGCTTCTTTATGTCAAGATACAAAAACAGCTCCAGCGTGAGAGTCAGCAGCTTTCTGAGGTCCTCGGGCGGCTTCCACAGTCTCCCAGCTGCCAGCGAGGGAGAACAGACTCGTGCGTCTGACTGCAGCAGGCCAGGGGAAGACATCGCTCTGTCAGCCCATTAAAAAGTACAGCAGATGAAAGTATGGGGTTTACACTCCTTTCATAGCTGATAGCGAACTAATTAAAGAAGGCGGTGGATTGATGTCTACCTGCCCCTCCCCAGCAGGAGACCCCAAAAAAGCGTTTAAAGGGGCTGGGCCTAGAGCAGAGTGGGAGGGGCCATGTGAGGGTTTTCCTTCAGCCCCTGGAAGGAGGCCTGAGCCCAGGCTGAGTCTCTAATTACCGCAGGCAGAGCGGCGCTCCGGCGGTCACTGGGCAGACATGTGGCACCAGGCGGCTTTGGCTCGCGGCCGGGGTCGCGCTCGGAGAGGGAGGGGGTGGATGCGTATGCCGTCGGGCCGTCCTGGGACCCCGCCCATTGCCAAAGGTGGCATTACTGCCTTAATGAAACCTGTCAGCGCTGCTGAGGTTCATTATAAACAAGCACCTTTAAATGATAATGCATCAACAATAACAATTACAAGCATATAGGACCATATGTACAGTACCCAGTGTCTTAATCTGCCAGCCTGCCAGCCAAGAGCAAACCGGGCCGTCAAACAGCCCACAAAAGACACAGGAAGAGACGCCCAAGCCGGAGAGAGTCCCGTCTGCCGGGACACAAACCCACAGAGAGTGACTGTCAGAGGCAGAGCGCATAAGCTCGGGGGTCCAAGCTGTACATCACCTTTATTTCATAGACACTTTTACACACGTACATCCGTTTATTCATTTTTGGGAGTAACTGGGACTTAAAGGCACAGGGGCCCGATGGTGCTGAACAGACACAGCGTCCTAACCCCCCCCCCCGCCCGGGCCAGAGATCAGGGCCGTCTCACTAGGAAGCAGGCAGTAACGGCCACACCCCAACAGTACTTACGGGCCGGATCCGAGAACACTCTCAGATACAAAGCAGGCCGGGAAAAAAGGCAGAAGTCAAAGGAAAATGAAAACTACCAAACTTTTAGCACCAAAAGTACTGAACCGGGTGCAGTGCCCTAGGGCTCCCTGAAGAGGGCGTGTTCCTGCCGCTGCGATATGAAGCATGTAATTACTGTTTCACGTGAAAATCAAAACCAGCCGAGGATGGAAAGACCACAGAGCTGCCATTCTGGACTTTTCCAGAAAGCAGAGCGGAACATGGACTCCTTACTGGCCTGTCATCTCGGTGCTCCTCAGGGGTTCTGATGTTCAAGCACTATTTCATGTCCTCCACCAACTCAACAGTGCCAAAAAAAAGAAAAGAACCCAAGAACCAGAAAGATAAGGGTATAAAGGAGTCACTTGTGCTCCTTGTGTTCTAGGAACGCTGCGTCTCCCATGCTGCAGCGAGCTGGCACAGACTCACCTGAGGACACAGACCTGGCAAAGGAGCGCAGCTGAAAGGAACAGCAGGGAGCGATGTGACCAGGGGCAGCCTGACGAGGAGCAACCCTCTCATCTCTGTGTGTACAAAGCAGGGGCCGCGGGCCGGGGGCCGCGGGCCAGGGGCCGCCCCAACAAGCAAAACCGGGTGCTTCAGCACCTCCAGAACTCACAGTCGACATGCCTCTGCTCTGCACAGCACTCCTGCAGGCCGGCCGTCAAGCCGTTTTCATCACAGCAGAGGATAAAAAGGGCTGCATGATGCTTTTCTCCAGCTTTATTTTCGAACGGCATCACATGGGCCTCTTAGGATGCAGCCTGCGGCCGGTTCGTGCAGAGTGCCAAGCAGAAGGGCCACGAGTGACTCATCGCTTCCCTCCTCCCCGCATTTGTATCCGCTAATTATTCATAATAATAGTAAGAATAATCACCATAACAATGTGTTCCTTCTTCGGTCAGCAGAGGGCAGGCTCTCTGAGAGAATAGCTGCCCTGCACGATTAGCGAGATTAGCAGTAATTACAGCCTCCTTAGCCTGGGCCCGTATCCCCCTGTGCCAAGACGCTTCGCTGCTGCCACACCGGGTGGTCCTCTGCTGCAATGAGAGCAAGCAGCAAGAAGCACTCTGTAATTAATCACGTTCACCACCTACAGCTTCACCTGGGGGCTGAGAGACACTGCCGCTAATGCTGGCGCTAGTGCTATTGATGCCGCTAACACTACAGCTACACTGCCGCTAATGCTACTGCTACTGCTACGCTGCCGCTACTGCTACGCTGCCGCTAATGCTACTGCTACGCTGCCGCTAATGCTACTGGTGCTGATACTGCTATACTACTGCTGCCATACAGCCATTAATACTACAGCTACACTGCTGCCAATACTGCTACACCACTGCTAATGCTATAGCTGCTGCAACTGATGCTGCTACCATTACACTGCTACTTCTACTGCCAGGGGCGTAGCAAGAAATTCTGGGTGCCCCAAACAGGTGTATACATTATTTTTTTGTATTCAGGGGTCCTTATAAAGCAGTGGTCCTCAGTCACCGGGCTGCAGAGCATTTGGTAGTGGGCCGCACAGAAATAATAAAAACCTTTTAATTATTATATTTCCATTTCATTGACTGTTGGAGTCAGCAGGGTGTTTTGTTTTGAAAAATGACCAGATCATCTCCCCACCACTTCCATCTGTGCCTCTTTCACAGTTATGATCTTAGATATAAACAGGTAGATACCGTGTTGTTTTGATAATACTGGACATGCATCTGCACAGCATATACCAGGTTTGCGACTGGACGTGCATCTGTGCAGGCACCATATTGGGGCTCAAGTCACTGATAGCCCCTACTGCACCCCTGGGTCGGGCCCCTGTAATACATCTGTCATTTATTTTTGTATTCCAGGAAAACAGAGCACACAATCCGAATTGGCTAAAAGCACAAAGATGTGCCTTTGGAGGTTTTGGAGGTTTGCATTTATATGCCCTCTAAACTATGCCCATTACCTTCATATTACCCATAAACATTGACACCAGTATCATCATGTTAACTGAAAGTGTGCCATTCCATAAATACATGAGCTTCAGTGTTTTGCAGTTTCTGGCAATTGCAGGAAGGACCAATGAAACAATAATGAGTTGTGAGCGAGAACACTATGGAGCAGCATATTAAAAACAAATAAGCAACAAGATGCACTTTCCTGCAGCTTGATGGAAACCCAAAAGACTTCTAAAAAAAACACGGCATCTTTAAGGGGCGGAGGCCAGAGTAAGGCACAGCTAAACCTTTAAATCCTTCAAAAATGACACCAGCCAGACCTCATTGTTCAGTATACATTGTGTATTTATGTTCATTTTTAAGGTGTCACAATTCCAAGGTCTTGTTTTGGCATCAAGTGCAGAATTTATGGCTTCTGTTGGCAGACCCAAATGACATGTCACACGTTTCCACTTTTAAGACGCTGTGGGAGACCAAGCCTGGAATTACGGTGCGAATCGAACGGCGAGTGACTCAGTGACGCGGAGAGCTTAACAGTCAGCGATGGCAGCCAGCTCTCCGAAGGCCCCCGCCGGTCTGCTTGAGCCCCTCCCGTGCCCAAACCGGAGTTGTTGGACGAGACAGCGTTTCCGTGGCAACACGTGTGTGTTGGGGCTCGGATTCCAAGGAGCCACTGAAAGTGGCTTTGCATGGTTGAGGTCACCCCTGGGGTAATGGTGCCTGCAAACTTTCAATTAAATAAATAAAAAAACAGAAATAGGCAACCAGAGAAACAGAAAACCATAGAACTTTCCAAGCTAAAGTTTTCCCTTGTTAGAAAGCCACTATGAGTAATGACATTTTAATACCAGGGTATAATTGAGCAGATTCATGTGACTTACAGATTACTGCGATAGACAGCCTAAGGACCGGGGCATTTCACGCTGTCCATCACGGTCCCCGTGCGACAGCCCACTGACCCCCCCCCACCCCCCCATCTCAGGACGTCACTGGGGTCAGGCGGCAGATGTGCCAGTTCATCTGCTTTAAAATGCAGCCTGACTCCTGCCACTGTCTGCCTGCTCTCACCGGGAAAAAAACCCTCAAGTGTGAGCGGTATATAAAACACCCCACCCACCACAGCCAGAGCTGCCGTGTTAACATGCATATGACTTGTACCTCTGTTCTCCCACGTGGGGAGGGTCACTATCAAAGGGATTGCTCACAAGTGCTACAGAATCAGATTTATGCCAATATTATTTAACAAAACTTCTATCAACCAAAAATAATAATTCGAGACAGAATAAAACTTACTGAAACAAAATTGTGGGACCTAAGCAGGATGGTAACAGACTAATGTAAAGCTGCCCCCCCATACGTCTCAGACTACAGTAAAGAGAGATGATGGTGACAGTCAAAATGCCACTGAATACCAATGGGGCAGCTCCATTGGGTGACGCCTCACTCAACCTCCACTGATTCACTTGCTGCACCAGACAATATATGGGACACTGAGCTGTCACTCAAACTCATTAGCCAATGGGAAAGAACCGCTGAAAAACCCACCCATGCAAGAGCAAAAAGCCAAGCAGCGTAAACAAGAGAGCAGGCAGCATAACCAGGAAGCCGACAGTGAGGCCTAAATCTGAGCAGAGAGAAAGAGGCAGAGGGAACTGCAGAGAGGCAGAGGGAACTGCAGAGAGGAAGAGGCAGAGGGAACTGCAGAGAGGCAGAGGGAACTGCAGAGAGGAAGAGGCAGAGGGAACTGCAGAGAGGAAGAGGCAGAGGGAACTGCAGAGAGAAAGAGGCAGAGGGAACTGCAGAGAGGCAGAGGGAACTGCAGAGAGGAAGAGGAAGAGGGAACTGCAAGCAAAAGGATCTATGATCAAAAAAGCAAAAGAACAGGGGGAGTTTCCCGAAGCCTCCTTAACACTGACATCTGTAAGTTCTACGTTAAAAGACACAATTTACAAACAACGTAGCATTAAGGAGACTTCAGGAAACACCCCGGTAATTTACACGAATACCCACTTTGTTTGCAAGTTACAAATCACACTTTTTATGTTTCAGCTCATTTCAAATAATCCTAAATTATTTTTCATTACGGTATGACCAAAAATGTGTGTCATGGTATTTTTACTGCATTCTAACTGTAAATTTGGCTCCAGAGAGACATGTTTTATTATTACAGTATATTTCACTTGGTAACAAAATGTCTGCTTTAACAAAATGCCGTTACTGTGATTAATTGATAATATTAGGGATTTCGCTTTAACGATATCCATTTAATTTCAGACCTCCTTATATTACATGTAATCCACATTTTCAGGCACAGACTGAAGCAGTAGCGATAAATACTATAATCCTGATTAGTTATATACGGAGAATTGTTGTGTTATAAAGTTATAACTGATAACAAGAAAGGTACGCACAGTTAACAGGGGTCCCATCTCAATACACTCTGCACATCGATCCATAGTGCTTCTAAGCGTGAACAGCAGTCAGTGACAAAAAAAGTAGAGCATCCAGAAGTAATGATCCGATTTGGATGTAATTTGGTACACGTGCAGACCAGCGATGGTGTAATTTGGTACACATGCAGACCAGCGGTGGGTATGTAAATGATTCAATTTGTATGGAGCGGGTGCGTCTAGTCAGCAGACACAGAGGACGCCTCGTAGACGCATTAGACAGCATTACCAGCCCAAGTTTGATAGGGGGTCACACTGTGGGTTTGCATGAGGCTGGGTAGTCCATCGTGCAATTGCCCAGCGTGTGGGGCATGCAGCTGTCACAGTCGCCCGATGTCGGAACCAATGGGCACGTGAGGGCACCCACATACATCGTGAAGGTTCCGGTCTCCCAAGACAGACCTCACCAAGGGAGGATCATCATCTTGGGCGGAAAGCATTACAGAACCCCATGACATCTGCGCCTGCCATCCAGACACAGGTACTGGACTCCTCAGCACCCCTTGTCACCCCATACCACGTCTCTGCTGGAATCAGCTGGACTATGGGTTCACCATCCCATGCAAAGGCTGTCGCTACCAGCGCAGAGACGGCTGCGTTTAGAGAGGTGTCATAACCGGGAGGCATGGACTGATAACAAGTGCCGTGTTCAGTGATGGATCTCGGTTCTGCATTACCACAGATGACCATCGTGTGTGAGTATGGCAGCGCCGAGAGGAGAGAGAGGGCCAATCCTGCCAGACAACGCCTGTCCACACCCGGCACGTGTCTATGGTGCAGATTCATTTAATTTCCAGCACTTCTTCTGGGTGCTTAACTTTTTTTGTGACGTACAATTTGCTGCCTACTGAAGTGTCACAGCTATTTCAGCTACGCTGTGGTTCGCCGGAATGTAAAAAGATCATACTGTACAGGCAATTTGAACCGGTACACTGGATGAACCAGCATTGTCTCCAGCACTATTTTGGTTGATATTTAAGAAGCTTTGATAACCGTCATAAGTCTGATGCCACAGAAGTACTACGGCTTGGAGGACAGACAGGGGGCGGTAAGCAGCAGCGTTCGGTATGCAGCCTTACAAACAGCTCGATACACGACAGTCCTGAAGAGACCCTATAAAATGCTCACGGTACCCCAGCAACACATCCGCGTCAGCCAACTATCTGAGATCCGCCTTATGGAAACCTGAACGCCACAGAGTTCTGCGTTCATACCGAATCCTCCAGGGCGACGCTGAGATCCCCGTCTGCACCCGGAACACAGGGGAGCTACAGGGAAGCACAATGCGCGTAGCCTCCCTGCCACAAGCGCACCCCCACCCCCCAATAAATAAACACACTCCTTCCTGGATAAACTCATATTTATTAGTTTTAATTAAACGCCTTTCAAGCGGCTTTGGGGTCTAATGAGTCGCGCCCGCGGAGGGGATTTCAGGCGGCGGGAATCGGACGGGGCAGAATCGTCAGCCCCATGCCCCTCTGCAGAGGTGCTTAATGAAACAATTCAGGCCAGGCGTGTGAAATGGAAGAGCATTCCGCACCCCATTTACTCAGACGCGTAGCCGTCCTTGGCTGAAAACTCGCAGAGAATTCCTTTGCGATTGGGGACCGTTTCGAAACCACAGAAAGATTTAAGACGCTTCAAAAACGTGCCCACACACACGTTGAAAATTATGAATGAAAAACCGCGACATGATCAAAGCGAAATATGAGGCAAACCGAAGGCAGCGTTTACACAAAATGCAGAGTGATGAAAAGCAAAGGTGAGAGACACCTTAACATCACCGGCTTCAGTGAGAGGCACATCTCTGTAGCCAGAAGCCAAATATTGAAGGGGGGGGCAATGAGGGAGCGGTTTATAATATGAATGCTCCGATCAGGATTTTTGCCACCGATACCAAGTACCGATTTTTTTTGTCATGGTGATCCGCCGATACCAATGCCGATTCTGATGCTTCAAGTTTATATAACTGATATGTATAAACTCTCTGGTCACCATTAACTTTTTAAATCCAATGTCTTCTGTGACTGACAGAGGCTGGTGGTCAATGCATATAAATTCCATTATCTTCACAGTTATATCCTTAGCTTTCTTGCTGTCTGGTGTGTACAGTTGGTGTTTTTTCAGAATGTCTGTAATGGATGGCTGAGTGAGAGTCGCATTATTAGTTACCGTTGCCTTTTTTGCAGTTGCCAGTTTTTCGTATTCGCCATACGACTCGCGGTGGCTCGTTAAGTGCCGAATGAGGTTCGTTGTATTAAAGGTTTTGGACAATGCGCCTCCACGTGAGATTTCTTTGGAACATAAACGGCAAATAGCGAATTTTTCATTGTTTCTTGAAACGTAATAGTAATTCCACACCGGCGATGACACGACTGCGGCGCCAAAACATTTACACTCATCGTGTACGTCCTCACGCATTGACGTCATCAATTGTGATCGATTCCTAAGATCGGCCAAGTTTAACGAGTACCGATCGAGTCATAAAATGTGATTATCGACCGATACCGATCTTCGGCCGATCGATCGGAGCATCCCTAGTTTATAACAAGCAGCCCGTTAACCGAGGGCTGGACGATATCACATAGATATTATTTTGCACATGCACAATAATCACCAGGACTTCAGATGACAGGCAGAACAGTTTTTCAGTGCTGTATGAATGTGTATTTACACCCATAATTTGGTAAGCAGATTAGCAGTACGGCTAAAGTATTGAGCTGCTTTTTGTGGCACTCAAAAGTTAGTAATCAAAATTGGGCATGCGCAATATAATGATACTTACCCGAAAATATCAATGACACCTTCCCTAACCCTCTTTATAAACCCCTCCTACTAGACACTCATAGATATCAACACTAGATGTCGCGTCCAGCCTCTCAGCAAACGTTAATACCGCCGCCATATTGGGACGGGGTTCCGAGCTCATTTAACCACGCTTCTTTGACGGTCAGTACCAGCGAAGATGCTGGACTTTTTGCTGAACAGGGTTGTGAAAGCAGATATAGGTTCTCAGGATATATTTAATCTTTGTGATCACATTGCTGAAACTCAAGATGGCATCGACGACCATCACTTCAATTTAATTTCATTTATTTTCTCTTGCTTTCACAAGTTGAGAGAACACCATGTGGCAAAAGTACATACTCTCCAACTATTAGGGATGGGCCAATAAATATTTTTTTCAGTTCCAATCCCGATACAACTTAAATCAAAGTTTTTACAACTTTGAGTAGCATGTTGCATATTTGCATTATGTGTGCCTTGTATAATTAAATGGTTAAATCTAAACAGTTCTAAAGCAGGATAAAACCTTGAATGTGGTTCATTCACT
>JAODJU010000001.1:2344324-2355842 GCA_026776725.1 Gnathonemus echidnorhynchus
CAAATTCAGTTTAAAATGTTCTCCTGCTAATTTCCACCTATGGCCACGAGTTCTAGTATTTAAACTAATATTAAAGTGGCCATTTGGCTGAACAGCATCCACACCTGTTAGAATCTTATATACCTGGATCATGTCCCCCCTTAGTCTCCTTTGCGTGGGGCTGAACAGATTCAGCTCAGTTAACCTCTCATTATAAGACACAATTATTACTAATATCAGTAACAATTACTATTTAGTACTAATGCATCAGAGAAAAGCTTCATGGTTTACTGTAACTGGGCCCTTTGCGTTTGTCCATCTGTCCAGCATTGTCAATCCCTCTGCAATTTCACACCCATGTCACAAACATTCTCTGCATGAACTGGTACACTGTGCTCTACAAGTCAGTCAAATTCTTTTTTAACTTCAAGTCAGTCCTTTCTAATAGTTTTCATTACAAAACACCATGATATACTATTCCAGGAAAAGTAATTCACAACTGGACTGACTTGTTCGTAACTTGGAGGCTTGTCGTAGCTGTGCTCCGCCGTTCACAGCCCGTGCTGGTGTTTTATGGGGAGAATTAAACGAATAAGTAATCTTCCGTCCTTTGGGTTTCTCCTGATGGTTTTATGGGGATGTAAAGAGTTTTAGCTCTCACACTGACTCATCACTGCCATCATACATCCAGCCTTTCCACTTCTCTCCCTAATATGGTGAAAAAAAAGTTACACCAGTGATTTGAATGAGACAGAATTGAAAAACAGCATGAGCATTAAACACATGAGCGAAAGACGAAAAGGTACAGCCAGCAACAACAACCAGGAAAACAGTGTCATTTATTCAAGTTTGACTTTCTAATGACTGACAAAAAGCACATTTCCTGGAATATAATTTTCTGATTATTATTTAAATCAAATATATTCAAATTACATGACTTTCCTTTGACCAGGGCTACAATTTTCATGAAATATACATATCGCATCGTACCTGACTAAAGAGAACTTTGAATATCCTTCCATGAATATGGAGGAGACACCCTGATGCCTGATGTTACTCTCTGACTGGAGCAGGTGGTAGAAACTTCTTAACCAGGCGTCGCTTTTCCTGCGGTCCCACAGGCCGCGGTGGGGCATGTTTGGACCACGTCCAACTGAACTGCAGGAAGGAACGCGCTGATATCCTGGCTAGCACCGCCCACAGTGGCCTTAAACCGGGTCATATATACAGCTGCCATCATTTGCCTATGAACCTTGGGCAGCTTTCAGGTTATGAAGAATGTGATTTATTGCAGGGATCGTCAGTAAAACACTGAAACTGTGAAAATGTGAATTTTTACCATTGCATGAGAAATAACACTGATAGCAGTACACTGATCAGATACTCATCTAAAAACTTCCCGTTAAACTGCTGCAATTGAATTTGTATTTGCACCAGATAACCCAGATGACGTGCTCTCTGAAGCAGTGCACTCTGCCTGCTTAAAATGCAGCTACTGTACACCTGTGTCACAACTCTGCTTTTCATCCCCTTAGAGAAAATGAACGTGAAAAGTCAACGGCCCCAAAGCATGAGTGTGCAGGTTAATTGATGTTTCAATACTACAGCACTAACTTATTATAGCGTTACAGAGAGTCCTTGGAGACCTCCTGACAGGAATAATAATAATAATAATTATAATAATAATAATAAACATAAATACACAAGACTCATAAAACAGAAGGGACAGTGAAAAAATAAATGATTTTTCACTTAATGTTTCAGCACAGTAATAAATATAAAACTATATTAAAATATTAAAACGGAAGGATTTCAAAGTCCTTTTAAAAGGGCAGTTGTTTCCCATAGAAACACATCGTTTTCAGGAATGTTAGTGTTCGATGCAGTTCAATAGGTTTTCTTTGCCTGCTTTGTCTGTGTTGGTATATTATTATTGTATATTTATTATGGTGTGCTCGATTTCTGCTATTGTGAAGCATCCTTGAGTTTGAGAAAGGGGCTATATAATAAAAAAATCATCATTATTATTATTATTATTATTAGATGTTGAGGAAGAGAATTTCACACTTAAATAACTAAAAGCTGACTCCTACATTTACGGATGATGAGGTGCGTATTATTTAATGAGCACAGAGATCTCACAGGGACACACCTGGTAATCATATAAAACAAATCAATCCCATACTGCACCTGCAACCAGCTGTCATGCGTGTGTCGGATAAAACTCTCGCTGCTGTGCTGCTGACACGCGGCCGGTCTCTAACAGTGTACTTAGCTCACATATCTGCTGTGCTGCGGACACGCGGCCGGTCTCTAACAGTGTACTTAGCTCACGTATCTGCTGTGCTGCGGACACGCGGCCGGTCTCTAACAGTGTACTTAGCTCACATATCTGCTCGCTCCCAGGACCGTCCGGGGCTCCCCGAGGACCGGGTTGAGGAACACTGGAATATAAGATTTGTCCTCTTTTGAGGTGAACACCCAAAATATCTGACATGACTTGGCACCGGGGAAATCTCAAGTCCCTCCCATGTGCCTTTTCTGACAGACACAAGTGCATAGATAATGGACCCAAATGATAAATCAGGAGCAGCGGCCCCTGGGAACTGGGCAGGGAAATGCCTCTTCAAAATCTCACTATAACAAAGAAAATAACAGAATAAATGATTCCTTCACTTCTAAAGAAGGTTCATTGTAAGATTAATAAAAAGGAGTACAATTCATTGAATATAAGAACAGGTCATTACACCCACATTACATATTAATTGAATTTGCTGTTGCTTAATTGGGCTTAATCCCATCCCACTGCAGCATCAGCACTACTGAAGTTGTTATACTTCTCTGCTAATTGTTTTGTTAAATATAATTATTAGGTGAAATGATAGAGGCAGTGACAGAGTCCTGGCTACTGTCACATACAATTTCACAGAAAGAGTGATTTCTAATTTACCTTTTACTTCTCACATAATGGCTGCAGGCTACTGCCAAACCCACCAAACCCTCCACCAAACATCCCATTAAACCTCCCACCAAAGCCACCACCAAATCCACCACCAAAGCCACCAAACCCACCACCCAACATCCAATCAATTCTCCCACCAAACCCACCACCAAACCTACCACCAAACACGCCACCAAAGCAATCACCAAACCTCCCATTCTACACCTCTGTGTATTTTACAGCAGTGTTTTCTAACCCAGTCCTTGAGGACCCACAGCAGTCCATGTTTTTGCCCCCTCTCTGGTTCCTGCCAGACAATCCACATTTTTGCTCCCCAGCAGGAAAAAGTGGACTGTCTGCAGGTGCCCGAGGACTGGATTGGGAAACACTGGTTTATGGTTTAGGAGTCTGCAGAAGTATTTACATTTTCGGCATTAGACTTTGCTATTAGCATGGTTTCCGGTGCAGTTATCAGAGTCAGAGTCCAACGACTCTGATGGTCTACACATTTACCTGATGAAGGAAGTTGTGCAGGGGCTGTTTGTGTGACAGAGGGGAGATGATGTCGGCGAATAGCCGCCCTAAAAGCAAACAACATTAAGCCCAATGTGAAAGATGCTATAGGTAAAGAGTCGGAGGCTTACTGACAGACCGATGAGGCGGTGTCACATCTCACTTTATTGTAAAGGATTCTGACAGGATCATATGGGTCCGCTGACAAGGTGAGGACACCAGCAGACCTCCGGATGGAGCTGATCTCTGTCACTGCTGGGGAATCTTTTCATAGGTCCTGAGAGACAGCCACCAACCCTCACGAATCTGACTCAACTATCAGCAAAGCACGTTGGGATTTGAGTAGAGCAAATGAATCATGTGGTAGATTTTGATATGAAGTGGCAGGGACCATGACAAGAGGAAATAATCCCACATCCCACCCCCCTAACATCCAATCCATCTGCACTCGGGTGGGGGGGGAACTCGTAGTGACAGAATGCTTGGAACCCCTGAAATTAGCCTCTCCAGTCGGAGTAGAGCAGCCCCAAGACTGTTGGCAGGGGGGCAGTGGTGTGGGGCTGACTGTGAGGGAATAGGCACTGAACCACAGCGAGAGGAAGGGGAACAGAGAACAGAGCCGTCTCTCTCCGGCCTTCAAACATGGCTGAACTCGTGGCAGAGCAGTTTAAACAGGTCAAGCGTGTAATATCAATGTTTAACGCACATTCAGTCTGAGAGAGCTGCACCACCCTGTTCCCTATGTTATAAAATGATAATGAACCAAAGTAAGGTTAGAGCCATTCATATTCATCAAGAAGGCACACACACACACACACACATCCATGCGCGCACACACACACACACATCCATGCGCGCACACACACACACACATCCATGCGCGCGCACACACACACACACACACATATGTATATATATATATATACTGTAGTTAGTTCTTGTAGGCTGGTTGTCAGAATTATTTTAACGGCCCCAGCTTCTACAAGTCAGAGACAAAGCCCCCAGGAAAACATTAATTCTCAGAGCCTGCCCCCTCCATCCCTCACTGTAAGGAACTGCAAAGCAGGATTGACGTATGAAAAGGGGGCAGCTCGTTACTTCATGCTGTCGCATGCCTGGCGAATCAGCCGCAACCAGTATGCGGTTTCAGAACAAGCATGAACAAAAACTCGGCCCATTCGATTGTTATTTGAACACATCTCCACCCAACTTAAGTTGGCCAGAAAACCAAATGTCGAGATGATAAACTGCTCGTTCAATGGTTTTGTCTGCATACAATCTTCTGCCCATTTACACTGAGGCCATAATCAGGTCATTAGGAGAAATGTCCCAATTAGCTGCTACGGTAGAGTGGAGGAGAGTGTCAGCTTTCTTACGCCTGTGTTTACAGAACAGCGTGACGATGGCTAATCGATGTCCCGCCACCAAAGCTCAGGAGGAACACCAGACTGGCCCAAATGCAGAAACGTGACTCAAGACAGCTGATACATATAGGCATGGTAGCCACTCTGCACCATGACTGATTTCTGCTCTGGGCATATGCTACACTGGCATGCTGCCATCAACACACTCCGCTCCAGACTGCAGACAGAGTCACACAATGCAGGAAAGATGGGCCCTCGAGCGTCTCACCTTGGATATACACAAAAACAGCCTTTTAGAAGGAGCTGGCGGGAACCAGGAGCCATTTATATTAGGCCTGGATTCATTTGGCGGCCATTTTATGACCATTTACCATAAAGTGAATATTGTCATGATGCTGTATGCAGGGCAAAGGAGAGAGAGGGAAGGGAGGACGGGACAGGAATAATTCCCAGTCGGGTGTATGAACTTCGGCACATTGTGTTATGGCTCCTTTGTAAACAACGAAACGGTCATCCCAAGGAAATAAGCGAAGTGAATAGGAATCTCTCCGGGAGTAGCGGATGGTGTCACAGGGCGCCTTCTGCATGTCCACTTCAGCCCCACCCCCTGGCCCAAGGAGGCAGAGTTTCCCCAAGCAGGAAAAACATGACCGGACGGTGATATTTTCCCCAGTAAGAGTTTAAGCAAAGCTTTATACAAGAATCTTTTAGTCAGTAAGCTTATTCATCCTACATTACTGTAGGTGCATTTATGTGACAATCATATATACCAGGGATTTTCAGCCTGGGATACCAGATCCAGGGGGTCCAGACCAAGCAGAGGAAGGATGGATGGATGGGGGGATGGATGGAGGGATGGCTTAGCCCCCCAGGTCAGAATGACCGTAAGGAATATTAAAGGCCTCTCTCAGGTTCTCAGTTACTCATGTGATCACGTGTTATGGGGCCCCTTGCTCAGGTCTGTTTTCATCAGGGGTCTTTGAGTTAAGAACGCCTGAAAAAGGCTGATATATTTGAACAGCCTCGGGAGCCTGGCCAGGGTGAGCAGCCAGAATGGCTGGGTGTGTATGAGCTGGTGGGTTCAGATTGGTCCTAGAGTTTGTGTGGAATCAACCGAAATGCTCCGCTAAGCCAACTGCATTCCAATTACACATTGGGCAGGTCAATCGTTAGGTCTAAGCTCCTTTACTCCAGCACCACTGGAATAAATGGTTACTGATATTAGGTGGAGATGTGTAACTGTAAGCCTTTTTTTCAGTCTGCAGCCTGTAATTTCTTTAGCCTGTAGAAGATCCTTCAACACGATCAGCATGGCGACTGACAAGTGGAACTGGAAGATAAGGGTTTGATGATGCTCCTGCAATACACTCCAAAACCAACAGGTAATTGGAAGCAGATTGAGCTGTCAGGTCACCTGGAGCATTAAAAGGACTGAGAAAGTCCAAGGCAGAGAATTACACTGCAGTTACCCATGAGCGGGGGAGAGGACCTACAACAAGCTAGCAGCCAGAATAAAGGTTTGCCCGTTGGTTTTTGTTTTGATAGAAGCACTTAATCAGCGATATACAAGCCGGCTCTATCGCATACGTGAAGAGGACAGTCAGTTTTCTTAATACTATTTCCACATGATGCTGACAGGGATGCACTCATTCCCAAGCACATCTGTTTGTCACTCTTTATTTTCCCATGCAGTGATCTCGAAATAGCCACGCAGTGTGGGAAGACGGACTCATGACTTGACCCCAAGTCCAGACGAAATTCCAGAGGTGGATGGAGATTTCCGTCCGCAGCAAGACTCTCATCTCGATTTATCACACTGTGAGGTAACCATCTCATATCAGTGTTGGTTGTTGCTGACCTCACATGCAGTCAAATCGTCAGATATGACAAAGTCCCACGCTTCACGCGACCCCCTCTCTCGGTGGCGTATCTTGGCAAGGGCAAAACAGCCAGTCGCCCAGGGTGGCATCTTCTGAGGGGGCGCCAACTTAGAAAGCCGCCAGCCCCCTGGTCTACAACTTTTTAAAGTCTGGCTTCAGCCACCACTGTTTATCCTTCTCAAAGAGACCCACACAGACCCATAAGTTTTTAGCTGGAGAATGATTTGCTTTACTCAGTAGATTCAAGACCTTTTGAGATGTCATACTGAGAGAAAAAATAATTTGCTCTGATTGTTGGTGTCAGCAGTTTGGATGTCTTAAGGCTATTTTTGAGTTTAAAGCCTCACATCAAAAGAAACTCGCAAGAACAGAGAGTGGAATAATGGTACTGAGATACAGCTTGTGCATTTATGATATTGTGTAGGAAAGGGAACATCTACAGGGCACCAAATGGGAGCCAGGGCAGTGCACGTCCAAGGTCCTGCCACGGACTGAGGGGACTGGAAATCCCAAGATGCTAATCAATGCCGGCTGGCAGATCCAGATGTGGGAGCAGTGACAGAAGTCAGGATGGTGGGAGATCATGGCTAAGTCCTGCTGGAGAGAGGAGCTGGTTGCACAGTAGTTAGATGGGGCTTTAAATAAATAAAGAGTATTCAAAATTCCCAGTTGGCAGCTAAACAACTTAAAGGGAGTCCTACCATCATAACTATACATTATGATCTGTAAATACAGAGCTCATGCCAGAAATGGAAAGAAAATGAACCTGCCAAGGCATTGGATTGGATCCTGCCAGCGCCATGCTTTGGACATCACTGGGCAATGATTGTAAAAGGGTGATTTAATTATTGTCATGTTCTCACACCTGTGACTAATGTTAGTATTAGAGTCTATGGCAAGCTCCTTTACTGAAACAGTTGTGATCCATGCCCTGGGGGGGTAGCTAGGTGTGTGAAATGCCTCTATCCCACCAGAATTCCCTCTGGGGAGAAGCAGGGGGCACTGGCTGTCGTCGGGCTCGTGTGCAGCCGCCCAAGACCGAAGCCTGGGTCCTTCTGCAGACGTCAGTCACAGATTTCCGCCACAGACAGGAGTTCCTTTGACGGCCCTCTTCCTCAGAGGAACTCCTTCTTACTTTAATGGCTCTGCAGGCTTACACATTCCACTACGGTGCGTGTGTGCAAAGCCCTTCCTGTCGTGTCGAGAGCCATATTCACAAGCACTAAACTGACTGTGTGTGTATTTATGCCTTAAGGCTTTGAAGGCCTTAGTCTGAGTCTGGTTCAGAACATGCCCACATTTCGGCTGCGAGGTTGTGAAAGTCTTCACCGTCATAAAGGTATCCAGTCATCAGTGTCATCCGGGGCCCCACTGACAAAATATCACATTGGCCCCCTCAGTACATTTTGCTGATTGCACCCCCAAACTTGTATTTATATCTAGTGCTGGGCCCCCCAGTGTACCCATGCCCCTTCGACGGCCCCGTCAGTCATTGTTAGCATTTTGTGAAGCTCCATCACATGCTAGCCCGGCATTAGCTGGTTTTATACACCCTTCATTCTGAAATCTGACTTCGCTCTCGGCCACTGCCATTACCGTACACCTCTATCCAAAGCGTGTCTGGGGTCTTCAATTACTGGCCTCGTGCCCCTGATTTTACAAAGGAGCAGAGCTTCTGCAGAATTGAAAATGATTTTCTCATAGCTAACAGAGAAACTCAGTCCCAGTTCCAAAGTTGGTTTTGCTGAAGCCATACAAGTCTTTCCTGGTGACACTTAGAGTGCTCTAAATGACTTTCCCAGTCCTGAACTTTCAGCACAAGATGATAAGATAGACAGACAATTACTGTATTATCTTTTTGGCAACTTGGTTATCGATGTCTGGTCAATTAGGGAGCCGTTTCCCAAAAAGCAATATCTATGGTGTGCGGAAGGAAAACATTTATAAAGTGTCAAATCACTTTGAGTATATAGCACTGAGGTAAATTATGTTAGCATCAGTTTTTATAGAACTAAAAAGATTATGTCATATGAAAAAATGGTCAATGGCACCATGTGGCATTTAAAGGACCAATCAAACCACAAATGCATGAAACACCACTCCAGTTTATGTCATTCATTTATTTAAACTGAAAGAAATCACTTGGAAATGCACATTGTCTTTTATTCAAGACTACCTGGGAAGTCAGAGGCCTTGAACCGTCATCTGCAGTGAATGACTCACCAAACAAAGCCTGTGCCCTTTGTTAGAAGATTATCAATTTTTTAAAAAGGAAAATAAGAAACCAAAACATCACTTGAACGTCTGAGCAAATTCTGTAAGCCCTGCTTTCTTGTTTATTGCATTGCAGATGGCAATAAAAGCTTGCACAGCTACAGAGTAGCCTTAGCATGCAGCTACAGGTACGTGTAGCCAGCTGCTTGGTGCGGAAGCTAATCGGGTACCTGTGGACAGAGGTGGAAATTTCAGGTCCAGAAAGTAAAAATCCAGTCCAAGGTTTTGATTCAACCAACCATTTGAGCATAAAGAGTCACAGACACAGAGTACTCAGCTGATTGGTTGAAGCAAAATCTTAAACTGGATTTTTACTTTCTGGGCCTGAAATTTCCACCTCTGCCTGTGGAATCCAAAACCAGGGCAAAGGTGTGGCTGGGGATGCAAGGCTTCAGGCAGACAAGTGCCTCCTGTGCAGCTAGCGTGTGTTTTCACATCAAGTGTGTAAGCTGAAGGGGCCAGCAGTCGCTAGGCCTTCCTCACTCAGACAGATGACTTTTCACGTGCGTCGGACTGCTGGAGTATTAAGTTTAATTCCGTACTGATACCTCGACATGAAGTCTTGGCTTCGTTGGCATGGTGCTTGGGGGGAGGGTGCCAGTTATCATCGAGGGGAGGGGCTGGCGTGATGGAAGTGGGGTGCCGTGTTTTTGGCAAACGCAGGATGTGCATCATACGTGTGTCATTTATGGGGGGGGCAGATTTGGGGCAATGTATAAAAATATTACTGTCAAGTCTATATTGTAAACGTCAATTATTTAGGACCTGTACGCCCAAGAGAGACAAAATGTTCCAGTGTGAACAAGAGCGTGGGCTTTGACACAAGGTTAGAATCATGGTTCCCTGCACAGCAAGGGGCTTCGTTGCTATGAGCGTTAGCAAATTATATGGTGCAGAGTTCAGGAAATAGAAGGTTTCCCCAGTTCCAGTGCAAGAGGATGATTAGCTGCCTGCCAAACTGCAGAATGGCAGTGTGTTCCTGGTTTGTTAAATGCGATGCAGTTGTGGAAATGGGCAAACTCAGGATTCTGCAGGAGAATCTGCATAGTCCTCTGACCCTCCATCCCATAAACAGGGCTGGTCTTCTATGGGTTACTGTGGCTAAGCAAAATCTTAGCCATTCTGGTATTAATTGAAAGAAAGCTATTTGGGCTTTATTATGATGCCGCTCATATACAGGTATAGAGCAGCATTACCATGGTGCGAAATACAGACAGTGAGTGTTAAAGGGGAAGGTTTCACCGTACTGAGACTGTAAAAACACAGGACAGTGCGAAAGAGATACAGGCTGCTGGTTGTTAAGGAAGCTTGTTAAGCTATTAATACATGGAGTTAACAAGCATTTGTTACACATGTACTTTTTACCTGTGGAACACTGCAGATGGTTAAGGGCATCCAGACTTTAAGATAGACAAGGACATGCATACAGGAATAATACAAGCCTAAAATAAAGATGATAAACTCACAGAAATATTTGTAAGGCATTCTCCAAAAAAAGTTTTGTTGCTGTCAAACATTTTGAAACATAACTTGAATATTTTTAGTAAAACACAAGACGTGAATTTCTTTTTTTTTTCCCTGAGAAAATACGAAAACACTTTTGTTCGGTGACATGATACAATGCAGGGCTGCAGGTAGGAACAGCTGTTTTTCTGCGAGCTGTTTGTGTTGAAGGATTTGAACGTGCTTGTTTGAAGCACACAAAAAGGAATCAGGCTGCTACGAATCAGGCAGAGAATAAATATAGCGAGGGTCACATGCTCATCGATAGGAAATATCTGACAGGAAGTGGAAAAACAGCTTCAGCTGAAGACAGAGCAACGCGACAGCGAGATCTCAGAAGAGCAGACCCTGGTTTTTATTAGGGATCGTTCAGTTTTCCAGAATGAGGGAAGAGGCAAGGTGTACAACAAAGGGGGGGGGGGGGAAGCCACTCGGCAGGGCTGGGGAAATGGAATGAAGCCGTGGTTGATTGGGATGGCCAAGGTTCCTCAGGCTGGGGATTACTGAGGACAAAGGGAAACGTGCTCATTTGCATAAACCAGAAGAACAAGTCGTGCCAGAAAATTCGACAAACCCATGTGATCACCTGACCGCCCCCACCTCCCCCCAACAAAAGCTTCCATTTCAGTCCTGTTGAGAAATTGCATTTTGATTCTCTTCATTCTCCACGAAATTTAAATCCTTGATCTCGTTTCTTTCTGCAGTAACCAGAGCCTCCTGCATCTTCTCCATTATGGACCAACGATCAACTTCAGTGAAACAGTGAATTGGGCTGCCAGACGATGTTCTCGCTGTGGAAGGACCGGCCTGTCTGCCACACGTTTGATGGCTCTCTGCGATGGTCAAAGCCTCCAAGCGGCTCTCATTGATGGTGGAGTTTTGAGAAAGCCATCACTGAGACTGAATGTCAGACATGTGTGTGTTAGTGCGTGTGGGATGGTGCAAGCGGGTTTACCTATCCCTATAGGAACACATTGTCCCCATAATATGATAAATATCCGTTTTTTTTCCCTTATGGGGACCGGTTTCCTGGTCCCCATAAGGGAAAACTCTATTTTATAAAA
>JAODJU010000001.1:2385174-2402552 GCA_026776725.1 Gnathonemus echidnorhynchus
TCCTGGGTCAGATCCCTGTACCACACAGGCCTGTCCTGGGTCAGATCCCTGTACCACACAGGCCTGTCCTGGGTCAGATCCCTGTACCACACAGGCCTGTCCTGGGTCAGCTCCCTGTATTACATGGGTCTCTACTTGATTGCCTGTTTCTGGGAAGTAGGTTTTGTTTCAGGGACAGTAATCAAGGTGCTTGGATCAGGATCAGCCCAATCTCCTCCTTTCTTTTAGGGCTTGTGTGTGCCAGGTGGGTCTTTGTCCTCACAGGAGCTGGGATGGAGTAGGTTCAAATGGGAGGGGTGGGAGAGAGAGTGAATGGTACTGTAAAGGAGATAAAGTGGAAGAGTGCATGAGAGATATACTGAACACAAACAATTACAATAAATGCACTTCAAAACTCATTTAGCTGCATTGAGACAGCTCAGTCCCTTGTTGGAGCAGAATTTAATGTCCTTATCCAATAGAATTTTATTAATTGGAAAGTTGTTAGACATTTATAGCATTATTGATATTTACCCATGTTGGTTATGATCCAGGAAGGGTTTTACTTTTGCAAATGTAGCCAAAGATAATTTAACTCAACCACACAGAGGAAGGCTCTCTGATGCCAACTGGTTGTTTGATTGCTTTATTTGTTATTTGCTATTCATTGACCTCTAGGTTCTCCATTTGGCCCTTATCAGTAGTTTCCCAGTTGGCCTTTGCCATTGGTTCTCCAATTGGCCCTTGCCAGTGCTGCCCCACAAAAGAAAAACACAGTAACTATGCTGACACTGAAACTGAGAAAAGGGACTTTTTTTACTGTCTCCTCATATGTGTAGTAGGTAGACACATGGTTGTGAGATCCTAAGAGCAGCCATTTCAGTAATAACTCAATTGTGATTTTCCTGGTGTTTTCCCTGTGTGCGGCAGAGCGGTGCGTCAGTCATGGTGTTTTCCCTGTGTGCGGCAGAGCGGTGCGTCACTCATGGTGTTTTTCCTGTGTGTGGCAGAGCGGTGCGTCAGTCATGGTGTTTTCCCTGTGTGCGGCAGAGCGGTGCGTCAGTCATGGTGTTTTCCCTGTGTGTGGCAGAGCGGTGCGTCAGCCATGGTGTTTTCCCTGTGTGCGGCAGAGCGGTGCGTCAGTTGGCCCTCGCCGGTGTGGGAGCTGCTTTTTCAGTAGATGCTGCCAGGTCTTTTAGCGGCTGATTCTGACTGCACTTGCCTCCACGTTGCTCATAATCTGCCCTATTAATAATCATTTGACATGATGTGTTCTTGTCTGCATCCTGTGTTTGTCACTCCGTGTGGCCTCCAGAGAAGAAACCAACTGCCGGCTGGGGCCCAGTGTGGTGCCATTGACCTACCACAGTCACATGCTAACAAAGAAGATCCTCTTCGGCGATGCCTTCCGGACAATGGAGAAGCATGTGTCTGAGGTGGGGGTCTGGCTTATGTTGTAAACACACAACTACAAGGAGAGCACAAAAAACAAAACCTGGCCATTAGCCTGGCCTTTCCGCAGAGTCATGGGCATAGTGGTTCATGTTAGCATGCATAGTGATTCATGTTAGCATGCATAGTGATTAATGTTAGCATGGGTAAATCGCCAGAGCTGCACGGCTTTCAGTGTGAACAAACACATCAGAAAGGCTGAGACGTGGACACCTGAATGCCAAGGGGCAACATATTTCATCCCAAGTGCCCTTGTATTTTCCTGCTGCTACGGGGACATTCCGTCCCCGAGGTCTTCATACATCATGCGGCAGATTCAGAGGCAGCGGCTGAATTACTCAGGCGCTTTTTAGAGGAGCTGTATGTGGCACCGCCCCCCCGCCCCCTCCCCTTACTGTCGATCCACAGGAAATACTGGCACGTCCTGGAACTTGACCAAATTTAAATAAATACATAAATAGGGGGGCAAACAAACTCAAGCAGGATTTTAACAGCTTTGTGTCCTCGGGTGTCTCTGCGGATTGCCGGCTGCAGATGGTACAGTGGCTCAGATCATGGCATCTCCTGCACAGCTCGCTGGTCCAGCGGTCTCAGAGACGCATAATACAAATAAAAAACTAATCAGTTAATCAGCCATATAATTATCCACGCATTATCTTATTAAATGCCAAATCTCTCTGCAACTCTCGTCCGTTAGAGCCTTGTTGGCTTTTGGGGCAGGGTTGTGGGGAAGGCAGATGCTGTAATAATGAGAGTGAAACCTGCTTTGAAGACCCCTGATGTAGACGCAGACGTGTTTGTGCTGCTGTGCAGCAAATTGAATTCATGCACCGTAAGATGACTAGCAACAGGTGTGGTCTTGGTTGGATGACGCCGTTGGGTATTGTTGAGTACTTTCCTATATATTAATGTGCAAAATATAACTAGAGAGCAGGACGTTTTCTACGTCCTTGACAACATTAGACCCTTTAGCTCCTCCACAGTTTAGCAATGTCTTGAAGCCGCTGACAGATTGCGGCAAAATATCTCTGTCAACCTCACCGAATGTGTCATGATTTCAGGCTCTTTCCTGGCATTTGAAAACATCTATGGACTGTGGTCTTCAGAGACTCTGCTCATTACAGACAGAGCATAAGCATGACTGTGCCCAAGGCAAACCTCCCCCTGATACATGGTGGTATAAACTGCTCATTTGCCACTAAATGGACTCTTTCACCTCAAAAATAACTGTGGTCCTCAATATTACCAGCATATTATGAGCCAATGATTTGCTGAAGGTGATGGAATCACAGTACTGTAAGCAAGTGGACAAAAAGGCATCAGGTATTGCTATGCTCCGTCATTCTGTTCCACTGCCCCTCTCCTCAGCAAGTGATAGAGGCCCAATTCTTCACCTCCATACTTGAGTTTAAGGTGCTGAACAGCAGCCTGGATAGCAGCAGGCCTAAAGAGCCACCTATCCAAAGATGTGACCTAATCTGCCTCTGTGTCCATGAAATGCACTTCAGCGAACACCAATCTAAACAAGAACCTCATCAAAATGTCTCGAACTAATTATCGCCCATGTTTGGCATCAAGCTTTCTGCTGTAGATCTATTGCCAACAAATTTACTTAAACATCACTTAAGCACACATTTACCCTTCTGGAACCTTCTGTTAGACATTACCATTTCCTGCACATAGTTGATTGGCACCATTCAGGAACAGCGGAGGAATACAGCAGTTAGCTGTGACAAACAAGAAAGACGAGGAGAAGCTTACAAAGAGCATAAGTAACCCAGTCAGCTCCCTGATGCAGATACCTGTGTGTTTCTATATTCATGGCCCAGTGATAATAGACAGCGATGATCAGTGATGGAGGCCAAGCTTTGAAAAGTTATGACTTTTCCCTTGAGAGTACCTTTGCAGTATTAGAGAGTACAGAGGCAGAATTAATACTCTTCATAGCTAGGAGGTTACAGCAAGTTCTGTCCCCACTGGCTTGTGATCCTTTAAGAGGCATTAGCGCATTTAGATGCAGGTGACACGGTGGATTCCTAATCTGCGTGGAGACTGTTAGACTTGATGGACAGAGTGTGAAAAAAGAGAGGATTTAGCGCTGCCTTGAATGGCAGACAGAGTGCCCTACCGCTGCCTCTGAATTGCACCTTGATGTGGTCTAAACATGGTCTGAGAATCGCGTATCAATTGGAGGGAAGTGCTGCACATCAAGACAGCCATTTACATTCCAGTAATGCTGAAGCTCAGTGATTCCCAGGAGAGATCTGCCAAAGAGGACCTACAGAACCAAGCTTGAGCAGTTTTATTAAAATACTATACTCCTTTGAAGTCTTTGTAGCATGACTTCAAGAAATATTAGTGCACAGAAGACAGTGAAATGTGCTTCTCTTCTGTGAAAGTGTTTCAGGGCTATTGACTGAGGGGACGTGGGTGGTGATGGGGGTTGGTGCAGGTATCATCCTCACGATGTCAACCTCGCCCTTGAGAGAAATGCTAAGTGATGAGATGTCCTCAGACAGAGCGTGGCAGCAGTGTCAGGTTTGAATACCACATGGCTCGACTTTACATTCACCAACAGAGAATTCCTGAAAGTGTGGGCTAACTCACCAGACAGTCTGGCGGTTTGTTCCTGTCAAATTAAAACGATGAGGATTTCATGAGGGAGAAATTCCAGGAGTGAACAGTGGGGTGGAGAAGTACTGTTGAAATTCCACTTTACGGACACAAAATGGAGTTGGAACAGAGTTAAGATAACTATTATGCCAGTATGAGATGACCCTTTTGCCAGTATGAGATAATTGTTATGCCAGTACAAGATAACCCTTTTGCCAGTATGAGATAACCATTATGCCAGTACAAGATAAACCTTTTGCCAGTACGAGATAATCATTATGCCAGTATGAGATAACCATTATGCCAGTACGAAATAAACCTTTCGCCAGTACAAGATAATCATTATGCCAGTATGAGATAAACCTTTTTCCAGTATGAGATGGCCATTTGCATATTTACCAGTACAGGTACACTGGAATTCTTTAATTTTCACAAATCCCATTTTTCCACCCCGGAGCGTTTTTTGGGTTAAGGGCTCAAGGCTTCAGTGGAATGTGGTTCTTCTAGCGGACAAGGAATGTACAGATTCATAATAAACACTGTGGCCTAGACATGAATTAACAAATAAATACAGACCTACAATTACCTGCTGCTTCCTCCTGAGAATGACTGTGCCCCCCCCCCCCGATATCCTTTGAGGATGCATGTACTCTCTCGTTTCCCATTTTAGCCTTCTGCCTGCCCGTCTAGGTCGCATAAATTATTACCTGGCCTCGTACGACGTATTCGGAGGAGAGCAGAATGCATTTCGCAATAATTTACATGGTGTGCTACTGTAGCAGCAGAAAACGACCTTCAAGGCTGAAATAGTGGGTCACGTTTCGCTCATTTGCCTCTGCATCTCTGCGGAGAGACTTTGGGATGATCACACCCTCCGGTGGGGGTGTTACACAGACCCCAAAGTCAGGGATGGGACAGTGGATGAGGAACGACAACTGGCCCGAGGAATTGACACTGGCTGGGTGGTGTGAAAGCACTGTGAGAAGAAAGAAGACATCCAGAGAGATTCCAGAGTTTCAAGTGAAATTCATTAATCTAAAACCAAATGCTGTTCGGCCAAATGGCTACTTCAATATTAGTTTAAATACTACAACGTGTGGCCATAAGTGGAAATTAGCGGGATAACGTTTTAAAATGAATTTGAGGAAGCACTTCTTTACACAGCATGTAGTTGGAGTATGGAATAGTCTTCCTGCTAGTGTAGCGGAAGCTAAAGCCCTGGGTTCCTTTAAATCAGAGCTAGATAAGATTTTAACAACTCTGAGCTATTAGTTAAGTTCTCTCCAAACGAGCTTGATGGGCCGAATGGCCTCCTCATGTGTGTAAATTTCTTATGTTCCTATGTTCAAAATTTGGAATACTGATCTAAAGCAGCTTTGATTGCTGGTCCTGGAGCCTAGGGTGAGGTCTCCAGTCCATCCGAGCACTTAAGCACTTGGTTGTACTCAAATTTCATGTTAATTGGACTAATTCGGCCTCCTCGTGTTGCTGAGGATGTTGAAGCAGATCTGAAAGACCTGCACACACTAAGACCACTTGGAAAGTTCATGATCCATCAATAATCAGAACAATTAAAACAGTCGTAAACAATTCATAAGGTCATGAGGAGGTATCGCCTGCTTCTCTGATGGCTACAGAAGTCCATGGATAGGAATGCAAGTGGGATCCCATGACCTTCTACTCCACTACACTGCGTAGCTGACTTGTGTAATTCATATTGAGGAGAAGCTTTCAAACAGTTCACACTTAAAGCTCTAGATTGAAAGGCACACAAAAAGATTATCTTTTTGACTGTAATGGTAGATGACGGCCAATTATTAAGAGTCCAGGAGCCTAACTCACTGGTACCCATCAGTACAGACATGAGGTTCTGGTTGGAAAAGGGTCAGCTGGCCAGGGCCAAACGCAGGGGTGCAGTTGGAAGCTGGTGCCCCCACCTTGCTCATCCTCCAATGCAAAACATATCATTGGCAAACGATTCAGTTGGCCGCTCTGTATGAATTATGGTCATCTCATGCCCCCTACCTTAAAAAAAACTCCCTTGACTGGCTCTAAGGAGACGCCGTCGCTGTCTGAGGTCATGATTTTTCCTCCATGTGTCTAAACCCATCATTGAGCCACATCTAAACCATTATGGAGACCTTAGGTCATTCTTGCCGGCCAGCTCTCCGACACAGCACGGGGAGATGGCTCACTGTGGGGGCTGGGCTAGCTGCTGAGCTCTTCCAGTGCTCAGACAGGGGCACTGCATTTCGTTTTGTATAACGAAAACTGCCTGGAACCAGGCGAAAGGAGAAGAGAGAATCTCTGCATCTCTGTAGCTGAGCTTTGTTTCACGATTACGGGCCCAGCAAGAGTTTCCCTAACCCGGAGATGAAGCCGTCTCTCTTGTCTGGAGCGCCCGACATCACATCAAACCCCACCTAAGTTTCTGGGGAAACTGCATGTGCTGTGAAGACTAAAATGCCTCACTTGGTAAAAAGTCCTGCTTTACTTTCGCTGTTGGGTGTTAATGTGATAGGAATAGTTTGGGATAGAGTGTATTCAGCACCACAGCTGTGGTGTGGACTATGAATCATGATTATGGGTGCATCTTATGGAGTTAGATTACTGTATTTTACTTTCAGGGTCTGGGTTGGGTAAAGTTACGTTTTGGATTAAGTCAGTGTTACCTTATTTATCATCTGGTTTAATCCATTTAAATATCGACGTAATGATATGCTCGCATAGTGCACAGATTACAGACGACTGTGTGTCCTGTAATTGATTTAGACTTCTCACGCGCTAATGTAAGTGTAATGCATCCCAATCTATTAAAATTATAGTATAAAACTATCAGTGTTATTTCAGTTTTAAAGTAATACAGTTGTTCAGCATGTCTAAACAGATTATTATCACAAATGCCTCTTGGTAAAATAAAAAAAGTAATTAAATTTTGCCATGGAAATTGTAAGTCTGTTTCAGTTAAAACAGGCAATTATGAAATGATTTGAAACACCGTGTGTAGCCAGCAGTGTTTCTTCAAGTACATCTGACGCAATCTGCGTTCGCATAAAATCTACGCAGGAACCTCTGTGAGACTTTCCCAGCATCCGCTGTGCAGTTCATGCAGAGCAGCGTTTCCCAGACCAGTCCTCGCGGACCCACAGACAGTCCACCTTTTCACCCGGGAGCAGGGAGGGAGCAAAAACATGCACCGATTGGGGGTCCCCAAGGACCGGATTGGGAAACACTGATGTAGAGAATGAGGACCGAGGAGGAGGAGACAGTCGCAACATAGAGTAATAATGGGAACAGTGAGGCTGTTTACCGCCACTCAAAGCGCACAATGTCAAGGGGCCCCCTGTTGTCCACAAACAGTCACTACAATAATAATTAAATAAATATTTGTTTTATATTTGTTTCCTAGGAGATGGTGAAGCAGCATGTTCTGCTAAAAAGCTAGCTAGCTACAATCTTCTGATTATACTCGCTAGCTGTTTATTTAGTTTTTGAAACATCTGGAGGGGGGACGACAAATTTTTGAGTCGAGCTCCAAAAACAAGTCGGCCCCTGAGTGGGAGGGCCTGCATGAAGCCTCTAATGCATACCCTCAGGCGTCCTTCACGGGCCTCGTGATGCTCCGCCCCCTCATGGGCAGAGAGTCAGGAAGCCTCTAATGCATACCCTCAGGCGTCCTTCACGGGCCTCGTGATGCTCCACCCCCTCATGGGCAGAGAGTCGGGGGACTGGTGTTGGCAGGGGAGCCGATACTCATTGCACGTGTGTCCCGCCCACTCAGCGCCGGCCGTGAGGAGAGCCAAGCAGCACAGGAGCGGGGGTGGGGCTTTGTGGGTTTTTATTTCCCACGGTTGGGAAAAGAAGCTGGGATGTATCGCACGTTGGATAGAGTGCTGTTTAAGCGACAGCCAGAATCGGGCATTACTACCCTCGCCTGTTAATCTGTGAAAATCCGATCCCTGCGGTCAGGCAGTTCCTGTAGGTACTTCAGAAAGGAGGGAAGGCTTGTGTACAGTGCTGGAAGTTGGCTGCAAGCCAGGGCAGTGCAGGCAGGTGTTTAGGGTCACGACAGATCAACACGAGTACTTGTGCATCACAAATGACGGCAGGAGATCAGATGTCAAGCTGAGCCTTTCTGAGCCATGAGTGGCTGTGTTCATGGCCAAAGTTCACGCTCCACAGGAGAAGCCAAGCACTCGGAAAATCACAAACTCTCCTTCGGCGTGGAGTAAGGAGGATGGGAAAGAAGCAGCACAAAGAACCAACGTGACATCACACAACAAACACCAGCGGTCTTGATATTTAATGTTTACAGCACAGATTTGAAAGTGTAATTATGAGATGCCCCCAATTAATGAACAGCCTATAAATGAGACACATACCACACAAAAGGAAGAATTACCCAAAGCCAGCATCCCACCACACGGCCAGTAAATAACTTGTGTGCCTCGCAGATCCCATGTTAACTGGGCATGTCCCCCCCCAGCTGTGTAAATATACCCAGCACCCCCAGCAAGCCTGTAACCCCCACTCTCAGCTGGTTTGATGTCCTAATTAGAGGTCTGGGAATCAGTGAGAGTGCGAACGGCAGGACTCATTCCTACGTGGCATAACACACGAAGCATTAAAAGATGAAACACATCATGAAGATGCTGTCATTTAAGCATGTTCCTGTACCGTGGCCTCGCACCTCCATGGATTGAGGGTTTGAATCCTACCTGTGCTCTGTGTGTGTGTTTGTGTGTCTGTGTCTGTATGTCCCATCTGCACTGAAACTAGCAAAATCATACATGATTGAGTGAGCAGTGAGGTCATTTTTTTGCACAAACTGTGTAAAATGCTATTTAGCTACATACAGGCCAGCAACAGGGAAAAGGCTGTTGAAAGCAGCTTTTCCATATCTGCCATGTTGGAATACCGTGTATTTCTGTGTAGGGTGATCAGTCAGATAATCAGAGAATGTATTTAGTGGGATCAAATCAGGGATGAGCCCCGTGATGAATCGGGACCAATTAGCACTGTTTCCGTCTTCATAACTCATCATTTTCATTCATCCACACTGCAAAACTAAACCAGAATTCTTGTAAATATATACAGGTATGTAAGTATAAGTATAATCAGCAAGGTAAGTGGTTTTTTTTGCCTATGCTTCAAGTACACGGTACTGACTAAGGACAAGGAGTGTGTCCTGATAAGGAGAATGGGAAGAAGTAAGGGGCGGAGACAAAGCGGGAGGAGGAAGAGCAGCGGGACAGCAAGGAAGAGGAGGACAATGCAGAGGAATCAGGAAAATGCGGCTCTCCAGACCTTCAGAAGGCTGCACTTTAGTCAACGAACCCATTCTGCAACCTCTATTCCCCACATCCATGCTTGCACACGTTTTATTTTCACAGAGCTGTATCACCACTTTTACGTCCTACTGCACTATTGTTATATTTGCTGTACTTCATTACTGCTGCTGTGAGTTTTTCGCTGACCGGCTCTTACCAAGTCTCAAGTCATGTGAGAAATAAAGTGATTCGATATGTTTTGATTTGACTTGAAAAAAAAATGGACAGGAAAAGAAAGTAAGGTTTCTGAGGAGGACCTGAGCTATGAACAGCGTGGTCCATTAGCGTAAAACATCACAAGCAAGTATGGCTGGAATCGGGCCCTTCTGTGAGGATGATCATCTTTCCCAGGTCCCATCAGGGGCCTTCGGTCTAATTAAGATGGATGATCTCGCGTTTCAAAACCACCCACAAGTCCAAATCTGCCGGGTGAGGCGAGTCTGCTCAGAACCATTTGGACAAGCTGCTTCAGAGAATTATTTAGTGGAGAGATGCAGGCTGTTTGTTTTTTTGTTATTATTATTTTTCAGTAAATATCAACAGAAACACCACCATTGTGAAGTCACAGAAGATCTTTATGAGCTTGTTGAAGGCAGGAAGCTTGATGGGAATTTGTTTGTGATGCTGCAGGCCCTGTGTCCATCAGCCCATTTCATTGGCTGCAAGCCCTGTGTCCATCAGCCCATTTCATTGGCTAACCTCTGACCACCTGACCACAAAAGCAGGAAGAACTTCGTATAGAGCAGAAGAGCTTTCAGCTAAATAATTAAATATTTCTCTTTAGATCATCAAACCAGCGAGTCATGAATGGCTTGACACGATGTTTATTTCAATGTTCTCCGGGTTAAAGTTTTATGAATAATTCTATGCGATAAGTGTGCTTCTTTGGTGATGTCTTCAAGGCAAGAGCTGCAGATTGGCTTTTCTGAGTGGGATCTTCTGCTCTAGTTCCCAGAATAAATCGGAGGCAGTGTCCCGTTTCTCTGAAAAGTCACAGAGCGGTAGCTGGCTGTTGCTATTTTCAGCATCAGTTCTGCATTACCAACTATTAAGGAATTGACAACTACAGCACATTAACAAAATGTATTCAGAAGGCCTCCTGAGTCTAAATTAAAGATAAGCAGAAAATTAAAGATGAAAGACCAGTGGCTCTGCTTTTTTCTATATTAATTCTATAACGCCGATGTCTTCCTCAAACACTTTGGAGTCACAGACCCACAGTGAAATATTTGATTGACACCTCAGTTTACTGTGCAAGGGAAAGAGAAAAATCCGAAGGCTGAGGCATATTTCATATCGCTAAGCTTGTGACAGCTTTCCCAATATAAATGCTAGATACAGACTCTTTCAGCTATCTTTCAGCTAGCTCTTTCAGACTAAACGCCAGTCTGGGACACATTTGCCTGGTTTCCACCACTACAGAGCCCATGCTGGTCCTGATGCCAGCGCTTGGTGCCTTTTCAGAACTGCCCGCGTTTCCACCGACTTTAAAAAAGTACAGAACGGAAATGTTACGTAGGCGGAAGTGAGAGTAAAGTTTCATATGCATTCCGTTTTTTAGATTAATTTTGATCTGTTTCAGATTATATGTTTTTAAGCTGCTGAACCAAAAGAAAAAGTATGACTCGTCGAGTCTTCATTGCCCATATCCACTTTTGTCTCCTCAGAGGCTCTCCATCTGTCTGTGTTAGTTTATTCTTTATTCTTGCTCGGTGTTTTACTGCTGTCCTTTTACAGATTGCGCAATAAAAGGTTTGGATGGGATAGCTCGTCCCACTTTCGCTGACATTATGATGCCAAATTCTGAGACCCGCTTTTCCGTAGAGCCTTTTTCTGGCCCAGGGTCTGTTTTTTTTGTGGTGGAAATGCTGGTTCTGGCACTGGCTCCAGCACTATGTTGGTGGAAACGAGACGTGCTGGAGCCACGGTCTGATCCTGGCTAAGCTAAGGTGGACGAGTGCCCAGGGTGGCGCAGACCACCTTGGCTGCCTAGGTACGAAAAAGTTAAATTGAGCAGTGAAATTTGCCAAGGGGGGGCACCAGAGGAAAAGCTTGCCTTGGGCACCTCATGAGCTTTGAGCGGCACTGGATACAACAGACCAGTTTCTGTAGAGCAGCAACGGTGAGAACTGCACTGGACCATGAGGTCCTTCACTGCAGGAACCAGACACTGAGAGCAGGAAGCAGCTGGTACCTTCTGATCAATCCTCTCCATCGTTATATCAGGCCTGCTCAAGCCTCAAGCTCCTCACCCTCGAATGATGAATCAGACCCCTCTCTGCCCCCGACATCTGCAACCCCCCCTCATACCGTGACCCTGAGAGCTCAGAAACATTCTGGTTGCCTGTCGTTTAGCATGCTATCCGCGCACATAATCATCCAGTGAGACCAAGGCCCTCTGACTTGGGGGCGCTTCAGGCCGATCCTGGTACTGCGGGTTTACTGCACACCTCAGATGTGCCCAGCGGGAATAATGCACGGCTAGCAGATCCAGATCCAACTGTATTTATTACACACAATCACAGCACAGATTTTTATTATTAGTACTCAATAATTACCAGTTATCAGATTAAGGTATATTTATAAAAGAGATTTTAAAAAAATCATCAGTCCAGATCAGTCCAGTGTTAACAGCAGAATGGGCACTTTGCATAGCACAATTACATCCTTTCACTTGTCAGACACCTCTGTCCAACGTTACTCACGAGTTAAGAGCATTCAGGTATGGAAACAGGCAGGGTAAGTACAGTTTGCAGTTTGCACCCACCTACAGGTGCATGACTATGTACAGTAGCACAAAGTGGAGTCCTGTCAGGCGTGCAAAGCAAAAAGACAATTGATTAAACACCTGATAGTTATTAACTAACAGATAGATGCTCCGTTTAGTTTATTGATTTATAGAGCTGTTTTTTTAATGTGCCTCAGTCAATGGTACTATAGTAGAGCCCCCACTGGGATTTAAACCAACAACCATTAGTCTAACGTTTATGAAAGCAGGAAGAGAAACCAAACTGGCCATCGTGAGTGTTTGATTATCAGCAGCACAAGACAGATCGTGAAGGAGTCGTGGGACCAGATCATCTCCGCGGGGCCTGTGACGTCTGTCAGCTGACCTGTGAGGACACCTCCCTCAGTGAGAAAGCTCACAGGGGAGCCTGGGCCACAGCGGAGATTCTGCACCTCAGTGTAGGATGCAGCACAGGGTTTGGTACTGGAGTCAGGAGGAAGAGGCCTGTACACCGTTATTGGTGATAACAGCTCCATCCTCAACTTGAGCTCCTTCAGAAAGTTATGCCCCGACGGTGACCACCTAATCCATGTCACTGAGGGACACTACTTCAGCACAAACTACTTTAAAACTGAAAGGCTAGATAACTGAGTTCTTCTTGTGCTTTGACTGGTTTGTTTCTTTGATTGAAACACTCATCCAGCTGTTTCACATCAACATCAGTGACACCTGCATGAGTCTGACCAATCAGCACACGGCAAGAACTCAGTGCTTAAATGAAATCCGGGTCCTTTTATTTCGAATGGTAGCCTGCTTACAATCCCGGTGTAGCTCACACTGTGTCCCCCTGACTTGGATAAGGTGGTCACCCTATATGCGCCATTTTGGCACACCAGATATCCCACTGTGATAACTTCCATTTGTCAAGCTGCATGTATTTAATAAGACGTGAAATTAGGCTGATTTTTCACCTATACATTCAAGCCATGTCAGTTGTACATGAGTATGCATGCCCTCTTCGACCCGATGGGGTTCACATCCCCACTTTAAACCACTGATCTGCTTCCAAGGACATTGTCAGGGAGATAATCAGATACTTAAGGTCATTTGGAAGCATTTCCTTGTTTTAGCTGAATACCTGTTATAAGAACATAAGAACATGGCAATAAGAATATGGCAATGATAACTTTTTGTAGCTTTTCTCAATGAAAATGAGAACATTCCGTTCAATTTCAGAAATTTAATTTAAAAAATTAAAGAAAAACCCACACAAATAAGGCTATCAGTGAAGCATTTGTAGTGCATATAACCTGTTTTTATCTGATATGGACTGGAGCTAAAGTCCACTTTGAGTACAAAAGAACATAAATGAAGCCCAGCAACATACTAATCAAGGATATATGCAGATATTAAACTGAACTTTATATCTGGGACTGTAATTGTATCTTGGGCAAGACTTCAAACAAAGGAGATTAAGAATCTGAACTAATCTGAGTTTCTCATGCATATGAGAGGCAGCTGGGGACTCGCCACCCCGGGGGGGGGGGGGGGGGGGGCACACACACATCCGGAAGTGAACATTCTTCTCCTGATGACCTTTCTCAGTCATGTAGGAGTTAGGGTTTGAAAGCACAAGCCTAAGCCCACATCCCACCATCTGAGCTGAACTATCCTGTCCCACTGACCCTCAGCCATTCCTGCTGAGGTGATGCAACGTCCCTCCCAAGTGGACGACAGTCAGAGCCTAGTCTTCCAACACGATGATGCCTGACTGTTCCTCTGTCATTCCCCACTTGCTACTCTCACCCATCCTTGCTCGCCATGGGTAGCGCCCCCTTCAGATGTGCTGTGTGACTGCGGTTTCGGCGTGGCTAATGCATCTTAGCTAAACAGACAAAGAGCATATGTAACAACCAGCCATCATCAAGCACAAGAGAAGCATATTGTACTGACCAGCGTTTCCCAATCTGCTCCTCGGGGACCTGCAGACGGTCCACGTTTTGCTCTCTCTCAGCTCCCAGAGGACCAGACTGGGAAACACTGGTGTTGACAATTATAACTATTTCATGGTTTTAAAAAAGGACAAATGCTTCCACTGTCATTTTTGCAGCTCTCAGTCTGGACTCCCTATCAATCAGAGTCGGTATATGCATATGACTAATACATGTGACTCCACATCTTAGACCTGCATGCAAGTCATCTGTTTCACTCTAAATATGACTCCTTCTGACTCCCGGTGAGTCACTGTCTTCAGCCCACATGTACTTCATCTACTTATATGTATAAGCGACTCTGGCAGTTAAGAATTTCTGACCGATACTGAAAACAGGTACTCAGCAACGCTGCTGTAACACAACCTACCTCACATCCATCCATCTTCTAATTGCTTATCCCAGACTGGATGCCAGGGCGGCCTGTAGCCTATGCCAAGCAGCACAGGGCATCAGGTTGGGGTACACCCCAGGCAGGATGCCAGGGCGGCCTGAAGCCTGTGGCAGGCAGCTCAGGGCATCAGGCTGGGGTACACCCCGGGCGGGATGCCAGGGCGGCCTGTAGCTTATGCCTGGCAGCTCAGGGCACCAGGCTGGGGTACACCCCGGGCGGGATGCCAGTGCATCACAGGGCACATGCACAGACACACTACAGGAAATCTAGCAGAGGTGGAAATCTCAGGTCCAGAAAGTAAAATTCCAGACTAAGATTTTATTTCAACCGACCAACTGAGTACTCTGTGATTGTGACTCTTTATCCTGTGTTCTTGTGTATAGTGTGTGCGACCGATTTAATGAGCCACAAATGAGAAGTAGTGCTTAAACAATTTAAGACTACAACTTTCCCTTCTGTTGATAAAGGGCGCAGCCGACTTGGATTCTGAACTCGGGATCCTCTGTGCTGCTCCGAGATATTTCTTGGATCTCCGAGAAACGGGAGCGTGCATGTCGTCACTTCCGGCTTCAAAACTCGGAATCCGAGTTCTGAGGGCAAAAGGAACGCACCATTATACTCAACTCGTTGGTTGAAACAAAATCTCGGCTGGGATTTGAACTTTTCAAACCTGATAATTCCACCTCTGAAATCGAGGCCCAACAGCTGGACCAGGGAAGGAAACCGAAGAACTCTATGGAATCTCATGGGTAATAAGCAGTTTCCATGCAGACACACTGGAGGTGGGATTCGAACCGCTACCCTGGTGGTGTGCGGCCACAGTGCTACCTTACATCCTCTTTGTTATGTTTACAGCACATACATGACACAGAGAGCTGGGTGGAAAAATAAAACAGAATCACTGGACCTTTAAGGGCTGGCATACTGGTTGCGGTCCGTGTGAGTGCAGTGATATCACTGATGCAGCAAAGGAAGGGTGATTGATTTCAGCTAGAGGGCAGTAGTGGGGGCCACCCAGATGCCAGCACTAATGCTGAGGGCTGAGCTACCTGCTTCTCACATGGCAGAGATGTTTGTGATTCATTTCCATGTGTAGATAGTTGATCAGCCACGCTTATTGACACCAAGCCCAGTTCTACCTACAGAGCAACAATACAGCAACAATACTCTGTTATGTAATAAGCATGTTTCATCTGAGGACTTAAGCAAAGGGGTGCATGTGAAGAGCAGCCAGGGGTATAAACGGGGCAGGTCCATGACATGGGAGGGGGCAGGTCCATGACGTGGGAGGGGGCAGGTCCATGACGTGGGAGGGAGCAGGTCCATGACATGCGAGGGGGCAGGTCCATGATGTGGGAGGGGGCCACAGCTCAAGGTTTTTTTTTCCTTTTGTCTTTTTTTTTCTGACGTAGCTTTCAGAGCCGGGGAGAGACACAGAGATGGGGGATTATAAAGGCACACTCCCCTGGACATCTAATTCCATGCTCTGCTGTGACTGCGTGTGTGAGTATGAGCGTGTGCGAGTATGAGCGTGTGCGAGTACGAGCATGTGTGAGTATGAGCATATATGAGTCTGTCAGCCGAGTGACTGTGTAACAAACACACACACACACACACACAGGTTTTTAATTATATCTTTGTGGGGACTCTACATTCATTCCTATGGGGAAAACTCTAATCCCAACATGATGACCTTAACCCCTATCCAACCATAACCAAACAAAAGACGAAACTTGGCATTCTTAGTTTTTTGATTGCATTCACAGATCTTTGTGGGGACCTGAAAAATGATCCCCACAACGTCAAAAGAACTTGTTTTTTAGTACCTTGCGGGGAACATTTGATCCCTGCTGTGTAATATAAACATAATCCCCTCCACACACACACATACACATACACACAGTCATACAGAAAAAGTTCTTACTGCCAACAGAGAAGATATACTCAGCTACTGTGAGCAGAGGTTTTAAATATTGAATGTGTTGTTGTGGCAACTTCAAGTCAACAAGGGCAGAATTTGAAATAAATCTTTTTTTTGTTTTAGGGAAAAAGCATGCTGTAGTATTTCCTTTAGCTTGTGTCGTCATGTCAGGAAAGGATGCCCTGTCTCTGCTGTACTGTTTCATTAGGAGCATCGCATGTGCACGCAGCCTGCAAAGTTTATCTTTACACGCAGCACGCTAAAATCAGACCTCTTATGAGCTGGTGGGCAAGAGCTTGACAAACGCGGACGTCAGCTTCCGCGTCACGGGAAATGTCTTGCATTAGTGCTTTTTATCTAAGGGCTCCAGGAGGGCACTGGAGAACGGGGCACAGATTAATCAGGTATGAATGATTCATGTTGCAGGGGGAGGAACGCTGCAAAAGAAATCACAGTCAAAGTCTGCCATTTAAAGCGGTCTTTGTTAAACGGGCCCAGCGTTATGACACCATCTGCTAGAGAGCAGCCGGAGGAGGTGTAGGGTCCACCAAAGACGTGGCTCTTGGCTGCTGTCCAGCCATCCATCATCAAGTCAGAAACTTCGGCTTGAGTTAAAGTTCTTGTGCTACCTAAAGTGGGAACCTACTGGACGGACAGGCAGAGGTGTGGCAGTATGTACTGGTGCCGTCGCTCCTAAACCCAAGGGTCGGCCGCGGATGGCTAAGCGGCCTGCATCTGAGTGCCCGCCAGCTCTGGGCGGGATGTCAATCATGTGGCCCAAAACAGACTCCCGATAAGCCAGTCCAGCACTGGATTATCCCGGGTCAAAGGCGGGGAAGCTGGGAGGCAGCACCCAGTGTTGGGTGTAACGCGTTACTAAGTTACTAAGTAAGTACTAAGTAACGCGTTACTGTAATTAAATTACTTTTCCACTGAAAAAGTAGAGTAACTGATTACTGTTCATTTTTAG
>JAODJU010000001.1:2405612-2416939 GCA_026776725.1 Gnathonemus echidnorhynchus
ACCCACCCTCCATGCCGTGGAATCAGTTGCATCTGTAACAATGATTGTAAAAAGCCGACCAGACTTCTGACGTGAGACATCAGCTCTCCCCCCTCCCCCCCCCCCACCGGGATAGCGGAGCAGGGATCCATGTCTCTTCTCTGCATTCCCAGCCTCCGGCATTGCCGCACTGCCACACTCATTACCAGCCGGACGAGTCCCGTGGGGTCAGCGCTGCGCTGGTCTGGGGCGGGGGGGAGGTGCCCTGCTTCCCGTGTGAAACACTGCCACCTACCTTCAGTATCTGGTATAACCTCATTCGGGCACCAAAATTCCACATAGTCAATGTGGTTAGCCTGCCACGTAGGGGTCGCCCTTTCTTTAAAGCCTAAGATATGCCAGGTACTGGGAAAATACCACCTCGTTCTCAAACATAAACATGTTTGCCAGAGGATGTTACCTTTTCTTGTTTGCTGTTCCTTTCATTTACAGCTTTGTGGGAAGAGTATGCGCACAGACCTTGCAGTCACAGGAAACAAATTCATGTGCAAAATCCAAGCCACTAGAAATGGATTAATGTGCAGCGAACTGCATTGTAAATTATGTCATTTGAGGGTTAGATTTCAGTTAGCTGTCATGAGTTCATAAAAATGTGGGTGAGTGATGCAATGTGACTTCATTTAGGGGGAAAAACGAAGGGAAACAACCAGCCTGCGATCTCAGCAATTCTCGGTACCTGAGTCAACAATCCGGTCTGGGTTACTGGGCCGAAGCAAGACAGAGTGCACCATTCAGCCGAAAAGAGACGCACAAGGTCAGTAGATACAGGGGTCACCTGCCTCTCCTTTCTGTGTCATATGACTATCCTGCCCCCTCCCGCTTCACCCTTGATTATAAGTTAAACGACATACTTCAGCGAGGAGTTCCTTCCTCAGTGAAGACACACGCAGAACTCCTCCATGGACTTGTGCTTTCCATTCTGGTCTCCAGGGATACCTCGGAATCCTCAGCCATAATTAAGATGCTGACACAGAGGATTCTCCGCCTCCGCTCACATCACCCCGTCCCTCGTGTTTACTGCCACGGGACACTGAGCGTTTGCTTTCAGGCCAGGACGTGACCTCATCCATCCTTAGCCCGGGTAACAAGGTCGCACCCAGAGCTGACTGATGGACAGGTTTTAGAAGGCTGGTGGTGCTCATCCATTTTGGGGGCAGAGGGGGGTTCCCACCACATCCCCATCCTTCAGGAAGCCCCCCCAGCGCCATCTCCACCACCCTGCCCCATCCGTGTAGGATTGTACTCTCACTGAGCTCTGTGCTCCTACCTTTATCAAACGCTACCCACAATGCACCACAACTCAGGCAAACCTGATCAGACGGGAAGGGCCATAATTCATACAGGGGGGCCAACCTTATTATTAGCCAATGATGTGTTTTGAATTGGTGAGTTACAGGGAGGGGGCACTATGGGGGACAATCAGCTTTCGGCTGGGGCCAGTGCCCCTGTATTCCCAGCTCAGTCCTGAACTGGGCCACAGCAGCTTGGCCAGGCCGGTGGGCTTCCACGCTCCCCGCTGGGGTGCAATGGATTGCTGGCCAGGGCCGTGAATAAGGAATCAGGCACAGACTGGCTTGTGTGATCAGCTCTGGGATTCAGTGCCATTCAATCTGGAGTATGGCGAGAGAGAGAGGAAAATGGGAAGGGGATGTAGAGTGGAATAAAGGGGATGTAGAGTGGAATAAAGGAAATCCAAGACTGTAATCCATAGTATGTATATAAAAAGCTAACATTTAGCTCAAAATGCTATTATTTCTGTTAATTTACTATGGAATTGCATGCAATGCTTTATCTAACTTTTGTTGCACTGTTTATTTCGTCCATTTTCTGTAACTGCTTGTACTTTTTGGGGTCATAGGGGTCTGGAGCCTATAGGCACAGGGCAGAGAATAACCCAGGATGGGGCACGAACACATTGTGGGGCACACTGACACACCAGTCACTCATACACACACCAGTCACTCACACACACACCATACACTCACACACCATTCACTCACAAACCAGTCACTCATACACACACCAGTCACTCACTCACACACCAGTCACTCGCACTCATACACATCTATCTATCTATCTATCTATCTATCTATCTATCTATCTATCTATCTGTCTGTCTATCTATCTATCTTTCTATCTATCATCTATCTATCTATCTATCTGTCTATCTGTCTATCTATCTATCTATCTATCTATCTATCATCCCCTCCTCATCATCACCAAACTGAGCAGACTCCCGTCTATCAGGGCCACACACTGAATCCTGCCAAATCCTGCATGACCCTGTTTCTGTCCCAGCAGAGAAACACTGACTGCAGGGACAGGCCACCAGCCTGCAGCTGCTATGTCATTCTGTCACCCTGCCAGCAATAAAAGCGTATTACAGCCTAAAATCCAGTTTGACTAATGTCATTTGTGTCTTTCCTTTTATTTTTATTTGTATTGATTTCCTCAGTGACTTATTTATGAGTGTTTTCTTCATACAAACAACTAACATTTGCAAAAATCCACAAATAAATATTTAATATTTAATTATAAATATTTACTTAAAATTTCTAGCTATAGCTAGTTTTAATATTTAATAACTGTAGGTGTTCATTTGGCTGAATGTTTCACAAACCATTATATAATAATACACTAAAGCCACCTGTTTTCAAAGCCAAGGAAACACAGCCACAGGCAACAGGAAGTCATCAGGAGAACAATGGCTGTCACTGACCAGAAGCACTGGCCACAGGCTGGCGAGATTAGCAAGGTGTGACATTTACTGTAAGTGGGGCAAGCAAAACCAGCAGGGCCCTCGACCTCTACTGTACGTGTTTATGGAGAGTGACGTCACTCCAACAGCTGCAGACGACAGACTGACCTCTTCAAAGGCAGCCGTGGGCATGATACACATGGACAGGACCATGTGACCTAGACCTGGACAGTACCATGTGACCTACACCTGGACAGGACCATGTGACCTACACCTGGGTTTCAGCTTAAACTCTGCATATGGATTGTATGGATTGGATGGTAGGGTGCATGATGGGATCCAACTGAAACAGTCCACTCAAGATAAAATCCATAAAAACTCAATATCCCAGTACATTACTGGGATATATTACTGGGATACTCTTAGAGCTGAGGGCAGCTAAGGGGATTGGGTGGTGGATGTTCAGTGGGGCCTTCTGCTCACCAGGCATTAGGTCAGGGTTGTTGTCCGCCTTGTAAAAACCATCTTGGTAATTACAGATTTTAGAAATAATTTGTCTTTTCCCAGAGATTAGCTGTAATAGGGTAGACCTGGGGGGGTTTAACATTTTGTCGCTTAAGAAGATGAAAAGCCAGTCATTTGGAGCTTTTCCTCGTCACAGCCTGGTCTCACCCTCCCTGTCCCCACCCGACCCCCAATTTCCACGGTAATGATGTTGCGTGACAAATGACTAGAAGATACCAAATATGTCACTGGCGGGAATATCAGCATCAGTTTACCAAAAAGCCACCCATCTTCCGAGAGCATTTGCCCAGGGTTTGTGCAAGCCTCCTTGTCAGTTGTGCTAGCTAAGAGAGTGCGGGCGATTGCTGTGGTATGCCACACCATGACAGGCTAATGTGCTAACAGTGGGGCAGGCGCTCATGCCCCCCCCCAGCCCCACTGCCCATCCCATTCAAAGAAAAAGCACTGGCAGGAGCGGCTCCTGGGCATGAGGGAACAGGCGTCCCCTCCACAGCAGCCCAGCAGCGCTAACGACCAAATGGCATTCCTGAGGCGAGCTCCAGGATGCTAATGAATCTCAGAGGGTATCGATAGCGGGGCAGAGCTGCCCAGCAACCTCACGGTGGCTGCTCCGCTGCCTCCTTCATAGCGAAAACTCTCTCCTGTTACCACAGCGAGCCTTTACCCTGCTCACATAGGTGCTCCATATTCACCGCCTCATCACCAATCACATTGTTCAAATTTTATGCGAATATGTCAGAACTAATGTATTCTGGGAAAAAGCAGTGTTTCTCAGCTGGAGAAGCTATCACTTTGAAGTAACAGTCTAAGCATAGGTTTTAATTCACACAGACTGGCTAACTGACTAAATAATTACACAGTGTAGCATTTCCGTCAGAGCCTGTTATGACCGGTTGGTCCACTCTTGAGCGACGTTGCCAGTTATTAAAACGTGAGCAGCGTCTCTCGACCTTGATCGGTTGTGTGGATTCAGATCTAATGGAATTTTCATGCACCGCTTCAGGAAACATAGGGATTTTGCATATTTCATACTGTAAAGCTGCGGTCCTATATAACAGGAGCTATAAACAGCCACAGGATTCCCCAACACTGACTCTACTATGAAGGGCTACAATACTCTGGGATACTCTGTTACTAAGTCCATACATGGGTGTGATAGTACAAATCACACTGTTCAGTCAGTATATTGGTATAGTTCTCTCAAATATCAACTGCATTGTTTCATATTTATTTTGAAACAATAGCCTAAAATGCTCCAGTAATCAGTCCTTATATTGGTACAGTGCTGCTAATTACTAACTCTGAAATCCACCTAGGTGGTATGATGCTAACTACATTGTGGAAATTTGTAAACAATTCATCCGTCTTCCAAACTGTTATCTACTGCAGGATTGCGGATCTGTATACAGTACATAACCCACGTAAAGCATTATGCTAATTATGTGCATTAGCAAATAGTCAGAGGCACAGAGTCACGCATGGGTCTGGCTGCCTGCGTTTGGCGTGGAATTGAGTGCTTCACACCACTTTGGTTACATATGTAGGTGTGTTCCCAGACAGCCCCCACATCTACCGCACGCCACCAGGGATGTCGTGCATTCTGGCAAGCAGGAAGCAGTTCACACAGAGATGCCGGCGAACTGCGGCAGGGATTGATAGTGCGCTCTCCGGGGTGTGACGTTGAGGCATCGCCGGCAGGACCGTGAGGATTAAATTACGGTTTTACGGCAGATGGTTTTTCTCCACTCATTCACAGGGAAAGTGCAAAAAGGTGATGCAGGACCCCTATGGATGGCTCAAAGTGGTCCTAAAGTGAGCCAGGAAATCCCTCTGTGAGAGCCGAGGGCCGCCAGTCCTATACCAAGCCCGCACGCCCCTCTATCAGAGTGTTGGGCCAGTGTGCGGTCTTATATTGAGCTCTTGAGCACACGTTCCTCTGTGGGAGTGACAGGCCAGCAGGCAGTCCTATACTAAGCTCACACGTCCCTCTGTGAGAGATGTAGGCCGGCTGGCGGTTCTATACCAAATCAACCAGCTTGACCTATACCAAACCCACTTGTCCTGCTGTCAGAGAGGCAGGAGAGCAGGCTGTCCTATACCAAACCAGCGGGTCCCTCCATCAGAGCGGCGGGCTGGTGGGCGATCCTATACCAAAACCGCGGGTCCCTATACCAGGGGTCTCAAACTCCAGTCCTGGAGGGCCGGAGCCCTACACAGTTTTTGGTTCACCCTTATTTAACACACCTGATTCAACTCCTTGTGCTAATTACCACACAGCTCTTGAGCTTAATCATTTGTGGTGGAAGGGGGAAAGGACTAAGCTACACAGGGCTCCGGCCCTCCCGGACTGGAGTTTGAGACCCCTGTCCTATACCAAATGCGCTCATCCCTCCATCAAAGCATAGGACTAGCGGGCAGTCCTTTAGTAAACCTACGTGTCCCTACATCAGAGTGGCGGGCTGGTGAGCTTTCCAAGGCTATGCCGTTACTCAGCACTAAATCACCAAAAGTATTAACAGGTGAAGAACAGCAGTCTCCATTTGTAAAATAAACAAAATAGAGCCAAACAAGAACTCGTGGAGGTCTGCCCACTCATTCTCAAACCAAAAAGTTGAATTGCTCTGAGATCACCTGCTACTTAATACCACCCTGTTACTACCCTGTTTCCTAATGAGGCCTGAATGGAGATCACTGACATTAGCTAATCTGCAGATGGACAGGTTTGCCGAAAAGCCTCTCTAACTTAAGCAGCCTCTGCAGACATCTTAACAAACGATCTTATTAATATAATAAATAAATGAATGTTAATGTTAAATATTAATAAGCTAATCTTCAGCTGAATGTGACGAAGATCCTGACCACAGAAAGACCATTTGCACTAATGAACTGCAGGCAACACATAAAATTTCACATAAAAAACTATTTTTAATAATGTTTGAGGCAGTTTTGAGTCCTTGCTGAGACATGGCTGTGACTTTTGGAGGTGATGTCCAAGACCCACCTATATGTCCCCACAATGTGCTACAAAACTGTTATGTTGATGTTCTGGGGAAAAAAATTTCTATCCCCACAAGGATAATCTGAATTTTATAAAAATTGGTGACTGCAATCAAAAAACTAAAAATACCAAAAGACTTGTATTTTGATTGTTTACTTATGGTTAAGGTTAGGGATAGATAGGATTATAAATACAGATTAACCTTACCTTACTTTCACTTCCACCTATGTAACATTTCTGTTCCGTTCTTTTTTGAAACCAGAGGAAAGGCATTCTGGATCTGAAAAGGCACCAAGCGAGAACCAGCCCAGCATCGGCATCAGAACCACGTGGAAACCAGGCCAGAGTGAGATGCCCCCAAGGTTTCCTCCTTCTAAGGAGTTTTTCCTTGGCACTGTCACCTCTGGCTTGCTTACTGGGGGCTTTGGACAGGGACAATGTAAAGCGCTTTGAGACAATGTAACGTTGTGAAAATACACTATACAAATAAAATTGAATTGAATTGAAAAACACAAGAAATTAAAATAAGCACTGATGAAATTTCAAAAATGCATAAAATAAATGAATAAAATTATTGAAATGGCGTGTGTGTGTGTCTGTGTGTCTGTGTTGTCCAGGTGCCCTTTAGCTTGCTCTTCTTTCCTGATTCCAGCCTCTCCCTTTGTTTTCACATGGTCTCCTAAGAGCTCCTTCACAAATCCTGTCCCCCCCCCCCCCCCACCCCACATCAATAGCTAGAGCTGACACCTTCAGCAAAGCCCGGAATGGTCTCTATACCAGAAAGGTAATAAAAACAATTTACTGGCCTCGGGCATTTATGTCTACTTTATTTATTGAAAGTACACTCTAGAAATACCCCCCCCCAGCTGTAGCCTGGGAGCAGATCCTATTAGTGAACAGTGTGTTTCACAGTTCAGCAGCCCGCTAAGGGAATTACGCAAAGCCCAGATTACCTAAAGGACAATCCCCCACCTGTCAGTCGCCGTTGTAAGTCACAGCAGAGGAGGAATCCAGGAGGGGAATCGGGGGCCTGTGATCTGGGGCAGCATTGGAAGGGTAGGTGGGGGTCGGGGGGCGGGGAGAAGAGGCCCTATTGCCGGCACCCATCACTCAAACTCAATCCTGTCGTCGGGGGGGTTTCCGTAAAGTCCGGAGTTTGTCTGTGCCTTTGATGTCGAACATAAATAATAAAACATACACTGGTTTGGAACAGAGGCGGGCCGCTGCTCTGACTCCACAGCTGCCTAACTACGGCCATGTTTGTGGGCTGGAATTACCGCTGCTCGCCGTGTAATTAGTCAGCTGGCAGGATGCAGCCACATGAGACGGGGGGCGGAGCTCTGTGACTCGCAATGAGCTGCGCAATTCAAACTCCACACCTGCGACCATGTTTGAGGTTCTGTGTATTTGATCACCTTGCTTTAACAAGCACGATTCATATTTATAGTCAACTGAATCATTAATATTAAACATTCAGTATAAAGTAAATGCAACACAAAATGCTGACATGGCAACAGAAGAGCTGTACAGTAATTTACAGATTCTCAGTAAACTTTCTGACTGTAACAATTTTGCAACACACTTATGCTTATTAAAGGAACTAATACAAACTATTTTGGAGAAAAATACCAAATAACCCCCTCAAGAAGCAAAAGACACAGTTTAGGGTTGGTAAATGCTCCTCTGGAACCTGCTGTCACCATAGCATCACCATGAGAGCCCCCCCTAGTGATGGAAGGGCGGAACACCGCTTCAAATAGATGTCTGACACATAGTTAGTAATTTATATTGCTCCGATTGAGCATGGGGGGTGTCAGACACTGGAGAACCCTAATGGGAACCATTCATCTGTGCCCATCCTCCTGTCAGCCAGCCAAATATTGGTCGCAGCCAGAAAGGTGCCCCTGCTCTTCACATGTAGCTCCAGTACTTTGCCCTGGAGTGACTGGACGTCGCTGTACTCAATCTGGAAGGCGCAGAGGAGACAAGAAGCAAACCCAAATCACCGTGCGTCAGCAATATAACGAACAACAATGTGCTACACAACAGCCCTGCCAAGGAAACAAATCGCACACTTAATTAAGGACAGTCCCATAGACTCGTCTCTTTACCAGGATCTGAATGAGCTTCCAGCAAAACAGGCACATCCTTATTGTGGAAGTATATGTGGTGATACAGGATTAGGCACAAAAATATGCCTGAATCACTGTCTGAAACTATGGTCCCACCCACCCAATTGAAGACAACAAAAATGGGAGTGTACCAGCAGGGATGGTAAAAGATGGATTACAAAGGTAAGGTGCTCATCCAAGAAGGGAGACCCAAGGTAATGCAGAGAGCAGGATCTCTGCCACAGTCTCACCCTGCGGCCCTGCTGCCCTGAGGCCCTGCGGCCCTGAGGCCCTGCTGCCCTGAGGCCCTGCGGCCCTGCTGCCCTGCGGCCCTGCTGCCCTGCGACCCTGAGGCCCTGCTGCCCTGCGACCCTGAGGCCCTGCTGCCCTGAGGCCCTGTGGCCCTGAGGCCCTGCTGCCCTGCGACCCTGCTGCCCTGCTGCCCTGAGGCCCTGCTGCTGGTAGCATCTCCCCAGACAGCCAGCACCATGACCGGCCAGGTTCCTCACCAGCTCATTGAATGTGGGGTTGCTGCTGTTCCGCACCATGTTCGTCTTCTTCTTGGAGCAATTCCCCGGGTCCGGCCGCAGTCGTGTCACCACGTAGGCATCAGGACAAGAGCCATTGGGCATCCTCTGGGTCATGTCAGATGAGAGCACAATTTAGGGATCACAGCAAATGAGTTACAATCTCCTAGAGTTGTATATCTACTTTGAACTTGTCTATAATTTCAATACTCCTGGTATTCATTCATGTTCACCAATTATGCAAAGAGTGTCTCATTTAGTCTCTCAGGCTTGGCATACAGTTGAGAGGGCCATATATTTATATGCTGCAGATATTTATGAATACATCTGTGCATATAAATCTTAAGTGATTCCTTCTGCACAAATCCCTCAGAAGCTGACACAATAAATCACAAGTGCATAGGAAAACTCCAGCAAGCCCTGGGCCCATGGTTCAGAGGTTTAATCTGATTTTAACTATGATTATAAATGGAGCAATTTCCATTTCTTATATATTTGGAGAGCTTCCCCCTTTAGAGTCTTTGACAGATAAAGTATCAAATGGGCTTGAGTGGAAAACAAATTCAAGGGAATAGATCAATTTAATTTCTCCAAGAGGAACAAGGTTGGCCAGGCCTACTTATAAAATATTACATATTATATTGTTATATGTGCTACTGATATTATTATATGTGACTGTGACATTGAAAACAGGCAGTCTGGTAAAGAACCATAGTGTGAGTGACCAACAAAAGCGAAAAGGCGACAAGGATGCCACTCAGGGAACTGACAATGTTCTTGAGATGCTTGATGAGAATCGTTAGCTTGAGGTCCTTGTAGGTCATACACAGCTGGATCTGAGGTTTGCTCGGCCAGGCCAGGTCTGGAACCCACATGGCGGGAAATGTAATATACCATCAGATTCTGGGGCTGCCTACCTCTGATTCTCCATCCATCCATTCACAGGCAGACACTTTATTCATTACAAGAACGTTCCACTAACAACGATATTGACAGAAATGTGTACATGTAAAAGGGACCATTAAAACTCTGATCAAATGTGAGGGCTGACATTACGCAGCATGCATATTGTAATAAGTAACCAAAGAACTGAAACAGAATATAACTCATAACCTAGAATGATACATATTGGCAAAGCAGTACCTTCTTTGGATTTCTCTGCGGTATGTGTCTTGGGACCATCAAGAAACAAACTGCACACAAATTCATTCTGTGAGCAGATATAAATCAGGAGAAGAAGCTTCAGTCTTGCATGATTATCGTCATGTGGTAGATGTCAGAAGGAGGTCTGCTACTCACGCCTTTGCAGGGACCATTAAAGAGCTCTTTCAGATATTTGTTAAGCAGAGTCATTCTCCTGCTGGCAGTAAAAGACAGCTTGTACCAACCAGGGAACCTGTGAATTACCAGGTATAAAATAGGCTGTTATATATTCATCAATACATTTCATCCAGCTTTGCTTTAGCAGTGTGTTCAAATATAGAGAAGATGATGGTAAAATGCTTCTGATTATCTTTTTCCACAGTGTCCTGTACTTATAAAATAGCTTCTGATTCTGAACACCAGTGAGGGCACACATAACACCCAACAGCTCAAAGTGATCTACATAATAATAATAATAATAATAATAATAATAATAATAATAATAATATATGGCTAACACAGACATTACACATGAACAGGATGCATCCCACACTTATACAATTCTTTCAGACGCTGATGGGACACTGGAGAACAACATTCCACCTTCACATCAACAACACGGCAATGCACACAAATACAATGTACATCAGGAGAGATGTCTTTCAGGGAGAGCTGCTCCATCCTCTCTGATTCTGTCTGGCTCCTAACCCACTATCAGACTCAGTAGTGCACACTATGGATATAAAATCATTATCCAACACCAGCAGAACATCCAATCTGCCGGAACCAACATACACATACAGCATCTGCTCCATATAACAGGGAGTTTGGCCTGGACAAATGTAAAACACTCCATGTAGAAGAAGGAACCCTGAGAGAAGGAGGCTTCACTCTGCAAACTGGTGACCAAACTGATGCAAAGAATGAGCTATACAAGTAGCTGGGATTCCAACAGGCCAGACTTACTGAGTACAACTGAGACTTACAACAGCTCCAATGGAAAACACGTACACTACTAACAAGACATAAACATCATCACCCAAAATCAGGTGCTGTGCTTCACCCTCCCACTGGAGGAAGGTGCCTCATAGACATACTAAACCTCCACAATACACAGACAAACACACTGAGAAGCTTAACCACATAAAACAGAACACATCAGCACTGCACGATGTTATAGTCCATGCAGACACCAACTACACACCACTAAACTTACACAATATCCACATAAAACAGAACACATCAGCACTGCACGATGTTATAGTCCATAAAGACACCACCTACAC
>JAODJU010000001.1:2426743-2444305 GCA_026776725.1 Gnathonemus echidnorhynchus
ACTGCAATCAACGTAATTGCAGATGGAGCGTCTTTCAAAAAATGCAGTGTCATAGCTAAAAGTTCTTCTGTTTACCACTCCAAGAAGCGTCGCATTATTTTGTGTGTGTGTGTGATTATTATATATTTTACACAGTTCGCCACGATTCTTTGTCATGTCCGTTTTTAAGACTATTTTGCAAATTACCACATGTTTGTAGCAGCTGATGTACTCACATTGACTGTCAGCATACTCTTTCAGTAAAATGTTTGTCGTGCTGCCGTCTGACATGTGAAACTTATCTGTGCAAATAACAGTTTTTGCACTGAATCAGTTTTGGAAAATCCAACCAAGTTCCATATTTCCAATGTTGAGTTCTTTTTAGAAACTGACTCCTCCGTGACACCCATGCAGCTACGTTGTGTTGGAATGTGTTGCATGTTGGGACGAGTGAATAAAAGGTAGCGAGGAAGTAATCCAAGGCACTACCGATGGTTTCCTTTTTGCTGGCGTGTCGATTTGGCTGACAAAACAACATTAGTGTCGTGCATGATCCGCAGAACCGCAACTGACAGAATCTGCACTATAGAAGAATACTAACAATCTTATATATTTTAATCAGTTTCATTTTAATCAGTTGCTTAATCAGATCTAATATCGTCACATAGCACACCCCTATCTTAAATAGCTTCAAAGGTAGAATGGAATCTCATCTGGAGAGGTTCTGTCTCACTGAGGCAGGGATGTCACTCTTCTAACTGCTCAAAATCGAGACGCCCAGCTAAACTGCCCACATACTGTACCTGGCTATCCAGCTGGGCTCCAGCTTGTAGAGGGCAGCCAGGTCGAGCTGGAGGATTTCGACGTTGTTGGCCACATCAGCACTGAGGGGCTGGGGGCCACGTAATGGCTGCTCGCTTCGGTAATCGGAGTCAAAGTTGCTGAAGAATATGTGCAGCAGGCGGCTGAGGGCTTGGTCGAGCTGTAGCACCCCTGGGCCCAAAATGAGACAAGCAGCTACTATAATCGCTCTGAACACTGCACCTGAACCCCAGCCAACTGACGCCTCTCCATAAGACTGACAGAAGACCCATCATTCCTAAATTATTTCACCATCTGATGTCATTAAGGGGAATTTCTGTTCCAATGTGGTCTATAAGCCAATGTGAATAGATTTTAGTCTGGAAGTGATCAATATGTCACTGATGGAAATATCTAATACCGACCCACACCTGTTCCACTTCGGTCGATGTGCTCAGCATATTAAACCTCATTCCTATGTGATTTTTTTCCCGCCTCCCTCGTTATGGTTCTTAATCTTCCGTTTCCCATGACTCCTTGGTGTCACCAAAAAGCCGAGAACAGTCCAGAACACGGCAGCACAGGAAGGACATGAGAGCAGGGCTGATGGATCACATCGAACACAGGCGCGCATGTCGAGCGATGAGGTGTCGGTCAGTCTGCAGGCTTACCTTGCTCATACTCCACGCGAGTCTAAAAACAGGTGGAAGAACACACACATTGTGTCAGCACAAGACCTTTATTTATGGCTATATGTTAACAACTTTCATGTATTGAGCCAAAGAGGCATATGTGTTATTTACATGAACAATTAATATCAGGTAACGTATTGCTTCTGATTTTATACAGGGCATTAAGTCACTTCGAGGAACACCCTATATAAGTCAGAGACGGAGTGTGCTACCAGTCTCAGATGCTTGGTTCTCTGGAGTTCACCGATGGCATCTTCCAGTTCTCTTGTGGAAATGCCACACAGCAAACTGCTAATTGTCTGGACCTCTTCTGCTATTGGAACCACATTGTTTCCATACTGCAAGGTGTATAAATTGATTCAATTTCAGTACCAGTTCGGTTTCGAAATTGTAGTGACTGGTTGTGCCAGTCCTAAGGGAGCCCCAAAAAACCATCATTCAGCAGGACACGATGAAAATATCACACCTGGCTTTGGATGAGTTCCTGAATCTCTTTGCTGTAGTACTTCAGGTGGGTCTCCAGAGCAGTCCTGTGGAGAGCAGATTCAATGAGAAAATTCTTTACTATTCATTTATTCATCAGACACTTTTTTTCCAAAGCAAAATACATTGTTTCGAGAAAGCCGGGTCAGGCAGTCCCTGGACCTGGTGGTTTATGATTCATCTGTGACCGAGGCTAGTTTCTTAGACCAATACAAGAGCAATAATATTATTTGAATGGTACTTCTGTCTAATATCTAATATGCAAAACACTGGAGAATATATTTACTGACACTGGGAAGAGCACTACAAACCTATTTACCTATTAAAATACAAACAAAATGTTCCTTGGGAAACACAAAGGTGTATCATGTCTTGTTCATCACTTTTCACCACATCATATATATGGTAAACAGTAACGTATATAAAGGCATGTTTACCTCGATGTATTGAAGACAAAAGCAGAACCCAAAAGGCGGTTTATGTCAAAGGGGCAGCTGTCGTCTTCATGCTAGAGAAGAAGTTGTTTTACCTTCTCAGTTTTGCATTTGCAAAACGCAAAAGACGTAAAATATTTCCACAGCTGTCACAACAGAACGGGTCAGTGACGGCACTCACATCGCGGGCCAGAGTCTCCTTCACGTGGTCCTGATGCAGGAGTCTGAGTGAAACCTGCAGGTGTAACCTCTGGCATGTCAGGATGCTCTCATGCATTCCTAGCATTTCCTCACTGAGGAGAGAGTGCAGGGCAAGCGGGACAGGACTAATGAAACACAGAGACTGTAGGAGAAATAACATCCTGCACAGATTAACGATGGTGTACACTGCTGCAGTAATGCCGCTAAGGGGATTATAAGGTCGCACTACTGCACTGTGATTTCAGCTCTAAACTGTACGTCTATTTTGTATATAATATTTTTTCATGTTATTTTATTTTTACTTTTGGAAAGCACCCAAAGTTTTGCTGTCTAAACCCCCCCCCCCCCCAAAAAAAAAAAAAAAAAAAAAAACATCTACAGAAAAGCAGGGCTAGATTTCCAGAATCAAAATGCACAGTCAAAGGCTTAGATGATGTTCCTCACTTTTTGAGGAACTCCTCAGAGTCACAGAACTTCAGGAGGTGCTGGCTTGCATCAGCATCAGTGGCCTCCAGCACCAAGCAGAGCACCTCTATCAGGTTCCGCACCGTCCTGTTGACTGTGACAGAGGACACCTGGCTGACACCTTTACTAACATGCAGCGACCTGCATTCTTGCTACATTCCAAAGGCATGAAACTCCCTAAGACACAAAAACAATTCAATACTCAAAATCCACTGTTCTGTCACCTGGTTATGCAATACAGAGGTGTATGGGGGGGGGGTGGAGAGGGGGTGTCTCTGGAACAGCCTGGATGGAATGTTCATCAGAGGGCACACATTTACACATATGAGCAACTCAGACACACCAATGCCCCTAACTGACTTTGGGTTGTGGGAGGAGACCATGCAACCCAAAGGAGTCCCAGGAAGAGCATGGGAAGAGCATGGGAAGAGCATACAGACTTCATATACACAGTGACAGAGCAGGATTTGAACCTCCAACGCTGGAGTTCTGAGGTGACAGACAGTGCCTGGCCCAAAACTGAACATATAAACAGAAACACACATGACATAATAATGTAGATTATATCCTCCATGGCAGCTCTGCTGCAGCGACACAGTGACTCACGAGGGGTTGTAAACGCGACCGGATGTGGTAGCCACTCAGCAGCCATGCTGATGTCGACCATATCGTCCTCCTGCAATCTGGGATGGAAGGGTGAGATGCGACCCCACACCAGCCCGGGGTTGAACGTCCTGTCACTATGCGGGTAACACTGCATCAGCCTGGAAGGGCAGAGAACACAGCTAAACACGTCACTGAACATCAGGAAACAGCCGCCCTTGTCTCACTGGAGTGCATCCGAGTGCAGAATGAAACCATTTTCTGGGTTACAGTGACAGGCATAAGCACATAGGAAAGGAGAAATAAAACATGTACCTGGGACAAAAACAGGGACAGATGTAATAAATACAACAATCTTAGGGCCGTATTCCACCAGCAGGCGCAAAAGTGCTTTTTACAAGTAAAAAGTCCTGCACATTTGAGATATGCACATTCTCCTGTCCGCACAAAAAGTCAAATTAGTTCATCACATAAGAAAAGAGGATTACACCCTCAGCGATTCTGGCTACAAGCAAAACGTGGAACAGGGACTTTGTGATTTACCACATGAATCTAATTCAAGGAACGGCTTACTACACTTATATGGCTCATTCTTACAAACCTGAGAATTTTTTAAAAAGGAAATGCTACAATGAAATACAGTATATGTTTTTTGTAGAGCAACTGACATCACCATATCTTTTTAGATATATTAAAATTATGTCATTTCTTGTTGTGATTTAATGATTTTTCAACCATTTGCCATAACAAATATCCAACTGTAAGAGATTTAAGATCAAATAACATAAAACTAGATAATGTGTTTTTAAATCTTCCAACTCAATTTTTATGTTAGTTTTATCATTTTTTCCCTGTAACTCTTGCCCTGGATTTGATTAAATACTTAATTTGGGGCCCCTGTAAAGTGCTGGGCCCCCTGAATCTGCTGGGGTATCCATGCCCCTTTGACCCCCTTAGACAGTAGTGCAGCTAGAATGCAGACCTTAATCATCTTAATCATCACCAGGATGGGAATAACCCATGACGGGACACTGACCCATTCCAGATATATTTTATATACAGATGCTCCTCAACTTAACGGATGAACATATTATTGAATATGAATATGATATGATAAACAAATAAGTAACAGTACGATACATTGTAAATCACTATGATACGTTTACGCTCGCGATCGCTACAGAGACCGGAAATGTGGCTGTGTGGAGGCTGCCATCACTCTGTATCAGGAAAGAGTATCGTACAGCATATCGCTATGGTTACACTAGTAATGCATCATCAAGTTGAAGTATCATATATGTGTATACTTAGGCATGTCAAAATTTGCATTCAAAGACATAGTTAAGAACATTTATAGTACGTCTATAAAATGCTGTGCAGTTTACTCCACAAGCCAAAAATGTGGTCCTTACCCAGAGATAGACCTACGAAATGCAGAAAGTCTGTCACTACTGTCCTCTGGTGTGTCAATCAGTTTTAGGGTCCAATTGCCCTGAGCAAGACAAAAAAGTAATTCACATACTGATCAAGCAAAACAGAAAGTGGCTCCACGGTGTGTAGCAGCAACAGGAATCTCTTCCCTCCTGTCATTCATTCCAAACACACTTCCTCAATGCCTCCGATTGGCCGGCTCTCGTTCAGTGAGTCAGTCTCCTGAGTACGTGGCTAGTGGTACTTACGCCGTCGTCTGTGGTACTGGCTCGGCCGAGTCGACTCGGAGGGCTACTGGTGGGTATGGAAATACAAGAGAGGGGTCTGCGGTGCATCGCGGGCTGTTCACTGAGGGCCCGAGAGCGGGGGGGCAGGGGTGGATTTCGACCCCAGTCGTCCTGGAGAGCAGATTTAGAGGGAAATCCACCCTCATGGAGCGTCGGGGGTCGGGCCAGACATGCCGCAGCAGAGTCACCTTTTGGGGGTCGGGGGGGCACGGGTGGCAGGTTACACTGGGGATCAGACGGCGGGGGGACCAGGGGAGCGGCCTGAACCAGAGTCGGTACGTCTGTCCCAACCACCGTAGAATGCTGGACTGGGACAGAGTTGTATATGTCTTGCTCATTATCATCTAAGAATATACCTTGCCTGTAAGCTAAAGCCATCTCCAAGTGATCCATCAAGGGCAGCGGAGTGTCACTGTCCCTCCCCTGGACCCTGCAGGTGTCTTCCTGAGAAGGATCCATCACTGGTGGAAAAGCTTTAGACTGCAACTAACTGGAGTTCAATGGAATCGCTCATCTTCTGTCATCACGCTGTCTGCAACTTTAGGGACACAGAACAATAGAATTATCACTCTCTGACTCGGAGGTCAAATAGCCGGAACCTGATTTGTGGTATTTTCGTTAGCTAGCTATACCAGAATAAATGATCATGGTTTATGGTGCCAGCAGTAATTACAGTCATGCCCTGTTGAAATGTGAATCTTGTTGGGCTTTAAGAAACCAGAAGCGCTGTTAGACCGTTGAAAACAAAACAGCAGTCAGCCCCAGCTACAGCAGTCAGCCCCATAAAGGTGTAATGATTAACAGTGAGTGAACGGCACGTGGCCCGTCTCTAACCGGCAGAGGGGTTTGAATGTGAGCCGGCACGTTTTCCCGGCTCTTTCCCAGCTATAATCTCTGCAGTAGCCCAGAGCCCTGTCCGCCAGGCACTCAAAGTCATTCATTTGCTGGCCTTGTTGACAGTAATTATACATGCTGCACTTTGAACAGTAATCTGTGCTCACTGCACTTAGACCTTTTCTTCCGTTGTTCATTTCGTATTGTTATTTAAAAAAAAAAAAAGCATAAAAATATATGTCTATGGATTGTCAGTACTCTACTTAAAATAAATTTCTTAAAACAGACCTTAATGTCTTTGTTCTGTGTCACAAATGTCTCAAGGGTGGTAAACATTAAAACACCTTATATGAAGCAAAACAAGAGGCAGCTCTTACCTTTGTCAGGTACATTCTTCCATGTTTGCGGTATAAGCTGTCCAGCTAGCTCCATCAGATCCTGCAGACTGCTTTCCTGTGCAGACCATAAACTTACCTCACTGCACTTAGGCATCAGAGGACTTATCAAGCCTTTGGAGGGTAAAACTTACCGCCCAACTGAAGGAGAAAAAAACAGCTTCTCCCAGAAAGCATGTTCACAAACTCCAACCCCTTAATCTGATTGGTCATCTGCCAAGCTAGCTGCTTACAAGAACACCTTTCACAATACAACATGCGACGTCACCTAACAGTGTAATGCAATCCTTCTGTGAGGTTTGAGACACCTAGTGACTGCAGGGTCAGCCAATCCCGAGTAACCGGGGCTAAAGGCCTCGCTCACGGGCCCAGTGGTGACGTCACTCTGCAGACCCTGAGATTAGAACCAGTGACCTACTGCCCATATGCACAGCGTCCAACCCCACTGATCCACACACTGCTACAGACCTGTTGTTAGGTGTGTTACTAAAAATGACAACACACACGACAGGACTTCATGCTAAAGAAATGCCAAATATCTGCCGGCTGTAGAGAAAGCTGTCAGGCGAGCTTGCTGTGTACTGTACATTTACTGGAAGACCTGTCACCAAGAAAATCAAGTCCTTTCGATAAAGGCTTTGACAGATCATTACTGGAAATTGCATGAGTTTTACATTAATAATCATGATACTTATTTTCCGATTAATTATACAGTAATAATAATTTCTAATGAATTTCAGCTGATTAAAATATACATTTTTGTTGACTGACTGGCAGACTATATCATTTTTACTAATTTCATAAACGCAGCAACCCATACACAAATTTTTTTTGCATAAGTAGCTTTCATGCAGTACGTTGAAATGGCGTTCAATAGGAAGACTGAAGAAAAACGAGAAACAATACAGGCATGAAATGAAATGTGAAGTAATGTACGGTAAAAAGAAAATTAAAGGAGCCGCAAGATCTGAAGGACACAAAACCTTAAGCAAAACCTATTTATGTAAAGTGAGCGTGTTTTTAAAGAGGTTAAAGAAACCCAGGTGCATTAACTGCAAATCGAAAAAAAGAGCTTCATTCATGATCCAGCAGAGAGAATTAACGAGCATGTTCATAAGCAGCCATAAAGTGTGTATAAACATCACGTCAACCATCATTTCAGTTCATTCGTCGTTCCTTGCTCGTTCCCAGCATCAAGATAAGCGATCACATATGTCTGATGCTAAGCTAAGCTATGTGTGCGTAGGAAAAACGTAAAGCTATATGTATAATACCTTGGATGCCACCAGGACAAGATTTTTTTTCCTGTATCCAATGTATTTTAACCGATTGGATGTTTAAAATTATGTCCATTATTCTAACCTGATTATAGATAATAATAAATGATAATCGATTAAATTGGGCCATTGTGTATAATGAATTACTGATACGCTGGTATGTAAGAATGGTTTTTGATTGCTAAATTTGCCATATAAATGTAAATTGTCGGGATTCAATTATTCGTCAAAATGAAACGCTACATTGGCAGCGTTGTCTCTCGTTATATTTAACACAGCGGCGTAATAAAGGAACCCCCCTCCGCCACGCGCCGCGCGCCGCCCACGTCACAGCACACATTCCTCGCGGCAGAAGCTCGTCGTTCCTGTGCAGGAATGTCCTCCAGCAGGATGGTATTCTGTGATGGGAAAGCGAGATGACTAGGTTTTTTTTTTAGAAATGGCTTAGAAATAAAAGCCAACCCTCATGCTCTCCGAGGGCAAAGATATTGCACCATGTTAAAGACAGAAAACATCGAACATAGAAAAACTACATAAACTTCACAATTAGCCAGTCTCTCCGTTGTGTAGTCTACACAGACTTAATGTGTCATGATGACTATATGAATTGGTCATGTTATTAATACTGTCAGAAAACTTGAGCTAATTTAAAAAAAAAAAACAAATCTGTCAAGAGTAATTTAATATTGGTTTGCACGTTTCCCCCCAAATTACATAATATTACTGAGGCACATTATAAGTTTAATATAAATGTATACATTTTATTCTCTTTCTTTTATCAGAAAAGTTAGTTGCATAGTTAGTTACACAGTGAGGCCACAGTAAAGCTAATCTTTCTGAATCACAAAAACAGGGACAAAGCTATGTTACCTAATAAGCAGTGAGTATTACAGTCATCTTCAAAGTGCTGTCATAGCTCAGCCAATCCCGGTGTGGCATTTGGCATGTGAGGGCGGGACTCACAACGGGAACAAACGAATGGGTGGAGTTAGACGTTACTGATTGCGGGCAGAGTGCAGATACAGCTGCGGGGTGGTATGGAAAGCTGAGTAAGACACCACGGCGTCTGTGAAAATGGTGTCTGCTGGCGCGACTTCTGAAAGTGGGGGGAGGAAGACGAGCGCGATGAAGGTGCCTGAGCGCTCACTGCATCAGCTGCACAAAGGAGGCAGGAAAAAGGCCAAAGCGACCGCGGCAGTGTCCCCTCCACCAGGCCTCGTCCACCATCTCGATGTTCGTTATGATGTCATCTGGGTCAAAGGAGATCTCGTCTTCTCCCTCTGCGAAACAAAAAAAAAATGGACCTTTCTCCCCCATAAACAGTAAAACACTGTTAATGACATACTGCATTAATGCCTATTGAATAAGGAGATTTGGCTTGTTGCTTCCAAATAGGTGATCAGTGCTTAAGTAGTGGTTGGATGATGGGCTCCTCCTTTGAGTCTGGTCAGGGTTAGGGCTTCCTCTGCTGCCCCCTGGAGGATGGGCTCCTCCTCTGAGTCTGGTTAGGGTTAGGGCTTCCTCTGCTGCCCCCTGGAGGATGGGCTCCTCCTTTGAGTCTAGTTAGGGTTAGGGCTTCCTCTGCTGCCCCCTGGAGGATGGGCTTCCTCCTAAAGTTTCTTCCTTCTAGGTCAGGAGTCGGAAGCCTCCAGCTTGTGAGCCACATGCGACTCTGACCACGTGACTGCGGCTCCTCTCAGAACGACAGCCGCATTCACATTTTCATGTCTTAATTATGATAATACTTTTGTAAAGATAAATTATTTATTTATGGGTTAATATTATTTTTCATTTAGATATTTCTTTAGCTATATATGAATGAGGCAGTCCATCGCGCGATTCTGTGATGTTTTAACGGCATTATTTCCTCAAAGTCATTCTCTACGACGAGAGTACATCTCCAGTCTGATGGTATATATGCTTTCTGGAGTTTTCTTTATTACCTGAGATTGGATGTACGCTTCAACGTTTAAAAAAATTATTATATTTTCTCCAATTTACATATTATAGCCAGCTGAGTTAGATGACTGCAGAGCCGAAGGGCTGAGGGTGAAGACTATCGCTACAGAACTGAACAATGCTGTAATATCACCTTTGCGCTGTTACGCGTCCGAGTGATTTAAACCTGAGATGCCCCCCAAAATTGGTTTTCTTTATTTTTTTATAAGTACTTGAACTTTTGTTTTTGTGTTAAATGCATATATGCTATGACCCCTGACCTAGGGAGCTTCTCCTTGTCACTGTCGCCACTGGCCTGATCACTGGGTTCTCCTCGTCACTGTTGCCACTGGCCTGATCACTGGGTTCTCCTTGTCACTGTCACCACTGGCCTGATCACTGGGGGCTTTGAGCAGGGATAATGTAAAGTGCTTTGAGACAGTGTAATGTTGTGAAGATTGGCTATACAAATAAAATTGAATTGAAGTATCCAAATTTGTTTCTGAACCCAAAAAATGCATAGTATTGTGAGCATGATTTAGCACTGGCCTAATTCAGTCATTCTAGCGTGCAAAACCCTTTCCAGCACAAAGGACCCTAACCCTAACCCTAACCCGACCAGACCCACATCACCAAGCGGTACCTGCAGCAATGCAGCATGCCTGCTGTTGCCTCCCTAACCAGCAGTCCAAAATTCTTACTTCTGTGTGTATTTTATCCATCCAATAGTGAAGCCCTGAGAAAAGGCAGCTTCCACAGCTCTCCACTAGAGGGCTCCCAAGGACACTTACCCCCTTGATAGTCATAGAGAGCAACAGCTGACTGGCCACAAGTCAGGTCTTCGTAGTCGTTATCTGTGGATTTAAGAAACAATTTAATAAGTCTTTTTAAAAGCCTGGAGGTTCCACATCTAATGTGAGTTATTTACTGACTGATGGTACCCAGAACTACCACTCTGTTTTAGTGAAAAGTCTCACCCGCTGATGTCAGTAGTAAAGAGCTCTGAGAAGATGGTCCACCTCAATCTACAACATGTTAAAATGCACACACTCTGCAGGTGCTGCTTCTGATACTAGTGGCAATCCCTGCCTCTTCCTGATTGGCTGGCAGGACGTACCCTGTTCAGCCCTCCAAATGCGCATTCCTTTAATGTGACAGTCCAATGGAAAGGCAAGCGGTCATCTCATTACATGTGGCTATGAAACCTGGGCATTATGGGAAATGAAAGGGTCTGGATCTGTGCCAGACACCGCAAAATAAAACCAAAAATCTCAGAAACCTTGTACAGGAACAGAAATGTCCTCATAGGCTTCTTCCTCTTCTGGCTGGGGGGTTTCTTCCGGCTCCTCCTCGAGCACCGCATAGTCATCCTCCAGGAGGTCCGCAGGGCGAGGAGGCAGGGCAGGAGGCGCATCATAGTCTACCTCCTCCTCCTTCTCTGGAATTTCCTCCTGGGGGGCAGCACAAAGTCAGCATAGTAACCGGGACATTGTCTCCAGTACTGGTACCTTTATGGAACTTCCGTCAACTTATCAGCGGAGATGCACAAACAGTCTGACACGTTCTGCTTGGAGATCCTGCCTGCATGATCCAGACCGTGACTCGCGGGATGAGTTTGACCTGCATCTGTTTTCGGATGCATTTCAGAGACTTTGCTATTCCTTACACAGCCATACGCATGAAAAGCCAGACTGGAGACCCTCCGTACCTTTGCCACTGGGTCTGGCTCCTCTTTGGGAGGTTCAGGCAGTCTCCTGGGCAGTGGGGGGGTCTCTCTGGTCTCTGGAGCCGCGGGGGGCTGCTGCACCTCCTGCTTTGCATTTTCCTGCTCCTGAGGAACAGATGGGAACGTTGGTGTGCATACGGTCGTGCCCTTTCACCCTGCAATGACCACTCTGGCACCTCCTAGGATCTCTACAGTACAATTCCTGTCAAAGCAGTGTATCTCTGGTTAATGCCAGCTCTTTGCAGATGTACGTACAGAAGAAGCCAGCCATAGTGTGAACCTGTCCACAGGGAGGAGTGTGGCTCACCTGCTGTCTCCTCTGTGCCTCCTCTCGCTCCCGCGCCTCCCGCGCCTCTCTCCTGGCTCTCTCCTCCTCCGCCCGTTTCTTGTTTTCTTCGTCTGACGCTCGCGCCATATTTTCGAAGCGTGCCTTCAGATTTCCTGCCCCAAGACTTGCTGCTCACATATGTGCACACATAAACACACACACACACACACACACAGGTTTGTAATTATATCTTTGTGGGGACTCTCCATTCATTTGTATGGGCAAAACTCTAATCCCAACATGACGACCCCTAACCCAGCCCTGACCTTAACCATAAGTAACCAACAGCATCAGGTCCCCATAAATATCTGACTTGAAAATTGTCCCCACATCATCAAAATAACAGGTTTTTATTACATTGTGGCTTTTTATGGGATACAACAATGCTCACCTACTGGGGTGTATATGGAGGGGTGGGGCCACAGGGGCGCTGATAGCTGATTGGCCCACAGAGTGCCCCTCCCCTTTCACGCACCGATTCAAAATAAATCACTGGCTAATGATAAGGCTGGCCCCTCTGTATTAATTATGGCCCCTCTTATGCCCCCCACCTTAAAAAAAAACATCCTAGAATGGCCCCTCATGCTGCCAGACACTCACAGGCCTCCGACGGCTGGGTCTTCTTGTAAGCCGAGGTGGGGGCCTCCATTGCAGTAAAGGCAGCCGCGTTCTGGGGGCGACATTGTGAGGAGTCAGAGCACCGCGTGGCGGCTGAGGAGCATCGTCACGGTGGGGAGGCCATAAATGGAGGCCGGCCGCTGGTTTGGAGACTCACCTTGTCCATGCGATCCGTCTCCACCCCGTAACGGCCGCCAAAGCCCTTGGCGTAGTCTGGGAGTAACAGGAATAATGAAATGACAGTAAAACCATCTGCCTGACCACAGAAGCATCGTCTCCAGACTAGACACCACATTTCTGAGCTCCTTGACGCGACTCTGCTGTGAAAGGCGCTGTATCTAAATAACCATAACTGAACTTAATTGCCCAGTATCATTGGTTGTGTGACTAGTTTAACCTAATTTTTCATTACATAATTAGCTGTTAGCTCTCGACGGCCCCAAGCACCACATCTCGCTATGGCATGATGCTGAACCTTCATAAGGACGCGAAGCTTCGAGTGATTGGCCGGTTTTACGCGCGAGGGGTGTGGCCACCCCTGTCAGTCGGCGTCACCTTTCTGAGACTGGTGCTTCTCCGTCTCTCCCCTGTAGTCATAACCCACGGCAGCCTTGTCCACCTTCTCTTTCTCGACTCCGTACTTCCCGCCGAAGCCCTTTGCGTAGTCTGGGGCAGTACAGGGAGAGAAAATGAGGAAAAGAGGGCACATTTTAAAGTCGTTACACACACAGAAACACACAAAATATGTCAGTGATAAAATGGGGTGTTGTGCTGGGATGCTAAACGTTTGATCAGAAGGTTGTTGGTTCAAATCCCAGGGCAAGCAGTGTGGTTTCTTTGTTATGTCCCTAACCCCCAGTTACTCCAGGGACTAAGTGAACCTGCTTTCTGAAATGTACACCCCTTGCGTTAAAGCATCAGATAAATACATTAATATGAAAAGAGCATTGCTTTTTCCCTTCTCCAGCCAGTAGGGGTCACTCTAACCTTTCTGAGACTGGTGTTTCTCTGACTCCCCCTTGTAATCATAACCCAGGGCAGCTTTGTCCATCTTCTCCTTTTCCACGCCATACTTGCCCCCGAAACCTTTAGCATAGTCTGAAGGAGGAAGTACAAGAAAGACATAAAATGTAGCATGAGTACAAAAACTGAAAACATGCTTTCAGGTTAAAGAAAAAAAAAACAGAGGCTACCTTTCTGGGAGGCATGCTGCTCCACTGCTCCCTTGTATTCGAAACCAACCGCTGACTATAAAGAGAGAGACACACTATAGCTTTTACCACATGCAGACGTTACCCTGCTTTACTCCTGTGCGCGCATGACACAGAGGGGCGCCACACTATAATCAAACATCAAGTTTGAATAAGAAATACTAGCAAATGTTTGGAATAATTATTATTGTGCAGAAAATGACATTAGGCATGAATTAACCTCTGTAAATGGTTATTTATACTGCAAGTTCTGTAATAATCAGCTGAGGTGACAGAGAAAGTGGAGGAATGTTGACTTCTTACTCTGTCAATGCGATCCTTCTGCACGCCGAACTTCCCGCCGAACCCCCGCGCCGCATCTGTCTGGGAGGAGTGCTTCTCCACCTCCGCCACGTAAGTGTGGCCCACGGCCGCCTGGAGAACCGACCGTGCGTAAGGACCCGGTCACGTGTGTCAGACCGCGCTGAGCCTGCGGATCGAGGCTGCTGGCTCCCCGTATCCTACCTTGTCCATGCGGTCCTTCTGCACCCCGAACTTCCCTCCGTACCCGAAGGAGGCCTTGGGTCCCTCGTCCAGCTCCTTCTTCTTCACCTGCTCATGTTCAGAGGTCACCTTCTGCCGGAGCTCGGCAACACTGCAGGGGACGAGCAGAGAGCCGCCTCACGCTCACTCAGGTGACATCACCTCACGCTCACACGGGCGACGCCTCGCGCTCTCACGGGCAACGCCTCCTCACGCTCTCACGGGCGACGCTGCCTCACGCTCTTGTCGTTATCCATATTCCCTATCTGCCTCACATGGTACATATTTTTATTTCATTCAAATTAAATTCACCAGCAAAGGTTAATGGGAGCGCTTTACTGGCATAGTCACCCTTCCCAGAGACACCATGGTGATTAACTGGGACCTTAGACAATGTGTGGATGAGTGTGTTAGGATCCTATATCTGTGTCTGAAAGGTTACTGGTTCAAATCTGATGTCACCACAGGGCCCCTGAACAAGGCCCTGAATCTCCCAATTGTCCCCAGGACTGTCTAACCCTGCTTTCTCAAACGTGTATGTTGCTTTGGATAAAAGCATTTGCCAAACAGAAAATAATATATCAGACATGAACTTGGGAGGTGACCTTTGACCCCTGCTATCTGTCCCCCAGCAGTACCTGATGTGCTCTTTTCGGCCCGACCCCTCGATGGTTTTGGCGCCCCATCTCTGCTCCTGCTCCGACACGTCATTCTGCGATGAGGAAGTCAGACGTCAGACACGCAGAGACGCAGCACTGGGCTTCAACCGCTGCTCTCAGAGCAGTAAAGCACCCGTCAACCGAGACCCAACTAACCTCAAAGTTGGGGTCTGTCTCCCAGTCATCCCCCTCCGCGGTCACCTTCATATCGACACCATGTCCCACTACCGACTTCCACATCTAGTAAAAGCAAACATGCCCCCCCCCAAAAAAAGTCTCAGTCATATAAATATGAAATGCACACACTCACTTCCTCTTTCGCCTTATATGTCAGAGTAGAGCAACTGACGGTCTAATTTTACTGATGCCACAAAGGAAGTTGAGAGGAGCTTGTTCAAGACGCCTGCAGCTCGCGCTGCAGACGAAAGACGCGTTCGTCATTAAAATACATCCATGCCTAAAACGCAAAGTTGTCGTCTTAGGTGGTGTCTAATTCTGAGGTAATTAAGCTGCAGCGGTCCAGCAAGACACCACCAGTGCACCCTGCACGCCTCAAAAAGATGAGAACATAAAATGAATAAAGCATACTTTTATTTTAGGAAATGTTCTCTAATTCAAGATCACTAGACTTAATGGCATAATGATGACACACGCACGCGCATATATGATAACCCGTCAGATGACTTACATTAAAATTCATGAGTAAACGGAACTTACAACATTAGATTAATTTAATTCTAAGAGCCTCAAAAGACATTTTACAGTCTACCTTTAACTTACAACCCTTCGTAAACAAGGCTACCTACAACGGCGTTACTTTTACCTTCCTGAAGCTGACAGCTCTGGGGATATTACCAACACGATACAGAGTAACTCTTAAGCTGATGGAAATATATTCATCATCGCAGCTCTTCGCGTAGGCCTTTATATATTACACTTAAACTTGACTTTGATACTACTTTAACTTACTTTAACTTACTTTAATGGTATTTAGTAATAGTTAACTAAACATTACCAAAAAATGAACTGTTTCAGACTCAGGAATAACGGTTTACGATTTTAGACGTTAAAGTCTACGATTTACGGGGTAAATCAAATCGACTTATTTACAAGTCCTCAGTTAGTGATTTAAGTAGACAAGCATAATAAACTTTTAATATATTTAATCTGTAGAACTGAAAGTTACATCTTAAAAGTAAACCACTTCCTGAATTTCTGTATACCATCGATCTTTAACTCTTTTTCACGTGAAATTGCATTTGAAGAGACACAGAAAGCGTCCACAGATGATATTTACTTACGGTAACTCTTTGGAGCTGATGGACTTAATTGGGTAGCGCTGTCGGAGACGCCGCTGCAGCTCTGCACTGGCCGGGAGGAGCGCAGGCGGAAGGCTGGCCGATCAGGGCGTGATGAGAGAGGAACCAGTACAAGCCGCTGCGCTTAGGGCTCCCCCTTAATTAAAATGTCATGCAGTCGCAAAAGCTACAGACAGTCGTACGAATCCAGATAATTCTTACACTCTATGATTTATATAAAAGCGCTAAAATTAGCGGATGAGCGCTTTTCAGGTGCAGATTCCTGTCTCCGCAGTCGTTCTAAGCGCATCCATACATGGACTAACTTGCGTTGCAGATTGAACATGTACAGACTAGCTACCCTGATTCACACCAGCCGCTGCCTTCCGTATTCCTGCAATGCCAGCAAATATTAAGATGATTATAAGTTAAATCTGCATATAGTGATTCGAACCAGAGGTGTAGTGTCCTCCAGTTACTAAGCATTTTCCAGACAAGAACATGCAGCACAGATTACTGTCAGTACAGCTTATTTCCTCTAAGTTTCTTAAATACAACAATAACAAAGAGCAGTGGCCCTGCTGTAATGCAGTTCATTGTTCCTGCTTCGGGACCCCCACCCCCTCAGCCCCCATCACTTCCCCCAAGGCTATTTAAAGCTGCTCCAGAAGTGAAAGGCTCACAGAAGGAGGAGGAAAGGTTCTACCTGCCCTGGACCTCCAGACAGACAAAGTCACGCTCAGCATGGTGTGCAGCCCCAAGCCACACACACACTCTGATGGGGGGGCGGGGGGCAGGGGGGGGCCTGGACCGGCACTGGACCTGCCTGACAGCAGCCGGCTCTGGGGGCCCTTTATGATGCTTCTCCTTCACCAAGAGTAAAGCGACTAACTGGATACAAATGACTCCACAAAAGTAAAGGAGTCAACGCGGGAGAATGATGGGTTTTCTGTGCTGGGCATTTGTGTTCAGACGTGAATCTCGCCCCTGCTGACACGCCGCTCCAGTCGTACCCCTTTGCCAGTCGTACCCCTTTGCCAGCCGTACCCCTTTGCCACTCCAAGCACACGGGCAGCGACAAATTCATCTACAAGATTTCAAGATGACAGTGGTGAGGATTTTATTTCTCATTTGCTTCCAGGGAGGCACAAGACGCAACAGTCGTGGCTTTTTTAGTATTTAGACAGCTGAGTAACAGTATACTTGAGGGAACACAGCTACAGTGCTCAGCATAAATGAGTACACCCCACTACATTTGTCAGAAAACCTTTAGTTTCCTTTCAGAATCAACATTTTCTATGAGATACTATACTACAAAATACTCCCACAAATGTGGGCCATTGATTGCAAACAAGATTTGTTAATTTGCACACACAAAAA
>JAODJU010000001.1:2451756-2463104 GCA_026776725.1 Gnathonemus echidnorhynchus
TCTTTGTGATCTTGCCAGCTAATTTCGTTGTCCAGGCAACTGTACAATGACAATAAAAAGTCTTGAGTCTTGAGTCTTGATAAGGATCATTTCTAGCCCTTTTCACCCATTCCGCGATTCGGCTGATCAATCCTTGGCAGCCTCTAGGAATGTGGAGCCTCATGTGTCGAATGTACTAGATCTGCTTTGTGTATGATTCCCAGTCAAATTCTAGTGGATGGACGGATATACGCAGAAATACTGTCCCTATCAGAGTTGGGGCCATTCCGGAATGCGTTCATCAATTCCAATACACTGTCGACCTGGGCTCTATATTTCATAGGTCCTCTTCTCAAAGGACAGGATTATTAGAGACCCCACGCTCCACCAAAACACATTCCCTATGGATAGAGAGGACAGTTCCTCCCTTCCCTTCATCTGTATTTATTGCAGCTCTCAGATGTTGCAATGTGTTTGCACAGTAACAGTTCTAAATGCAACATAATGCGAATAAAATCCAAAAATAGCACAAATGCATTCAAAAGTAACAGCGGCCATTAACTGACCTCTTAACGCACACAGGAATCTTTAATGTAAGGAAAACAGGAAAACTACATTTGTTCTGCTTTTAAGTGTAATACGGCAAATAGCAGATCTTCCGGAAAGAGCCGAAATCTGCCGAGTACTGTCGAACTTCGTTGATCAAGAAGCTCCACAGCCGCTACTGCGCAGTCGCGTCAGCCGCTGCACAGGGCGTAGAAGACATGGATGGTGCGCTAAAGCAGGCGAATACCAAGCGCAGCCTCTTATAATCAAGGTAAATTTAAGATGCCTGTTGTCAGAAGTGCCTGCATCGTTACATCCGTTTGAGCGTTTGTCACAGATTGGTTAGTTAGCTTACCATGCAAGCCTTCTACATCGACGCATTGTTTAATATGCTGGTTATGAGACTCATCGCTGTTAATCTTAACTAAGCTACTTTACTTAGGTAGTCTGAGTTTCTCAGTTGGGATGTAGGTAACGGCCGCTGTGCGAACGCGCAAGACGCCGACCTGCCTTTGGACTCTGCTGTCACTGGGCAGCTTTGGGTGTTTTGCTGTCACTGGGTGTTTGATATTTGCCCTCACTTTCCGGGTTTTAATGTTGTACTTAGAAATACTGCCAAGGCATCAGAAAACTGCATTTTGTCGGCTGCCGTGATTCACAAAATGAAGGAGGGAGGATCTAAATGCAATATTAGCTAAAGAAAAAAGGAACGATCTTTGATTTTCATGATTCAGTCAGCATGAGCTCTAAAAGCCATTTGCAAAATGGGAAAAATTGAGCATCATATGAATAATTCAACCAATCCTCTTTTACTCACTCACTTCTCTCTCTCTCTCTCTCCGTATCTCTCTGTTAACTCTTAATAGTCTTTACCAAAAATGGCCGGACATGGCTCTAAGGTGAATTTGCTCATTAGGTGTGGCAGGCAGCTTGGACAGAGCCTCTTCCTCCTTGTACACTACATCAGTGTGTTTGTGAGCTTGGTGGCACGCTCCGTCAGCCTCCTGATGGTGTTTGCACGCTGGACAATTGCACTGTCTCACTACACAGCGGCCACCTTTGACACTCTCTATAAGTACCTGCACTGGTGGAGCAGGAGGGGCGGAGTCAGCATGGATGTCCACCCTGGGAGTGATGCCGAGTCCGACTGACTCCGCCAGCCAGTCCCTGGAATCTGAGAGGCCTCCGGGGGATCGTGCCTCTGCACTGAGCCGAAGCAGAGACTGAACTCCAGAAGAAGTAGAGGAGGGTGCGAGGCAGCAGATCATTGTCATCCCTGGGGACTCCGGGAGACCCATAGATACGCCAAAGTGTGACAACATTGATCATCGTGGTGGTAGAAGATGATCACAGGCCAAGCAGAGACGATTCAGTGTCAGATAACATCCAACACATCGTAGTGCCCTGTCGTCAGCGTAGCACAGCCTGGCATGAAGCTGTCCGTTTCTGCTCGTGATCGATGGCACTGCACCTCAGGAATGCCAGGCTGCATCTCTGTGACGGAACGCCTGTCTGTCTCTGGCCATGGACATGGGGGGGGGGTAGCAGCAAGTTAAAGTTCGACATTTTTGCCATGAACCACAGGAAAGGGGGCGGGCATGAGGTCCACTCGTCTGTCTGCCTTTTAAATACTCAGCGTGGTATTTTGTTTTAAAAAAAAATGCCCCCCCCGGCCCATTCTGCGGATTTTCACACACTATATACAATAACTTTTGGTAAAACTGTTCATAGTAGACATATTCTATGTGAAAACTGAGACTGTTTGTCATACAAAATTAAATAAACATGGATATCCAGAAGATGTTGTGGCACGCGTGCCCCCCCCCTCTGCCCCCCGGCAGGGACGCCTCTTAGCGCGGCAAAATAACTGCTAGAAGCCAGAGAACAGATACACACGGGATTAGAAAAAGTCATTTGCTGAAGACATGTGCTTCCAGAAATCCATTTATGACCCGGCTTACAAATTATATGATTTGTCATTTTAGTCCAAATGAAACTGCTTGCTGTATGCCCCACCCCACCCTACCCCCCAAGGGTGCAAACTGCCCTCCCCTTCTTTATTCTGGCTGAAAATAAATGGGAAAACATGCAGAAGTATTAAATAAGCTTCCCACCTGTCACAGTGCCTCCGATAACTGCGGGGCCTTTATGTCTGTTTGCTGGCATCTGCTGTAATAGCCCTAGTGAGACACGCTAGTGCGTAGTGTGGCAGCCGTTGACGGTACAGAGAGAGCATTAGTGACGCATTGAGCCCAGTAGAATAAGGCCTTCACTGTGAAAAATATGGCAGAGCGAGCCTTTCACACTGGATCATAAGCCTGAAGTCAGCACTGCATTCCGAACGTGATGCCAGTGCAATCATGGACTGCAGAATGCATCTGAATTGGGGGAGGGTTGGAATATTCACAGATAGATATTACTGTTGTATGACTGCAGAACAGTTCAAAGTTTTATTAATAAAATTTTATTGGTCTGCTTTAAATAATTTGCAAGCAGTTTTTTTCTTGATTGTTCATCACTGCGTTCTTAATGATGCACAATGCATGATGGCGATGATATAATTCAGTCAGTCGAGTCATTTTATCTGTCCTGGCAATCAAAGCGATCAATCTGTTAACCAAATATTGCAGTGTGCCACTGAAACATCTGGAAATACTCTGTTTCTGTGAAGGACCATTATGCTTCACTAGTTTGTAGAGAGGAACTTTCCACTGACTGAAGCTCTGTTAGTGATGAGTTTATCGCAAACGACGGGCAACGCTCTACTGGGCTGGGAGGAGGAGTCAGAAAGTGCATCTCTAAGCCGTCTAATCACCTCTAGTGGATTATTGTCAGCGATTAGCCACAACTTGCTATAAAAGTCCCTCATGCTGTAGTTCGGGTCCCCAGATTGGTGTGACTGAGAGGAGGAATCACTTGGCAGTATCAAAGGTACAGCAGCTTCGCCCATCGCCCCAAGACATGGGCAATGCGAACAGCTGCACTGTGGACGACCTACAGGCTGTGGAGATGCACCTGTGGTACAAGAAGTTCCTGACCGAGTGTCCCTCAGGTCAGCTGACTCTGCACGAGTTCAAGCAGTTCTTCGGCTTGCGGGGGCTCGACCCCGAGGCCAGTGCCTATATCGAGCAGATGTTCCGCACCTTTGACATGAACAAGGTAGGCCAGGCGTCACTGCTGACCAACACTGAGGACCAGGGTCTTGGTGTCACCAAAGGTGTTTATATGCAGGCAGAACAAAACCTAACTGAAGCTTAACTGAAGGGCAAATTTCCAAAACTCAAAATCGGTACATTTTCTGTTGATCTTAAGACGGGGACCATCAATGATCTAAAGTCAGTCTTCGTCATGTGATTCGTGTTGTGAACCGAAACTCTCCAAGCCCACAAAAATTGTCCAATATATTGTGGACTGAATGGGTTATGGAAATTTGTTCTGTAGCTATACACACTTTGTGCACAGCGCTGGTGTTTAGGGCGGTGATGAGATGCGGACTGTTTGCCTACAGGCTGGACTCTTGTAATATTTGGACTGAACATCAAACAAAAGCTTAACTTCTATAAAATATTCAGGAACTGTTATTATGGCTCCATAACTCATTTTCAGCTGTACCGTGTCGCAGAAACAAGGGTTAGCCTTGTGAGGGACACTATAATGGCAAGTACAGAGAGTCATTTTGTAAAATTAGCCATGTAATAATCAGTACGGCATGAAGACATTTAGCTATCAGTTATGAACAAACATTATGGTAGTCAGTTACAGCTCTGGAACATTTTACCCACAATTACTTTGAGCACAATGGCATTATCTAAGGAAGTAACTATCATTACAAGCCCAGTGAAACCCCTCACACCATGCATGACTAAGTCTGCAGTGATGGTGAAATATCATAGTCATATACATTCTGGATAAAAAAAAACACAATAATAAAAATATACTCGTCTTAGGATAACAGTGAATATTTAGCATCCCGTATTTCTCATATTTAAGATACACTAAGCCTAAGGTAAGAGTTAATGAGTCATCCATCTGCTAAATTATTGTTTTATACTGTATCAGGCAAGAAGTACCCCATAATATTTTAGAGCGCTGCTGAAATTCTATTATTGGAGAACTAAAATGAAAATTCAGATAGTACTTTTAATAAAATGATCATTATTTGCAGTATTTGATAGTATGCCTAAGTAAAAAACGTGAAGAATCGCCATGGTTATTAACACATTCATCTATCAGCAAATCCCAGCCAAGCAAGAACATCGAATACCTGGTTCAGGTGCTGGGAGGGAGCAAAAACATGGGCTGTCTGGGGCCCCCTGAGGGCCGGGATGAGAAATACTGGTCTAAGGTGCATCTACCCCAAGCCTGAGTGCAGCTCCACCCCCTGGCAGGACGGCACCATCGACTTCATGGAGTATGTGGCGGCCCTGAGCCTCGTCATGCGCGGGAAGATGGAGCACAAGCTGCGCTGGTACTTCAGGCTGTACGACGTGGACGGGAACGGCTGCATCGACCGGCACGAGCTCCTCAACATCATCAAGGTGCGGGCACACACGCGTACCACACGCGTACCACACGCGTACCACACGCGTAAGTGCCGGTGTGAGCAGAGCCCATGGGGCTGCAGTCAGTGGCATCACATCTTCATGGTGTCACACCTGCTTCACTGTAATCACTCAGCCTCGCTCCCCCCCCCCAGCACACCTTCTCAGTGCATTATCTTCCTGTGGGGGTGTAGCATTAACACTGGGGGACATTTATGCAGTCAGCACCCTGCCTTTCTGCGCCCGGTCCCTCCTGGACAGAACGCCCAAATCAGACTTTCATCGCAGTACAGAATGTGGGCTGTATACGGCTCAGCTTCCCCTAGCAAACCTGCTTCCTACTGTGGGATTTTAAATTATTTCCCAGCACTGATAAGATTATCTACTTTCTAGCCCTTAACTTTTCCATCCCTCCTGTCCTCCTTCCCCCTCAGGCCATCAGAGCCATTAACGGGAACGAAACTCAGGAAGTATCAGTGGAGGAGTTTACCAACCGAGTGTTTGAGAAGATCGATGTCAACGGTGACGGTGGGTGCGCTTCCTGTTTCTCGGAGTTAAAGGTCACCTTACACACACAGGCCACATTGATTCCCCTGCTAAACTGCGTGCATCATAACTCACAGCCCTGCGAGATGCTAGATCACATACAGGCTGTATAAGAGGGATCCTCTTCAATCGGCTTCTCGCTCCCCCCCCCAGGCGAGCTGTCCCTGGAGGAGTTTGTGGCCGGGGCACGCAGCGACAGCGACTTCATGGAAGTCATGATGAAGAGTCTCGACCTCTCCCACATTGTCGCCATGATCCACAACCGACGGAACAGCGTCTAGCCCCCGGCCACCCCCACACTAGGCCAGACCTAGAGCTTCCCACTGCTGAGCAGGGCAGGTGCACCCCCCCTTGATCAGAATAAGCAAGTCAGAATTGCTCCAGTGGGTCGGGACTTGCCATGGATGGACGACGACTTGGACATCACAGGCAGGGGGGCTGCAGATCGGGCCGATGGCCACTCGGATGATGCCAAGACTAATCAAAATTCCTAACTTTGCAAACCCAGTGACTACGAAATGCTATGCTGGCCCTTTAAGTGCAGGCTTTTGGACAAGCATGTCCCTGGAGGTCACGTGACCTTTAAAGAACAAGGCACCCCCTGCCAGCCAACCAAAGAGAATGCAAATGCACAGAAAGGAATCGGGTACTGAAAACCACCATGTTGGAGGAGAACTGTCACCATGGCAACATGTGCTTATTGCGCAGGAAGTCAGAGCTTAGCCATCACTGGAAGTGCCAGTGGGAGGGCTTACAGTGTTATGTAATGCCGGCAGCACAGTGGCACCCCCCACAGGACCAGGGTTCGAATCTCCACTCCAGCTCTACCAGTGAGGAGTTTGCATGCTCTCCTCAGGTTATAGGGTCTCCTCAGCATTGTCTGGTTTTCACAGTCCAAAAACCTGCTATAGGTTTATTGGAGTCATCAAACTGTCCATAGGTGTGAGTGATTCCCCCTGTGATGGGTGACCGCCACATGCTGGGTTGTTCTCTGCACTTAGAAGGTGGAAGGGAACAGCAGTCATAGAGACCGAACATGCGAAACAACTAAATACTTGTATTTACTTTATGAAATAAGCAGTTTCAACTGCCTGAAATTCCCATTTTTCCATGTATGAGATCCTCTAGGGACCTGTGCTGATTTCTGGACCCTGTTCCGCACACTATAGGCCACAGTTATGTAGTTATCATTAAGCATCAAGTTTGAGGCTTCAGCCTTTCTGCAACCTTTTAACTTCAAGTATTAAATTATGTTACACACACCTGGTGTGGGAGAACCGTGGCAGATTCATGCATCGTGACCCTATAATTGGTCAGACACCTAAGTAGCATCACGTCTTCATGACAAAGAAATGTAATCAAATGGGCCAGATAGTCATATAAACACAACATGTGAAACAACTGAATACATGCGTTTACTTTATGAAATAAGCAGTTTCAACTGTCTGAAGATTCCTGTTTTCCTATGTATGAGAAAACATGCAGAAGAAGTACTTTTAATTAGCACAAAATTGATGTAAATCGATAATGTAAAAAAGTTATGAAAATATACCGAATAGCATGTAGTACTGAAATGTACTTTTAAAATATCCAGTAAACCTGCCAAATGACTTTTTAATTGTGTGTGCAAGTACAAACTTGATTCATAGCTGGTTCAGACCCGAGTGCTTCAGCGGGTGATTATCCGTCACCGTTTTAATGTCAGGCCTCAGTCTGGAACATCATCCTCCTCCTGACCTACTGTTGCTGCCGTTTGGCTAATTAGGCCTGATTGAGAACCAGACTCAAGCTGTCCCAGGACTCCGCTCGCTTGAGGATGTAAAAGGTTTAACTGAAAGCCGTACATAAAATGTTACATGTACTGTATTCTTACGTTTCCTCCATCTTCTGAAACAAATGCTTACTCATTCTATTTGTTCTCTGGTCACTTGTTCTAAAATTCATTCATTAAAAAAATTAACAGTTATTAAGAGGCACAGATAAGTTTGTTATCCCTAACAATATTTACTTGAACACATCTAAAGTCACTGACTAACATTTTCAATTAAAACTTGAATCATTCATTTCCAATTATAAAATTTATGTTTTTAAAAAAGAAATTTAAACCATTTGCAGTAAATTGGCAGATTTCATTTACCCACAGACCTCATCCAAACACACCTGCAACCATTTTCATACCATTTGTGTGATCTGGCTCAACTTGGAGTACCCAAAAGGCCGAATTAGATGCTTTAAATGATAATAGCCCAACATGAAATAGTTTTCACTTAAGGCAAAAGTATGTTGACGATTCACCAATATAATTAAATCACTGACCCTTTTAACCTGAGAGATAATTGCCTTGAAGGTATTGACCTCTCATTAGCAATGACCCAGTAACCACAAAGCAGATTCTACAGCTGTTCCTGGAAAATTCCCTGTGAGCCGATTCATCAAGCGATTGCGAGACACAGCAAACTTACCGTGCACAGCCATCCAGAGCTCAACGGACTCATTCAAAACATTAGCCGTGCCCAAATTCAGGAGCTGCATCCTTTGAGGGACATGGTCTATGTAGCCTTTTCAGGCTGCGTCCTGTGATGGGATTGCAAGTACTAACTTTTATAAGTAGCACTGTGCAGTTTTTCATGGGACACTGTAATCCACCATTTACAGTTGGATATCATTGTCTGCTACCATTTTGGCTTTAGGAGACTAGCTGTCAATAATGTAAAGGGAACCACAGGTCAGGCTGTATGGGTGAGGCCCTGCACAGCCCTCATGCAGAACCTGCCCCCACCCCAGCAGCGTGCAAGTCTCAGTGTGGCCATCAGCACCCTGCTGTGTGATTATTGCCCTCCCCTACACAGCACACCACTGCATCAACAGCTGCTTCAGCCTCCTATAATTCACACAAACCCATTCAGATGCAGGCCACCATCCAAGCACTTCTGCACTTAACTTTGTCTAAATCCACCCACAGTCTTAACTTCTCCAGTTTACTCAACAACGGAGAGAAACTCAAAATACTATATTGTGATGTGAAAGCTGATCTTTATTTAGCAATTAGTGACCCAAAAGAACCATCTGGACACTCATGCGAGGCCCCATCAGCACCATCGTTTGCTGCTGTACCCAGACTGCAGCTCTCTGCGTTCTTACCTTAGGCCTGAACTGCAACCTTTGATTCTATTCTTTCAGTTCCTCATATGTTAGAAACCACAAGATAAGACATTAATATGTACAGGTGAGGTTTTTTTCCCCCTAGCGTCTGCAAAAATGTATAGATAAATGTCATTATTAGTACATTGAACCATCTTTGGATGGCTGATCCTCTAGGAGCCTGTTCCACACACTATAGGCCACATTTCTGTAGTTTTTCATTAAGTTTGAGGCTTCAGCTTTTCTGCAACCTTTTCAACCTTTTAACTTCATGTTAAATTATGTTGTTACACACACCTGGTGTGGGAGAACCGTGGCAGATTCATGCATCGTGACCCTGTAATTGGTCAGACGCACCCCTAAAGACATTAAACAAATGTAATCAAATTGGCCAATTAGCAAATTGCTATCAAGTGCAAATGAGCCATTTGATTGGTTGGCATGGGTGAGGCGATTGGCTAGTTGCTTAGTGACTCCTTGATAGGTTCATCACTAACAGCAGGTGCAAAGGTAACTCATTCAAGCTGTGTGCTAACAACAGGCTGCTCCCCCCCGCTGAAGGATGGTGTTCTGTGGTGTTAGGCCTCCTCTCTGGAGGTGCCTGGCTGTGCTGCTGTGTGCCTGCATGCTGCTGCCAGGCCTGCTCTGTAAGAACCTGCGCTGCCTCTTCTGCCCCCTGCAGGCGGCAGATAAGACCTGCAAGCCCATGTATTCGGAGTGTCTGCCCCAGGAGGTGTGCCACAAGGCGACGGGGCGCTATGGCAGCTACGGGGTGCTCGCCAGCCGAGGCTGCGTCGCTGAGAAGCAGTGCTCCACGGGGAGCCGCATCTTCTACATGGGCGTCAGCTACAACCTGAGCTACAGCTGCTGCAGCATGGATTTCTGCAACTCCAGCCCGGCAGCGCCCCCCCCCCTGCTCCTACTCGCGCTGCTGCCTGCCGCCGCCGCTCTCCTCCTGGCCGGCGGGACTTGCTAGCCCTCAGACTCGCTGCGACATGTGCGTCTTCCAGCGCATTTCTTTCCAGTGACGGCCGTCTCTCTCTCTGCCGTGCCGCTTCACAAATGCAGTGAGCCTTCTGCTCGGTTTGTGAGCGACCAAGCCCTGCACTGGCACAGTGAGGCGACTTCACATCCTATCTGTGTATCCTGCACCATTATGGGCACCTGGTATGTCCATGCAGGCTGCTGTGTGTTAAAATACAATCGTTTTCCTGTAACAAGTAATGGAGCCATTTCAAAATTTGAAATGTGATGATCTTTGTCATATGTCCTGATTTTTATTTAATTTTAATACCTTTTGGGGGTAAAAAAAGAGAGCTTTTCAGACTCCCTTAAATAATAAATGTAACCCATCTGTACTTTTAAATATGGCGCTGTCCTTTTCTTGATACTCATTCCCTTTCTGCTGGCTGTCTTCATACCATAAAGCTGCTGGCTCTGGGGGGGTTGCAATGCATCCGGAATTCTCTGAGGCTAGTTGGGATTATTGCTTCCCAGGTGTGTCAGATTCCTGTGAAGCAGCACGTAAACACTAACTGAAATATGTTACAGCAAGTCTGAAGAATGTTCTGAAATGCATTCCTTGTTATACAGCTGATTTTTTATTTTTTTTTTAACCCAAAGCAGACAATACATATTTTATATGACTATAATTTCATTAAATCACTTTCCCTGCTGATTCCCTCAACCAAAACAACACACTTGTACTAGTTTTCTACAGCTGGGCTGGGATTCACTGGGTCAGTAGGAGTTAAAACCATTTTCTCACGCGGCCCTGTTGTGGTAGGCTTAGGGTTAGCCTCTGCACATGTATGACTACTCAGCATCTCCCCCTGCTGGTAAACAGTGCAACATTTGGGGCCATTTAAATGTTTACATTTATATCAGCACAGAGCCCTGACAGTCTGCCTGCACAACATGATAGCACATTGCATGTGACGTATATTATGTGTTTATATATTTGCCCAAACACCTTGTTTACCCCTTCCTGACGTGTTCTGTGTTCGTATTCTCCCTCTATCTCATGGTGCTTCCAACAGTAGCAAAGCTGTGCTAAGAAGCACTTCCAGCGGCTTTGGTTGTGCGGCAATAAAGATTCTGATCCTGATGGTAACTAGCAGGGTGACTAGTCTCTGTCCCAAACTGTCACATGGTCTGATGCCACACACACACACACCAGGCAAGGCAGTGAGGTTCGGACTGTACTTTAATTTCCCTTTTATAAGGCTGCTGGGGGCCTCCATAGTGGATATACACACATTTATATATATATTTATATACAGGAGACTGGAGTTACACTGGGATCAGGGAGGAGGACTCCACCATACACAGACTGCAAAACAACACAGACGGGGCGGACAGCACCTCAGGGAATCGGAAATAAACGGAGAATCTGGAGTGGGGGGTGGGAAGGAGGTAATGATACGAATGAACCAGGGTGGATCATCACAGCCAGTGTGTGGCTCAACTGCCTAATAACTTAACACTAAAAAATAACATCTCATACACAGTGCATCTTAAATATGTTAAATGAAGAATTTTTGCCATAAATATCTGCATTTTGGGAACTAACATATATAAAAAATATTTTTAAAA
>JAODJU010000001.1:2463204-2482363 GCA_026776725.1 Gnathonemus echidnorhynchus
AAATATGTTAAATGAAGAATTTTTGCCATAAATATCTGCATTTTGGGAACTAACATATATAAAAAATATTTTTAAAAAAACCTAAATTGTAAATGTTTCATTTTTTTCTTTCCCTTTGTTTTTTCGTTCATCTTCCTCCGAGGCTTGACTATCCTTAATATCAGCCGTCCAGTAATAGAGGAGGGGGAAAAAACGAAAACAAATCAACATTAAGTTTAAAAAAAAAAAAAAAAAAAAAAAAAAAACAACAACAAAGACAAGTAAACAGAATAGCACAATCAACTCGTCACAAACTGAAGTCACAGACGCACAGAACAGCAAGAACACAATACTCATTATCGCATCATAATCGTCGCCGTGGCGATGCTTCTGGGCCCCCACGATGAAGGGAGCCCCCAGTTTCACTCGGATGCCTCTCTTTACAGATGCCTTTATGCTTCACAGTGTGGTTGAGGAAGGGTAAAAGGTGAAGGCCAGGCTTGTATCGTGATCATGGCAGTGAGAATACTAACAGCAACAATAATGAATCAATCAAACCCGAAAGTCCACAGGAAGTAAACAAAACGGCTGGTTTGTCGCAAGTCCTTCCCGTCGGCATTTCTCGGGAAGGCCTTGAGTGGCTGGCGCTCTTCGAGCTGTCTGATTGGACGGCCCATGCATCAGTCAGAGAGTGGGGGGTGGGTGGTCTAAGGCTGGTCAGAATCCTCTGGTTGGTGGAGCTCTTCGGGACGTCGACGCCATCAGCACAAAGTGGTGGAGGAGGGTTATGCGTCAGCCGGCGGGTCACAGTGCGAGCGAGGCCGTTCGGCGCATTTCAGGCATGCTGCCGCAGAGCCCGCCTCTTCCTGCTGTAGTAGTGCCGCAGGTTGCTCTGCCGCGAAAAGTTCACCATGTAGTTTTGTTTGCGGGTGCTAAGCGAAAGGGGGGTGGGGAGGGAGAGGAAGAGGGGCAGGGAAGCATTGATTAATGGCCCGCGCTCAGAAGGAGCTGCGAAGACGAGGCCCTTTGGAAGTTTCCCCCATAACCCCAAACACTCCACACTCAGAGGCGTCCTTGCCATCGACATCACCACCGCCATCACTCCAGCAGTACGCTGAGCAGATGTTCAGAATCAGCTCAGATCTCCGTCCTCTTTAGGGGACCTGTCTGGGCAACCACGCACTGGGTTAGGGCACCATCTGTGTCGCTGCTTGCCTGCGTAATGACCAGCATAATCGCTTGGCGTCTCCTGCCTTTTATAATGAGGTGGAACAGAGCGGGCTCTGAAAATGTCCTGTTACCCTTGACTGTTAACCTCTCCCTCACCCCAATGTAGGCCTGCCCTTCCATGAAGTTCCCATCTTTTCTACACTGAAAAACCAATGGCCAAAGCAGAACATTCGTAATTATTGGCTAATACGATGAGGGTGTCTGACACAAAACGCTCAATGACAAGCTCAGTGGATCTACGGACAAAGTTTCTGCATTCCCGTGTGAGTGTTTGAGGTCATGGCCGAAATCAACTTGAAGACAGAAGGAGGAAAGAGAAAAGAAAAAAATGCCATGAAAATTGATTTTGCTTAGCCTGTCATTGTCTCTTCCTTCCAGCAGGGCGGTGCCAGTGAGTCAAGAGCAGCCGGGGCAGGTGTAGGGCTCTGCAAAGCGGTGTGGGCAACGGAGTGGGGAGGTGGTTGGTGGCAGAAGGGCTTACAAAGGGAGGGGTGGAATGAGCAGTGGGACACGTTCCCCATGTCCTCGAACTTGAGACTCAAGCTGGGGACTCCAGGAAACTCCGTGACCAAAGAAGACTGAGTAAACGGAGCGTGAGAAGCAAAAAGCTACAGACTGTGAAAGCCATGCAGGATGTAAAGAGAAGTGGAAAAGATACCGGTCATGTCAGAGTTGAGCTGTCATGAGTGGACTTGTGCATTTGGTCTGTAAGACGGCCTGGTAGATCATCACATTGGACAAATGTTTTGAGGCCTATATGACCGATTAAATGTTGGAATGAAATGGAGAAGGCGGGGACTGACTCGGATCAAACCTTCCCCATTTCACTGTGCAACATGTCCACTGTCCAAAGTGCATCAGCAAGGATCAACACCCCACAGATATCTGCGTTCCAGTGACGTGGCACAAGATACTGTGGGGTGGGTCACAGCAGTATAGTCTTCCCCTGGAAACCATGTTAAACTAACACCCAACACCAAGGGCATAACTTTAGGTTGAGCAGTGTGGGAGGTTGAGATCACCCAGTTAAGGGGGTCCAGGTGGTTGTATTGACTGGTTTTGATTATTCGGAGTTTACAACCTCCTCATCTCCCCCATAATATACACCCATGCCCAACACCCAACACTCAACCACACCTGAACAAGAACAACGAAAACTAAAAGCTCACAAGCATCCAACAGGCTAAGACTGACTACACAAATACTTAGGAGATGTAAACACAAACAAAATGAAATGCATGTCAATGGGCTAATATCATCTATCCATGACAATACAGATATGTGAAATGCCAGTCCCCATTTCACAAGACCTGATCTGTTGTCCCACACACCGAAGCACCCTCAGAGATCTTGTTGAATCATTTTAGAACACAAGTAAGTACTTGTGCAGTCCAGCCATCCTGGCCCTGCTGTAGGGCACCGCAGCCATGGCTCACTTCAATGGTTCCTCAGAGGAACTGTCACTGAAGATGCGTGCGGTGGAGAAAAAGCTGTAGGCAGAACACTGCTGGCCTTTGTCTTTCAGCTAAGCTTACAGAAAGTCCCAGAACGATGACAGTGTGTCCCATGTGACTCTGGTAGGGGCTGGGGCGTCATGTAAGCATGATGGGTGGAATGGGCACATTCTGGAAACGGCGAGCAACTTACCTGACTCTACAGCCATAGGACAGGGAGCAGAATGCAGAAGAGAGCAGAGGTTAGAGCGCGAGAGGGGAAGGGCGGGAGGGGGCAGCTGCCTCGCAGGAAGGTCTTGGTGGGCAGAAGACCCGGCCTGGAGGGGCAGTGCAGGGAAGGAGGGACTGAACTGATAATGAGCAGGAGAAAATGAGGAAGGGAATAAAAGAGGGACAGAGAGCAAGAGAATCAAAGGGAATGAGAGACAGAGCGATAGCAGAGAATGAGAAAGATTGGAAGGTCAGGGAGACCAGAACATGCCAACCAAATCATGGCCGCCAGGAGTGAGACAAAACAGGGTGAAAGGCAATGAGAAATCAGTCAGGTAACTGGAGATGAAGAGCACTATGAAGCAGAAATGAGGTGTGATGAGGGGATGAGGAGGATGAGGAGTGATGAGGGGATGAGGAATATTGAGGAGTACTGAGAAGTGATAAGGAGGATGACAAGGATGACGAGGATGAGGAGTGATGAGGAGGATGAGGAGGATAAGGAAGATGAGGAGTGATGAGGAGGATGAGGGGATGAGGGGATGAGCCTGGACAGGGATTTAGGAGAAGGAGAAAAGCCAATCATGGACGGGATTGCCTGGAGGAGAGCTGTGCAAACAGCAAAGGAGGTAACAGCAGGCTCCAGCCTGCTCAGAACCATGTGTTGTACCTCTGTAGGATTCCTTTCACTGTCTTGGTGTCAACTAGAGTGATCTAGAGGAAATTCTCACAGGCAGAAGTGAACCTCTGGCAGCCTGTGCAAACCCTATACTGTACCCCGCAAGTGGGGTGGAAATGTCTGTGGACCTATCAGTGTTTGGACATCAGCTGGCAGAAAGAGAAGCAGGGAGGCTACAAAGCCAAACCATTCCCCATCCCCTGGAGGAGGTCTTCAAACTCTCTGGTTGCAGCCTTAAGTGTAGAAAGCTGCCAAAGAAACAGCTGAATTGTCATAAGCCACATTGTGCCTTGTGTTCTTCATGCCCCCAGATGAAGACTCACACTCCCCACACTGGAAAGTCAAGGTTGTGGCACAACATCCAGCAGACATAGGTACTCTTTGAGAAGAGAAGGTATCTAGTGACTATGGGGCACTGTAAGGAGCAGCAGAGGCCTTAAGGCAAGTCATCCTGGTGAAGGAGGCATCCCAAGACTCAAAGAGAACTTCAGATGATTTCAGGCGTAATACGGAATAATCTGGAAACTCGAAGTGAGTATACAGTTGAGAATGTGAGATGTTGTGTTGTTTGAGAGCCGGCTGACAAGTAGAGGGACAGAGAGTTGGTGCATGTGAAGCAATTTGGGACCATCATGATGAGAATGAGGAAATGTACTCACAGGACAACCTCGATATGGTCCAGGGCCCACTGGTCGTGGCCAGCACCGTCATGACGGGGCTGCCACCATCGGAGCTCCACTCCTGTCACTCTCGCCTCGCTGAGGGACGAAGGAGAAGTGGTTGGCAAGTGAGAAGTTACCATTACACATGAACCCAAGTTGTCATGTCTCCAGGTGGGTATTAAAGCTGTATGCGTTAATGCATGTGGCAGACCAAACATACATTATCCAGTGGGTTCATCAGGATTTCAGACTCTATTTTCACTGAACTGTAATAAACGTCTATTGACCAGTCAATGTTAATGTGACAAAGAAGATGTTTTATGCTATGCTACATGCTAGGCCTGCTCTAGCTTGCATATGACATTTTAACAACTAGCCAAGATCAACTATAGCATGTTGTGGTGCATCAGAACATCGGGTCTGCCTGCACTCACAGTGGGATGTTGTAGGAGACCCTCTGGGCTCGGATGAAGTCCTTGGGTTGATGTTGGGCGATGACATGCCAGCTGACTCCATGGTTGACGCTGTACTGCAGCAGGACAGCCCGATCCACTGTGTCAGGCCGGTCCAGGGCCACATTGCAGCTGTCCGTCTGGGACGTGCTGCCGATCTGCAGCACGAACATGATCTTGCTGCATGGGAGTGAAGGTATGGAGTCAGAGCACCATCATGACCTGTAGCCAGGATCATGTAGACATCATCATCCATGACACCACTCAACATATGAGCACCATCAAAGATACTCATGGTCAACAACATTATCACAGCATTATTTATTATTTCTCAGTGGGTTATGAACCACTGCCTGTCTCTGGAAGGTTGTGGGGTCAAATCTCAATAGCCCGCAGAGTAATCTTCTGACCATTAAGCCCTTGAGAAAGACCCTACACCACCACCTCTCAAGGGATGCTGCAATCTGACCCTAAAACATTTACCACTCATTTATCACTTGTACTGAATATATACATGATTCAAATCTATCATGATGTACCTTTGCAAAGGTTTCTCAAGTTGTTAAAGGGGCAAGAAGCTTGCTAGTTCCTTGCTGCTTTGTCTAGGTTTATAGCATATCAGGTGATGAATCAAACTCAAAATCAAGGCAGTTAGAGTCCTGACCTCCAATAACATAACAATTTCATGCCTCACCATTAACCACAAATATCGAGTGGCAGCCTAAAAAATAGTAGGACATTTTGCAGAAATGAACCTAATTCATGAAGCTTTCTCCGCACCTTGCCCTGGTGAGGTCCAGAGGCTTGGTGATGGCCTGCCTCATCTTGCAGCCGTTGAAGTAGAGTGAATCGCCATGGGCATGGGGAGAGAGCTGGCCGCACCCGTTACCCACACCTCCTCCCTGGATCAGCTGCCAGCTCTCATCAGACACGGCGCCAGACTCAAAGTTGTCCTTGATGGAGCTGGAGAGGTCGGTGCTGGACAGGGAGCAGTCATCACCTTAAGGAAGAAGGAGAAGAATGAGGCTTGATGGAGATACCAACAAAGCCAGTCCCAGCACCTATGTGACTGGCCAAGAGAAGCTCAACAGAGATGCCAACGAGGCTGATCTCGGCCCCCCTGTGACGGGCCAAGAGAAGCTCAATGGAGATGCCAATGAGGCTGGTTCCGGCACCTACACAACGGGCCAAAAGAAGCTCGATGGAGTCACCAGAGAGGCCAGTCCCAGCACCCACATGATGGGCCGAGAGAATCTCAACGGAGATGCTGATGAGGCTGCTCTCAGCACCCACTTGACAAGCCTAGACGGCCTACAAGGCTGATCTCAGAACCCATGTGATGGGTCGAGAGAAACTTGATGCATATGCCAATGAGGCTGGTCTCAGCATCTTCATGATGGGCCGAGAGAAGCTCGACAGAGATACTGACAAGACCTGTCTCAACACCTGTGTAACAGGCCATGAGAAGCTTGACAGAGACGCCAACGAGGCTGGTCCAAGCACCCACGTGAGAAGCCGAGAAAAGGTCGACATAGACACCAAAGAGGCCAGCCCTGGCACCCATGTGACGGGCTAAGAGAAGCTCGACAGAGACGCCGCCCACATGATGAGGCTTTTCTTTGAGACATTTCCATTCACAGATTTCTTACTTGACAGATATCAGTCTTGAAGATTATCATGTCAAACTTCCTTTATCTTTTTGAAAAGTCTTCGCACAGCCCACTACTAGAAACTCCACAAGCCTCACCCCCTACCCCTCGCAGTTTTCATCTCTCTAACTGCTCAGCAACTTTCTGTGGAACCTCAGGATCCTTGAAGGCTGTTCCCAAAAGATGCCATGATAGCCCTGGGTTCTCCATAACGTAGATGGTAGGTGTGAATTTATAATACACAGTACAGGCATGCAATTGCTTTGACAACCCTTATATGACACTTTCACACACATATGAAACCGTGCAGATTTCCGTAGCTGGTGTTTAGTAAATGTGACAGTAAAAAACTGGACCTTCACTACTTCATTTAAATGGGAATGTTAAAAATGACAGCAGGAGATTGTTCTCACCCTGATGTCCCTCATCACAGATGCAGACAGCCCCACTGGTACAATAGCCATGGCCGCTGCAGAGGCCGGGACACGCTTCACCAATGTAAACGTGATCTACTCCCCAGCCCTGCCGCTCACCAGCGCCCTCTTTCTGGATCCACCGGAACTGCGTCGCACTGCAGGAGGTGAAGCATGGGAAAACAATAATTGACACAGCCAAAGAGCATGAATTCAGTCCAGATGTATTTCACATCTTCACAAGCTTTAAGAAAAAAGACCTTGAATATCTAAATGGAACCAGAAGGTGATACCAAGTTCCACCAAGTTCACTAGGGACAGACAGAGACCCAACTGATAGTGAGAAAACCTAGACAGATCCAACAGAGAAAGAGAGTTGCATGAGGAAGTGACTTCCTGTACCCAGAGGAGACATGGTCTGGCAGCTGGACAGTGACCCTGGTCCACACCGAACTGTTGACAGGACTGTAGATGGTCGACTCATGGAACTGGAAGGGGGAGCAGCCCACGTTGTTCACGGAGGAGGGGAGACACTCGGATTGTACCAAGTGCCAGGAATCAGACCTGGGGGGGGAGCAGTGAGAGAAGGAGTGATTCATCAGTCCCATGCACTGAGTCAGTGAGTATTTAGATGGTACAACCCTCGATCACCTGGCATCCTTCCTGTACTCGAGCTTCACAGCATGGTGATCCTCACAGCTGTCCGCCTCGCAGCCCACCACAATCTGCAAGAGACTAAACACTCAGATACAGGGCCAGCCCCCCGCTGCATAGGGCCCAGCAGCCACCAGGGGGCCCCCATCTCATTAGCCTGTGGCGGGTGTAGGGGCAAGGGGCCCAGTTTGAATTTTGCTTAGGGCCCCTAAAAAAGGTATTTTTATGTATCTGCGATGGGCTGGTGTTCAAGACGCCCTTCGCCCTGTGCTTGCCTGGATCCAGGCTGACACTAGCACCCTCTACTCAATAAGCAGCTGGTGCTTTGGTGATCAGTAACACAGCTTTTGTAGGGATTAATCAAATGGGGGTTAGTGTGATGATAAACAGAGATTTAGTGGTGGGGGTGCTGGGTACATGACACAGAGAGCTGTAGGGGTCCGGACCTTGAACTGCAGAATGTAGCCAGGCTGCACGATAAGCTCGCGCGTGACCAAGACGTTGTGAGTGCCGTCGCCGTTCTTGTTGGGCCAGTACAGATGGAAGGAGGGGTTTCCACAGAAGCCAGCCGTGCGTACAGCATTGGGGTAGAAGCTCCAGGATTCTTCGTGAGACATGCCCTCTGGGGAGAGCAGGGAAAGTACAATATGGCAAATGAGGCTAACAGTGAGGCCTTTTCCAGCAGGCTAATCCAGCTAATGGCTAATAGCACTAACCTTCATCGAAAGTGTCAAGCAGGCTGCTTGGGTTTATGTCAGACCCGCCCACCAGGATGTTGTCCAGGGCCCACTGAGCACGCTCCAGGCCGGGCATGGCCAGGCCCGAGGAGATGGTAAAAGGCTGCCACCAGCGGAGGCGGGTGGCATTGGACAGCGCCCCCTCTGGCAGCACGATGTAATCCCTCCGCACAGACACATACTTCAGGTAATCCATCTCGTGCAGCAGGGTCCAGGACACTCCTATGACAAGATGGGAAAGAGCGAGATGCCAAAGAAAAGGAGAGACACTAGATGGCGCTTTAAAGCAACCTGACATAAATGAGTCCCTGTTTATGTGTAATGTCTTTGTGCCTAAGCTGTGATGGTGACCCCTGGTGTCAGTCAGTGGGGGAGATACTGGTCCATACCTCCATCGGTGGAGTAGTCCAGCAGCACTCCCTCTTTGCGGCACGTTGGCCGGTGGCACATTGTCATGTTGTCCTCGCTCCCGATCCTCGCCCAGTACTCCACAAACCTGCCAAAGTGTGACTCACCTTTAGCGTCGGTTAGCATTGTTTTTAGCACTTCGGCTAAACCACAGGACTATCCAGTCAAGTCCCATCCTAGAGCGTGCACATGTGTTAAACGGGGATTGTCGGCGTACTGACTTGGCTCCACGGAGGTCCAGGTCCTGGGTGACAGCCTGCCGGGCGTTGGCGCCACTGAAGTAAAGGGCCGTCCCCTCCACAAGCACCCCACAGTCAGTACAGGGGCGGCCCCCCTCCAGGATCTGCCACTGGGGATCGGGGGAGCCCTCCCAGTCAAAGCGCTCCTTCAGGGAGGTCTGCAGAGGAGTTACAGGGGAGGCGCAGACCCCATCAGTATGGACACCACGATCCAGTCTGGAAACTGAGCAGTGTTAGATATTACAACATCTCACATTCCATTAACAGTCAGGTTCAAGTCCTGATTGCTTAGCAAGTAACTGCTTATTACAGGGGTGGCAGTCTTATCCGGAAAGGGCGTGTGTGTGTGGGGTTTCACTGATCCCTGACTAGATTACTAATTAGAGGACTGATTGGCTGAAGAGTCCTCACACCTGGGTTTGAGCAGCTGACCTGCAGGTTATCCCAAAAACCTGCATACACACTAGCCTTTTGCAGATGAGATTGCCTCCTGGCTTATTAAATAAAGAACATAAGAAATTTACAAACGAGAGGAGGCCATTCGGCCCATCACGCTCGTTTGGGGATTAATGATAATATTAATAATAAATATGGGCAAGACCGTAAGTTAGCAGATGTGGTCCACGGGAGCCCTCTGGGTTTGTAAGGGTTTCTGTCAGATCACAGAACATGTGATTACTTGACCTGGTGTTTTTAAACCGCTCCTAGCATGTGCTAGGCGTGTATCCATGGATGCCCCTGCCACAAGCCCCGTGCTTCCCAAGAGGGGTTCAAGGCCCACCAGAACCCCAGTAAATAGAGGCGGTACCCTGAGCGGCGAGCTGGCGTGGCAGCTGGGCCCAGAGAAGCCAGGGTCACAGAGGCAGCGCTGGTCCAGACAGTCTCCGTGGCCCCCGCAGTGGCCCTCGCACGCTGGCCCGATGTAGAAATTCTCCAGGGCCCACTGGGTGTCCGAGTGCTGCTGGTAGAACCGGAAGCGCACCGACCTGCCCCCCCCAACCCCGACGTAATAGAAAACACGCTCACACACGTATGCATACATAATAAAACCTACATGTAAACATCTATCCAAATGAAAGGCTATGATGACTACACTACTGCTGGGAAAGGAACCAACAACCCTCTGGGTACAAGTCCTTGCCCCTATACACGTAAACCCTGCTAACATGAGCTATAGCTGATTCAATGCTACCTCAAATAGGCACATAGCAGTAAAACGCATGTCTAAATGTTTTAAGGGAGATGCAGCTGTTTTAATGAATGAGGGCCAACTCACATGTCAGTCAGGCTGTCCGCCAGGGGGTAGATCACCCGTTTCCAGGCCTCGGCCGGGAAGAGGACGGACGGCTGGGACACCTGGCCCCCACACTGCGGGTCAGCGGGCAGGCACTGGGGCACCAGATACCTCCAGGACACGCCGAAGTCCACCGAGTACTGGACATGGACCTGTCTCTCGGCGAGTCGTTCCGGGACACCACAGCCCATAGCCATCTGCATGGGAGCAGGTCAACAGCCAATGGGCACAGGCCAGAGGACAGCATAGCATGAGAGTCATGTGACACAGGCGACCAATGAAAGCCGGTCGTGACCCCGTGTCTCGGCCTGCTGACCTTGAACTGCATGACCCAGCCGTTGCCCGGGACGATGTCGTGCGTGACGGCGTACACCTCGCGCCCGTCCACGTTGCCGCACACCATCACGCCATCCGGGGAGCCGCAGAAGCGCTGGAGCACACAGTCCTCCGAGAACAGCCAGTGGTCACTTACTGCGTGACACACAGTGCAGTCAGCGTATCGCCCCCTGGGGTTTACTGTCAGCCCAGTTACTCACACTGTGCCACAAGACAGAGACTACAGCCACTATAACAACCGTAACAAACCACTAAGTCAGCCTGATAGGTTATTTGGTCTCATAAGCATAAGATCTATAATGACAGAATGAGTAATTGCTATTAAAACATCGTTTTCTACTGTTATTGGACTCCCTCTTGCTGGATTACTAATTTATACGACAAGATGTTTTAATGTGGCAGTTCAGATTAAGTTCATTTAGCAAACATTAAAATCTAAGACTCCTTCTTGGACTAGAATCGGCTGGGTTGTAAGTCAATGTGTTAAACCGTCACAGCACACCTGGCTCCGCCTTCTGTTACTCCATCTTCCCCTCGACCCCACACACAGCCCACCCCCTACCTGTGGTGGGCTCCTCCAGTTCAGGCAGGTGGGTGACACGTCCCACAGAGGCTCCATCAGCGGGGGCTCGCTCGTGATTGGGCAGGGCAACTCCCCCGAACGTGTCCAGGATCTGGGCCCGAGGGTCCGAGCCAGCAATGAGCACATTGTCCAGAGCCCAGTCGCTGTGATCCACGCCATCGTGCTGTGGCTGCCACCAGCGGACACGCACTCCCTCCACCCGTGCAGCAGGGGGCAGCAGCACATTCACAAACCTATGTATGGAGCAACAAAAAGAACAAGCAAACTATACTTGCAGTTGCTGTCAGATTGAAATACTGTATCATGAGTTATACAGGTATTTGGTACAAGAACAGGGAGTAGTATTACTGTATACACTGCATTAAAATTGGAGGTTAGTTTCTCACAGATTTTGACAGCCTGAATGTGTTCCCTGCCAAGCAGGGCATATGCATATAATCTTTTATCCAAAGTGACTTACAATAAAAGGGAGGGTTATTATTTTTTACAGGCGCTCTGTGGTATTTGAGACCATAACCTTTGTGTCACTAACACAGCACTCTACTTGTTGAGCTGCAGGTACCTACCCAGGCTTGCTGTACTGGTCATAGAAAATCTCCGTCAGCAGGTTCCAGCTGATGCCACCATTCAGGCTGAACTCCAGCAGGACTGCCTGGTTGCGGTTGCTAGGGGGCGCCATGCAGCCATACATGAAGTAGAACTGGATGAACTCGGCGCTGGTGAGGTTCAGGTCCACGGTGACCAGCTGACGACTGCAGCTCTGAGCATGAGGGGAATCGAGATGAAGGGTCATTAAATATATGGTGGTTTAGTAAGAAAGAAATCACGAGTATTTGCTTTGCCCTTAGTACATCTACACAATATTTACAAACTGACCAGCAGGTGGAGCAATAGTTATGCAGCAGGGCTTGTCGAAAGAGCATTTATTAAATAGCACCATTAAAAATAATCCTTGGTTTGCAGACTTGGTTTTCGTAGCAGAAGATTTTTTACATCTGATTTGTCGCAGTAATATCTTAAGCCTGATTTGTCGCAGTGATGATTTGTTTATGTCTGATTTGTCGCACTGATAATCTGTTTACGTCTAATGTGTGACAATTTGCTTACATCTGATTTGTAAGTTTACGTCTGAGAAATAACAGTGATAGCCTGTTTACATCTAATTTGTCAATGATAATCTGTTTATAGTTTATATGTGATAATGATATTGTGTTTACGTCTGATTTGTGACAGTGATACCCTGTCTATGTCTGATAGGTAACAGTATCAATTTATTTACATCTGATCAGTTACAGTGATAATCTGTTTATGTCTGACTTGTTACAGCGTTGTGTTTATGCTTGATTTGTTACACTGATGAGTTTATGTCTGATTTGTTACAGTAACATCCCGTTTATCTTGACAAGCTGCAGTCCAGCTGGGTTTCGTTTGCTTTTTAACCGCGCCGGTGAGCCGTACCCCGCTGAAGTGCAGAGCCTCGCCAGACGCCACCGCCCCACACACGCTGCTCAGCTTGCCCCCTGTTACCAAGAGCCAGCTGCTGGGATTTGGCGCCCGACTGAAGCTGTCCTTGAGCTGGGAGGGAAGGGGCGACTGCGGCTCGTCGCAATAAACCCCACCCCACTCCGGGTCACAGCTAGGGAGAGACGGGAGTGAGCAGATGGTGGACTTTCATACCATTGGTCACTCGATTATCTATCGCACCAGAAGCAAGCACATACTAGCCACATGGACAGCAGCTTCTTATGACCACGTGGACAGTGCCACCTACTGGCCACATGGACAGCAGCTTCTTATGACCATATGGACAGTGCCCCCTACTGGCCACGTGGACAGCAGCTTCTTATCACCATATGGACAGTGCCCCCTACTGGCCACGTGGACAGCAGCTTCCTAAGACCACATGGACAGTGCCCCCTACTGGCCACGTGGACAGCAGCTTCCTAAGACCACATGGACAGTGCCCCCTACTGGCCACATGGACAGCAGCTTCCTATGACCACATGGACAGTGCCCCCTACTGGCCCCATTGACATATGTATTATATGTCACTCACACGCAGGTGCTCTGCTGACAGCGCCCATGTCCAGAGCACATGTCCGGGCAGCCATCCCCGATGTACAGGTTGTCCAGAGCCCACGTCTGCTGCTTGTCGAAGGGAGCTGGCTGGTACCAGCGGAACCGGGTCGCCGGGGACCTGTCAGACAGCACAGGTGGGTCTAAGTCGGGCCCGCAGTGTCCTGTCGAGCGGCCGAGCTGCGTGTGCATGATCATGTGGGACGGACCTGGCGTAGGGGGGGACGGGAAGGGTGACACGCCCCCACTTGTTGTACGTGTCAGACACCAGCAGCCTCTGCAGTGTGTAGGTGGGGCAGTCGGGGCTGCTGGGCAGGCAGTCCCTCACCAGCGGCTGCCAAGACAGGCCCAGGTCCAGGGAGAACTGCAGCTCCACCGCTGCACACGCACGCATGCACACGCACACGCACGCATGCACACGCACAAGCAACAAAAACACATGGGAACAAATTAGCAACACTGCAAGTAGATGCAGTCACACCCAGTGGAAGTTAAGCAGAATTAATGTCTAATTAATGCCCATCCATCCATCCATCGTCTGCTGCCTATCCAGGGCTGGGTTGCAAGGGCGGTAATCTAAGCAGGGGGGGCCCAGACCTCCCTCCCCCCAGCCACCTCCTCCATCTCCTCTGGGGGAATACCAAGGCGTTCCCAGGCCAGTCGAGAGATATAATCTTTAGCGTATCCTGGGTCTGCCCCGAGGCCTGAAACACCTCCCCAGGGACACGTTCAGAAGGCATCCTAGATAGATGCCCAAACCACTACAGCTGGCTCCTTTCGATGCGGAGGAGCAGCAGCTCTACTTTGAGCCCCTCCCAAACATCTGAGCTCCTCACCCTCTCTAAGCTGAGCCCAGACACGCTGCAAAGGAAACTCATTTCGACTAACTGCAATTAATGCAATTAATTTAATTAATGCAAAGCCAGTGTGCATTTGATCCACCACCATCATCCCCACAAAATGTGGCCCCCCCTCCCAGCGTATGACCCCTCTGGCTCACCGTAGCATGAGTTGGTGACGGAGCAGGAGGCGGAGAAGTCAAACTGTACAAAGGCATCCTGGCCCACGCTGATGTCGGTGGTGACGGCGTAGCGCGTGTTGGACTTCTCGATGAAGGCGAAGGCCTCGCCGTCGGAGCCGCACACGGGCATGCGGGTGCCCCCCGGGTGAAGCAGCCAGGACCGGTCATCCTTGGACGAGAAGTCATCCTCCAGGGGCCCCCAGCCACTGGCACTGCCCCCTATGACCACCTGGTACAGCAAACACACACAGATGTATATGACATGTGACAAAGCAGGGATATTAATTTAAAAAACTGCACAAACAGTTACTCCTGATTGCGGGACTCAAACCAACATCCTTTGAGCAACAATGCATGGAAATTTCCATAAGCAACCTCACATTTACTGAATAGCCTTTAATTTTCTTTTTTTATGCATTTATGTATAAATATTTACTGAACAATCCAGATTAAGTCTCAACTAATTAATTATTCCACAGCATGTAGGACTTGAACCAACATCCTTCAGGCAAGAAGCTCATGGGCATTACCTTGGCTACATCACTCACCTGGTCCATGACCCAGGGGCTGTGGAAGTGGCCGTCCTCAGAAGGCTGCCACCAGCGCAGGCGTGTGGCTGGGGTACGGGAGCGCAGTGGGATCTCCAGGGCCACCAAGCGCGCCTGGTTACTGCTGTTGCTGAAGAGGAACTCCTGCAGCAGCACCCAGGACAGGCCGCCGTCGACAGAGAACTGCAGGAGGACGGGCTTGGAGCGCGGGTCTGGGGGTGATTTACCACAGCCCAGGCGCAGGAAGAACTGCACGAACCTGCAGGGGGCGTGAGGGGCAGAGGGACATTTGAATGCACCATTTGTATCAGGCCTCAGGTAACCATGCTGGTTCCGTCTGTTTCCTGGGTGTGCGGCAGGGTTACCAGCGACCAGGCAAATGGCTAGAAATTCTGGGCCCCCGGAAAAAATGTACCTTGGGCCCACAGGACAAACTTAACATATTCAGGTCCCTGTAAAGTGCTGGGCCCCCTGAACCTGCCAGGATAGATCCTGTACGAAGAGGCTACACGTGTGTCAAACATGTGACATGGTACCTGGCGTTGGACAGGTCCAAGTCCACGGTGACCAGCATGCGCAGGCCGTCGTCGCTGAAGAACAGGTGGTTCCCACTGGTCATGATCCCGCACTTCCTGGAGGGCTTCCCTCCGCTGAGCAGCAGAAAGCGCCCCCTGTCTACGAAGCCCCCTGCGTGCGTAACGGGCACCTTATCGCCGGTTCGGAGCCTTTCTCTGAGCCTCGGTCCCACAGCTACACAGAAAACACACTCTGACGAAAACACACCAGACAGCTGCACTGCTGCTCTCAGGTCACATGATCACCACGGAGGGGGAAGATTCGTTATCTACCATGGGAGGGACTGATGTCTGATTAGTCACAGCAGGCTGTGATTGACAGGCACTGTAGCTCCGCCCACTTTGAAGCTTATCTGGTGATATACATAAATAACTAAAGACATCTGAGCTTGGTGCCGCCTGTAGCCGATATAGAGGGCTCAGGAAGCCCATATGTCAGGGGCAGACACACACAGGTGGACACGCACACGCATGCAGGTGGACACGCACACGCATGCAGAGGCACACACTCCTGGCTCTGCCTGAACACAGGCCAGCTCCTGTACCTTCGAAGTCCTCCTTCAGGAAGTCAGGGTTGGGCACGTGAGGCACGGAGCAGTCGGGCCCAGAGTAGCCAGGGTCGCAGGCGCACCGCGCGGCCCCCACGCACGCTCCGTGGCCCCCGCACATATCCTGGCACCGTGGCCCGATGTACACATTGTCCAGAGCCCATGTCGGGGGGGCAGCGCCACCCACATAGAAGCCCTGGTACCAGCGGAACCGCACCGACCTGCAGTGGGGAGACAGGAGCAGGTTGCCTGAGAAGCCCCATCCTCTAAAACGTCAACCAGAAAACCCTGGAATCACCATCTTCTCACACAACAGCAGTGGCACACAGTTTTCAGTGTTCACATAATTTTGCATAATTAATCGAATAATTAATTAGTTGATTGGTTATTTGATAACACACTTTATTAATAGATACTTTTGATGCTCAGTGCAGGATGATAGTTTCTATTACCCAAAATCCCCAGCTCATATGAGAGAGTCACACGGCTTAGCGATTAGCCCCGCCCCCTCACCCGCACAGGCGGAGCTTGCCAAAGTGGATGACCTCCCTCCTCCAGCCCTGGGTGGTGCCGGAGTGGTAGATGCTGGCGGGGTGCAGCTCTGTGGAGCACAGCGAGTTGGGCTGGGGGCTCCCTGAGCAGAGCGGCACCAACAGGTGCCAGGTGGCCCCAAAATCCCGCGAGAACTCCAGGCGCACGGCGTTGGCGGCCGAGTTCTCTGTGGTGCAGCCCACGTTGATCTGCCGCGCGGGAGAGCAGAGAAGGTGGCTTTACTGCACCGCTGCCCCAAACACCCTGCTATCCCCCCATCTCAGGATGGCCCCCCAGGCCTCCCTGACTCAGCTACCTCAAACTGGACGATGGTGTTCTCATTGACGTCAATGTCACGGGTGGTGATGGAATGTTCCCCAAGCTCACTGGACACAAACACCATGGCCGAGTCGTCCTGCCTGCAAAAATATGGATTCAGGCTGTACTCAGCACGAGCCATTCATCAGATTTCGATTAGAATTTATTCCAGCCTTGATTGCCAAGCATGTGACAATCAGTGGTTTCACATTCACTTTGCTAGTAAACAGTCAAGCCCAATTATCACCAATCAACTGAAGCATCTCCACAAATCACCAAATGTTACAAGATACTCACAGTGCCCCCTTCTGGTAGGGGCAGTACGACCCAATGTTGCCTCCAGGATAGAAAAGCCAGGCATTCTCCACCGGCCCCCCCTCAAAACTGTCTTCCAGGAGAGGGGGGGTGTGCAGGGAGTTGCCGTCGATGATGAGGTCATCAATCACCCACACTTCCTCCTTCTTCCCTGCAAGGGGCATATTGTGTTAGTGTGTGTGCACGTGTCTGTGGGTGTGTGTATGTGTGTGTGTGTGCGCACACCTGTGTATGCATGTGCATGTGTGTGTGTCTGTGTATGTGTGTGTCTGCATGTGTGTGTCTGCATGTGCGTGTGTGTGCATGTGCATGTGTGTATGCATGTGTATGTGTCTGTGCGTGTGTCTGAATCACGCCTTACCATTATTGTAAGGCTGCCACAGCCGGAAGCGAGTGGCATTGGTCTGGCCGCTGTGGGGGAGGGGCAGGTGCAGGAACAGCGTGTCGGTGGACGTGGGGAAGTAAAATTCATCCAACAGCAGCCAGCTGATGCCCCCATTCACCGAGTATTGCAGGAGCACGGAGTGGGACCGTTCTGGGACCCCTGTACCCACAGAGACGCACAGGGACGCACAGAGACACACAGGGACTGGGGTTACTGGGTCACCAGCCTCATGGGAGAGGCGAACAGGAGCGATGTGAGGTGCAGACCCACCCTTGGTGATGAACTTGAAGGAGAACTGGATGTACAGAGCGCTGGTGCAGTCCAGGTCGCGGGACACCAGCATGCGGAGCCCCTCCTGGGTGGGGGGGGGCAAGGGTCAGTGAGAAAGAGAGCAGAACAGGGGAAGTGGGTGAGAACCCAGTCCAGGGAGCGGGCCAGGTGCAGGCAGACCCAGCTATGAAGCCAGAGCCAGCAAAGAGAACAAATTTAGGGCAGACTAAATTCAATAAATACATTTATAATTAATGCAGTCACTTCTAAATTTTGTTTGAGCTGTTTTGTGTGGCACAGAAAAGAGAAGCAGATGAGACCCCTGAAGGCTTCACATCTTACGTTTTTCATCTTATTTGGTCAGCAAAAGCTTTTACCCAAAGCGACGCGCATTTAGAGAAAGCAGCGTCAGACAGTCCCTGCAGCAATTAGCATTTAAGGACATCACTCTGCTGACCCTGGGATTTGAACCAGCAACCTTCCGATCATAAGCGCAGGGTCCTAACCCACTGAGCCACACGGCTCCCCCCATACCCACCCCTTTGAAAATGAGTGCCGTGCCGGACTTGAGCGGCTCCCCGCTGAGGGTGCCCCGCTCGGCCCCATACACCTCCGGCCACTGCTCCCCCCGCAGGTTTTCGTTGAAGTCCTCCTTCAGCATCGACGGCAGGGGCATCAGGGGGACACAGTGTGGGCCCCCGTAACCACGGTCACACCTGGGGGGCAGGGGGGGGGGCAGAAGGTCAGAGGGCAGCGTCCTCGGAGCACCGCACTCTAGCGGAGGCGGGGGGTCACTCACACGCAGCGACCGCCGTCACACAGGCCATGGCCGGAACACATCCAGGGGCAGCCAGGGGTCAGGAGCACATTGTCCAGGGCCCAGCCATCCGCCCCGGGGCTGAAGCTGCTCTGGATCCAGCGGAACCGCGTCCTGGGGGAGCTGGGGAGCAAGGCAGACGGCCTGGGTTCCATTACTTGCAGCATGTATGGAACCCCGTGAGACAGCAGTGGGCGGAGCTTACTTGGCCACGCTGGGCAGGTAAACGGTGACCCTTTTCCAACGCGAATACTGGGGGGCGCTGTAGACGGAGCTCTGGGTATAGCTGGAGCAGCCGATGGCAGGGGGTACGCACTCGGGGGTGAGCAAGGCCCAGCGGCGCCCCCCATCTGTGGAAAACTCCAGGCGGACACCGTGGGAGGCCGAGGCGGCCTTGCTGCAGCCCATGCTGAGGTCGAACTGGAGGAAGGAGGAGCCAGACACCTCGAAGTCCCAGGTCTCCACGTAGCGTGGCTTCTCTGTGGGGTGAGCAGAGGCACAAGACAGACACGTAAAGACACAGACGCACGACAGACACGTAAAGACAGACGCACGACAGACACGTAAAGACACAGACACACGACAGACACGTAAAGACACAGACACACGACAGACACGTAAAGACACAGACACACGACAGACACGTAAAGACACAGACACAGGACAGACACGTAAAGACACAGACACAGGACAGACACATAAAGACACAGACGCACGACAGACACGTAAAGACACAGACGCACGACAGACACGTAAAGACACAGACGCACGACAGA
>JAODJU010000001.1:2520446-2534057 GCA_026776725.1 Gnathonemus echidnorhynchus
TCTTATCCCAGTGCATCCCTGTCTTATCCCAGTGCATCCCTGTCTTATCCCAGTGCATCCCTGTCTTATCCCAGTGCATCCCTGTCTTATCCCAGTGCTTCCCCGTCCTATCACAGTGCATGCCCGTCCTATTCCAGTGCTTCCCCGTTCTATCACAGTGCATGCCCGTCCTATTCCAGTGCTTCCCCATCCTATCACAGTGCATGCCCTTCCTATCCTAGTGCCTCTCCGTCCTATCCCAGTGCATCCCTGTCGTATCCCAGTGCATTCCCATTTCCTGGGACTCTCCTTGAGGCAGAGCTTGATGCCTGTGTGAATCAGCGCCCCCTGCAGACTCTCCTGGGGCCTCGCCGTCGCTGCACGGGCTCTGCTGCGAGCAGATGGTGCTGGGATCTGCGGTGGCGGTAATTATAGCCATAGCAGCGTTCCATTTTCAATTACGGAGTAACGAAATGAATGTCTCCGCCGTTCGCTGGCTAATTGAATCTTCCCGCTTGCCCCCAATCGGCAGGCACGTCTGCAAGGAGGTCGGGGTAGGGAAGCTGCAGGTTGCACCCCCCCTCCTTGCTACCTCCTGCCACCCCTCCCCTACCTCCCCCAGGAGCCCTTAGGGACATACAAACACGCACAAGCAAGCTGTAATTAAAGCGGTGTGCGCCAGGGGGGCACAGTGGGAACCAGCGAGAGAAAATAAGGAAGTAAAATATGTTCCGGCTTCCATTCTCACACACACACACACACACACACACACACACACAGACTCTCACGAGTGTCTGCAGGCTATGGACCTAGATGAAAAGCAGAAACACATCAAGGCCTATGTTCCTGTAAGAGGCCAGAGAGGCATGAAGGGTGCCAGCAGGGGGCACCCTCACTGACGAAATCACTGGGTTTTGATTACGCAGAGGCCCAGTTGAGTCACCCGGGCAGTGCCGGACTCCCCACGACTGCAGGACAAACGGGTTTTCCATTCAGCCAGCAGCACCTGTCACTCTAACTGTTATAAACCATAAACTCAACAATGCCCCCCGTAGGTCACAAGGCTAACTACAATAAATCACAACCACACTGGATCTGTGCTGGATCCAGGTTCATATCCAGCATCTGTCCATCAAGGGACTTAGAGGGCAACAAGCCCAGAATTAATGGTTAAAAGTTTCAGCATAAAAAGTACAGAAGTAATCTGAGTCAGATATCCTCAGGTCCATCTTCTCCACCCACACCCATAATTTTGCTACGCCTCCCTGCACTTTAATCAGCCAGATCTACTTGGGACCATAAAACCCACCTAAAAGTGACTTTGAGGAGAGCTTTTGAGGGCCGAGGTACCACATCACGCATGGAGCAGCTCAGGCAGACGCCGAAACGAGACGCGGCCAAAGGCTCCGAGTCGCACACAGCCATTTCCACATGGGCAACAGCCACAGCCTTCTCCAAGGGCATGGATCAGGCGTACAGACAGCGCAGGAAGACAAATGTCTGGATCATTGGATCATTGGATTTTGGAGAGTGCCAATCTACTCCATCACTGAATGAGGTGTCTGGCTGGTCCGTCATTACACAGGAACAGGATTTGGGTTGTGTATTAACTTCCTTTCTTGTCCTTGTCCATCCTGTAAGGCAAGAAACTGGGATTCATGGCCAGCAGAGGTGTGATCAGAAACGCTGCGTAATAACACTGTGATATCTGCTGATACCTTATTATTTATATGGTGGACACAGGAGGTCAGAGGCACCTTGGGAGGGGGGACGGCCAGTGGGTGGAATCAGTGGGCCCAGGGGAGGGTGGGCTCTCACAGAGACCGCCAAACCACAGAAAGGGCAGTCCATGGTTGAGGAACAAGACAAGCTGGAGCCCCATGTAGGCCTCCCTTGAAAGCCTGGAGCTTGCCTGCTGCTAAACACAGCATGCCTACACGCTGTGCTGGACTCTTAGTTACGTACACACCCAGGCCTCGGTCGGCCCAGACTGAACTGAGGCTCTGATTTGGAGGAGTGCCTGGAGCAGAGTCCATCGCTGACACCTGAGATGGGACGGGCAGAGATGGGGCGTATGGGGAGGTCACAGCTCACCGCCCTCACTCTGTTAGCGAAAGAGGCTCCCCTCTGCTGAGCCAGGTCACCGCTGTCCCTGGCATAGATGCCCATTTAGGACACAATGGCTAACAGTACTTGTCCCTGCAATTACAAAAAAACTGGATAACGAAAAGCCTGCTGGACCGCAGGACATAGTAAGTGGCCATTACAGAAAGGTTATGCCCTTCCTCTGTTCTCTGGTGGTCTGTTTATCTTCAGTCACACCCAGTTAGAGTGATGCTCTGCCCACCATGTGCTGCCCATCAGAAACCGGTCAGGCCCAGGCCAGAGTATTCGCACCGGTTGGCCAGTCCGAGTGACTTTGACTTTCAGCTGCCTGGGTTATTGAAAAACTCCCCCCCCCCCTTTACATTTTGACAGATTGTTGCCATGTGGCTGTAAATCAGAGTTGGGGAGGAATAGATGGAAAGAGAGAAAAAAGATGGAGAGAAAGAGAGAGAGAGGGATGGAAAAAGAGCAGGAGAGGGAGAGCTGGAGAAAGAGATTGCTTCAGACAGAAAAGAAAGTGAAAAAGTAAAACAGGAAGAGTTCAAGAAAGAGAGGACAAGAGAAAATGGAAAAAAGGAAGACAATGTAGAAAGAAAAAAGGAGTGGAAAAAAGACTTAGGGAAAAAGAGAGGAAGAGATCAAGTGAAAGGCATATACAGCTGTCGGCCAGCAGAGATGTAACCCAGCAAACAGCTCAGACAAATGAATTTGCAGACAAGGCTACACAGTGACTGCTCAGGTCTGCCAGAAGACAAGGACTGCTGAGGAGCCCAGCCTTCAACAGCCATGTTCAGTGCTGCAAATCAAGACAAGATCTTGCACACTCACAGACACACGCACTCATGCATGCTCACAGTCATACACACCCACAGACACATGCACTCATAAATGCGCGCGCACACACACTCACGGACATGTGTGCTCAAGGACATGTGCACTCACAAACATGCACGCACAAACACAGACACTCATGGACATGCACACTCACAGACACACGCACTCATAGACGTGCACAAGCAATTACGGACATGTGCGCTCATATACATGTAAGCAGGCGGGCACTCGGTGGCACTCACAGGAAGTTGACGCAGCCAGTACCCGGCGGGGGGGCAATCCACATGAAGCTAAAGCTGGTGGAGGGGGTGTGGCTAACATGGGATGCCACCACGCTGCACACGAACTGGGTGCCGAACTGGTGCTCCGGGACCATCCCTAAGAGATGGGCGGGGAAGAAGCATGTCATTCTCAATGTGTCGTTCCCAAGTGTGCCAATCCTAGCATGTCATTCCCAAGTGCGCCAATCCCAGAGTGCTGTTACCAATGTGTTATTCCCAGTTGTGCCATTCCCAGAGTGTCATTCACAGTGTGTCATTCCCAAGTGTGCTGTTCCCAAAGTGTCATTCCCAGTTGTGCCATTCCCAGCTTGTCATTCCCAAGTCTTCTATTCCCAGATTGTCATTCCCAGCATGTTATTCCCAAGTGTGCCATTCCCAGAGTGTCATTCCCAGCGTGTTATTCCCAGCATGCTATTGTCAGGATACCACTTCTAGTGTGTCATTCCCAGCATGTCATTACCAAGTCTGCTATTCCCAGAGTGTTGTTCCTAGTGTGTCATTCCCAAGTGTGCCATTCCCGGAGTGTCATTCCCAAGTGTGTCATTCCCAGCATGTTATTCCCAAGTGTGCCATTCCCAGAGTGCTGTTCCCAATGTGTTATTCCCAGTTGTGCCATTCCCATAGTGTCACTCACAGTGTGTCATTCCCAAGTGTGCTTTTCCCAGAGTTTCATTCTCAGCATGTAATCTCCAAATGTGCCATTCCCAGAGTGTCATTCTCAGTTTGCCATTCCCAGTTTGTCATTCCCAAGTCTGATATTCCCAGATTGTCATTCCCAAATGTGCTATTCCCAGCATATCACTCTCAACCATGCCATTCCCAAGTGTCATTTTCACAGTGTCATTCCTAGTGTGCCATTCTGAAGTGGGCCATTCCCAGTGTGTCATTCCCAAATCTGCTATTCCCAGAGTGTCGTTCCCAGTGAGTCATTTCCAAGTGTGCTATTCCCAGAGTGTTGTTTATAGTGTGTTATTCCCAGTTGTGCCATTCCCAGAGTGTCGTTCGCAGTGTGTCAGTCCCAACTATGCCATTCTTAGCATGTCATTCCCAAGCATATCATTCCCAGTGCGTCATTCCCAGCATGTTATCCTCAGGGTACCACTCCTCGTGTGAGATTCCCAGTGTGTCATTCTTCTGCATGCCATTCCCAGTGTATCATTCTTCCCCATGTCATTCCCAGTGTCATTCCCCACTGTGTCATTCCCAGCATGTTGTTCCCAAGTATGTCATTCCCACTGTTATTCCCAGCATATAATTCCCAGAATGTCATTCCCAGTGTGTCACTCCCAAGCATGTCATTCCCAAGTGTGCCATTTCCAACATGTCATTCCCAATAACGTCATACCCTAATGTGTCATTCCCCAGTGTGTCATTCAACTGTGCCCTCGAGGAAAACATTCCAGTGAAACATGTGGCTTCAAAAATGGGCAACAAGTTCAGCTTAAAGAAACGCAAAAGTTACGCTGGATCACTGATGCACAGAAAATTCCAGACTGCAGAACGGAAGATACAGTAAAGGAATAGATACTGAGCTTCAAAGGAAAAGAGGAAAACTCCACACAGAATGAAAAGTAGATGAGAGCGACGCCTCGTATCACACTGCCATGGAGTTCACTCAGTCCATAATGTTCAGTAGAAGGTCCTGGGCAGAATATGGCCTCCCAAAGGATGTTTAAAAGCTGCATAGACTGCTGATTTTTCAATGGCCTGTCACCTCATGGCCATATTTGTTTTAATATGAACACGTTAAAAGTGTTGGGGCTGTTAGAGGTGCTGTGGCAGATGGCCGTGGGGGCAGGGGGGTGATGAATGGGGTGTGATTATGTAATAGCTGTATGGCCACTGTGCTCCAGGTGCTAACGACCAGCCTGTGTGTGTCTGTGTGTGTGTGTGTCTGTGTGTGTGTGTGTCTGTGTGTCTATGTGTGTGTGTGTGTGTCTATGTGTGTGTGTGTCTATGTGTGTGTGTGTGTCTGTGTGTGTGTGTCTATGTGTGTGTGTGTCTATGTGTGTGTGTGTCTATGTGCACGTTAATGCATGATAAGAGTTCTGCTCCAATCTTTACCCAGAGCTGGGTGTCACATCCTCGGGAGAGATTTCCCTTTTGTTCAGCCCCCTGGATAAATCCGTCCGGCTGTGGAGGGTGCAGATAACCCCCCCCCCCACACACATACACCGCCACCCCCAGCTTGCCTGCAGATGGAGTTCCGTAATTCGCCCATAATTCAAACGCGGATGGTGACCAGACGGCTTGTCACGTCCTATGTGCATGTGCACACACACACACACACACAGACACAGACACACACACACACACACAGACAGACACAGACACACACACAGACACACACAGACAGACACACACACACACACAGCACATGTACATACACACATTCACGCGCGTGCAGCCCCCATGTAAACACAAGCAAGAACACAGCACGCAGTGTGCTCGTGCACACACACACACACACACACACGCAGCATGCACACACTCGCGCGCACAGCACACACACACGGTACGCACACAAAAAGGCCAGCCTATTCAATAAGGGGCCAGTAAAACGTTCCTCCCGCACGGTGGAAAGTGGCCCTCATGTATATTAATATCTGCATGGTCATCACAGGGCCAATTAAGGGCCAATTGTGCCACGCCACCCTGCTATGCAATTACAGTGCATTCAGGTAGCGGTCCGATGCTAAGCCCCCGCTAATGCATCCCGAACCCATTCCCGTGTAATCTGGAGAAGCCCATGTTCCTCCACGGGCACCGGAGCTGGCGATCCACCTGCATCTATAAAGCAGACATCCGGGCCACGGCAGAGCAGACAATGCGGACACCAGCGTGCAGCAACGGTGGCTGGTGAATTCAAAAAGCTCGACATGCGTTTGAGGCGTCTCAGGCCGCTGCCAGATCCCCGTCGCCAAGGCGACTCTGTGTGAGGCATCCGTGCGGAGGGGCGGCACCTGCGGGTGCAGCAAGGAGCCGCCGGGAAATTCCAAAAGCACAAGTCCGGCCTGCTGTGACGGGGAGACAAAGAGAGCGAGGGCCAGCAAGAGGGCTGTGTAGAGACAACCGCTGTTCACAAAGAGAACCTTCTTGGCTCTCCTGAGGTTTAAGTCAATCTTTCTGGTCCTGAACGTTCCTCTCATATTCAAGAAAAGACAACATCAACCTCAATGTGATTTACATCCTAAGACAAGCTATTTCATCAATTTGAGATATGAAAGAGCGACATTACAGTCTGGGGAACGAACAGATACGCAGCGCACACCGACGCTTGGTTGGGGGGGGGGGGTCACTAAATTATCATCCAATCAGAGGTGTCTGCTTCTCACCTCGGTGATCCCCACCATCGCTGGTGTTTGCAGGCTCATCCGTAGGCCACACAGTGTCGGCCATGTTTATCCAAAACATGCCAAAGCCAAAGAAGCAGCAGCAAACACAAACCTGAAATGTCCCCCCTCCTGGACGTTCCCTAAACCCCCACCCCCCATTTCATATGGAGATCGGCCACTTGTCAGCTGTCCCATGTGATTAATGACACGCGATGGAGACCCCCCCTCACTCCCACCGAGCGGCTCTCAGGGGCAATCCCGCAAACTGCCCCCCCCCAAGTTATGAATGCCAAAGCTCTCAATGGCAGCCGGGAAGGAGAGGGTGAAGAAAGAAGTATGGGAGGGGCATGGGTGGGGAGGGGAGGGGCCCCTGGGTGATTCACACGGACACCAAGGTCTCGGCTGCGAGCTGGTTTTCTATTAGCCGTGATTATGGTCTGGCCGAGCATGTAAGTGGCTGTAAACTACGGGTGAGTCCATGATGGTGTGATAAATAACAGGGGTGCCTGGGAGAGGCTGGGGGTGGCAGGTAGCAAAGAGGAACTCAATAGCGCCCCCATGTGAGTGGCTGCTCAGCCTGACTGCTGTGGCTCTTCTCCACACCCTTTGTCCTTTACATATCCACGCAGTCTTGCCCCTCGCCAAAACTGACGGTATGCTCAGTGCAACGCCCATGCTGCCCCGTAGGGGGCGTGCCAGGCAGTCAGATCCCGGGAGTCCAGGCAGACCGACCACCCCTCCCAGCCCCGCACCTCATCCTGTAAACACATTTATACATTTAGGCTGTCCCACCATTCCCCTGGGCAGATCTTCCAGAGGAAGCGTCCCAGGGATGGGGTCTGCTCTCCTTAGCATGACAGATGGGCCTGGGGTCGCGCCCGCTCATACCAGCACAGCCCATCTCCATCTCCACCTCCCGGCCCCTCACCATACGGCGTTAGATCATCCAGTGAGCTAAACCTTCGGGGAGGCTCACTGAATCCAATGGCAGGCCATTAACGCCAGCGTTATGTACCGCACGCATGCTATCGGGCGCCTAGGACGCAGCCATCTATACCAGCGTTATGTACCGCGCGCGTGGTACCGGGCGCCTAGGACACAGCCATCTACGCCAGCGGTCCAGGGAGCAGTGTCAACGTGGGGGCAGGGCGGACGTGAATCTCTGGAAAGGATGTGCCAATGGCGTGTTCGTTTACGGCGGGAGGCGGCCTGCCTCCTTCACTGCATTGGCGTGTTCGTTTACGGCGGGAGGCGGCCTGCCTCCTTCACTGCATTGGCGTGTTCGGCGTTTACTTCGGTCTGAGTGGCCTGACTCGCGGCCTGCATGTCACCGCAGATCGGTGTGGGGGGGGCGGCACCCGCTTGCTTGCCATACAGGGCAGAGTTTGAGCCACAGATGGACAAGTGGGGTCGTGCGTGGCAACACCACTGTACCCTTGACCCCCTGTCCCCACAAGAACATTCTGGAAATGATGGGATCTGACTGCTCCTGGTGGGAACTGGGAACCGAACCAAACTAGCCAGCGGGGCCTGAAACGAGTGGCGGGGGTGGGGATGGGGGAGTCACGCTGGTGGGGGCTGGGGGTTGTCCGTCACACCCCAGTGCTCTGACAGGGCCCTCATCAGGACAATGTGGCAGGCATGTTAATCACCCCCGAACTCCACAGCACACCAGGAGTGATTCATATGGGGGGGGGGAATAATACCAGAGCCTGTAGAATTTAATCAGCAATAAGCAAGAAAAACAGCAAAACAAGAGTACAAAAAATGGTAAATGGACTGCATTTATATAGCGCTTTTTACTACTCTTACGAGTACCAAAGCGCTTTATAATCTATGCCTCACACTCACACACCGGTGGCGGAGGCTGCCATGCAAGGCGCCAACCAGCTCACCAGGAGCAATTTGGGGTTCAGTGTCTTGCTGAAGGACACTTCGATGGGGTCAGGAGGACCCGGGGCTCGAACCTGCAACCCTCTGGTTGCCGAACAGTAGCACTACCTCCTGTACCACCATCGCCCAAAACAAGAGTAACCCCAACCCCTTTAAATTCTGCAAACACAAACCGGAATCCACCATGCAATTACCGTCATACTCTGGTGAAACACGATATATACACCTCCTTAACGGTTAGACAGTATTGGGTCACTGTAAGCAAGGGACAGCAGACAGGGGACACCCAGACAGTGAGCTGCAGGACACACACTGTGGGAAATTAACACGTCAGTGAGCCTAAGCACATGCTTTACAGGAGGACGCTGGACCGCCAACAGCAACCCACACAAACATGGGGGGAACTTGCGGACACCACACAGGGGCGCGAACGCTCAACCTCGGAGGAGTGAGGCTACAGTCCTGCACAATGAGCCACTCTGCCATCCAGGAAGCCATCAGTCTGTATAAACACAAAACTGGAAACCACTTTGGCCCAAAGAATGAGCTAAAAAACACCAAATCTAACAGGCCAGCTACAGATTGATGTTGTTGAGAAGTTTCCAGAAGGGAAGCGAGGTGTCAGCAGCAAACTGACCCATCTGCCCCGGAGTGGGCACCCGCCCGTCTCCCGGCCGACTCGTTCTGAGAGACCCGCCGCCCAAGGAGCGGTCACAGCACCCGTCAATCACCTCGCCATGGCAACAGAGAGGCATCGCTGTGGTGACGCCGGGAGACCTCTGTTGCCGTGCCAGGAGGAATCTGTGTGGTGATGCCCATGGAGAAGGCTGCCAGTGCCTGTGTGGTGTGACCGGGGTCCAGGGCAACCAGCGCTGCAGGAACCATCCCGGGAAGCGGGAGTGAGAGAGGGGGCAGGACGACGGAGTTAAAAGGCACCTGTAGTTATTGTCTGCGTGTGTGTGTGTGTGTGTGTGTGTGTGTGTGTGTGCGTGCGTGTGCATGCTTCCTGCGGACAGGGAAACCGGCAACCCAAACCAAGAATGCCCTTATTCATCTATCACATCCATCATCCACGACCCCGCAGGCCGGACTGCTGGGAAAACAGAGAGGAGGCGCCAATGCCAGGGCTATTCTAGGATTCCTTTATGGTGGGGTCATTAGATAAGGAGGCATCATTCATTCAGAGGGGCCAGCCTTATCATCAGCCAGTGATATGGTTTAAATCAGTGAGTGACAGAGGAGTCAGTCAATCAACTTTCATCTGGGGCCAGTGCTCTGCCCCAGGATACACCCCTGCACCAAGCTATGGAGTTTTGCTTACTCTGGGCTGCAGTGAGCCTGTGGCTTTTTGAGGGGGGGCAGAAGCCACAACATGATCAACTTGACTGAGTGGGATGCAGGAGACCAACAGTCGGCCAATGGCACAGAGAGCTTCTCAAGACGTACCAACAACCAGCCAATGGCACAGAGAGCTTCTCAGGACGTACCAACAACCAGCCAATGGCACAGGGTGCTTCTCTCTCAGAACGTACCATAACCTACGAATATAGAGCTCAGTAGGTCATCAAAATGAGCTAGGTCTGCCGGATATCAGCGACCTGCCCGTGACTCCGCAAACCACAGGAAGCTAGATGGCAAGATGACTAAAGAGCAAATGAGTGATTCATAGGATAGATGGAGCTGGAAGGGACAGAGCCTGAAAGCCTAGGGCCACATGACTGGCTGGCTAAAGGCTACATTCCTGTGACAGGGCAGGAAACACTGTCATCTCAACAATGACAGGCAGGGTGGTGGGGATGGGAGTAGAAATCTTTCTCTCAGGACAGATCTTGCCACCATTAACCCACCAGCTAGTCCCCTGCAAGAAGGCACAGGGGCAGGGGTGTTCATACACGTCCACTGGCAACGTTGGGCTAATTTGACTTTTAATCTGCCGCGAGTCTTAGCTAATTGTGTGGCTTTTTGATTTATGGATGCAGTTTGGCTTCTTCCCGTTTTGCCTCCCCAGTCACAGAGGGGCCCAGGGCCTTCTGGGGCCCAGCAAGAGTCGTCTGACCCGAGGGCTCTCCCAGGTCACAGCGGCAGGGGCGCGAGGAGACCGAAATGGAGGAGAGTCAAGCTGAAGACACAGAAATAACCGGCGTGGCAGCTGGGATGGCGGCGGGTGGGGGGGTGTTAATCGCTACGCTCGCTGCCCCCGCCCTAGAGGACACAGCCAACACCGCGGTGTGCCGTCAAAGCCGCAGATCGGAGCGGCGGTTTCCGCCTGCAAGGCGAAGTCACAGGAGCAGAACGCACTGACGCCCCATGGATTCAGCTGGACCGTGCAGCAGAGCACACTCTTTCCTCAAATAACTCCTTCCCCCTCTCCCTCTCTCTCCCCTCTCTTTCTTTCACTAACCCTCTGTCTCTCTCCCTCTTCCTCCGTCTCTCCCTCTCCCCCTCCACCTCCCTCAATCCTCTCCTTGTTATCCCTCCCTCTCTCCTCCTCCGCTTTTCCCCCTCTCTCTCCTCTCCTTCTCTTGATATCCCTCCCACTCTCTTTTTCCCCTCCCTCTCTCCCTCTCTATCTCCTCCCGCTACAGGCCTCCCCCTCTCCTTACACCCCCGATCTGGCTGGCCGTACTCCCCAGTAAGGTGTCTCCTGCCTCCCTGTGGACCTGAACATGCACCCACATGTGGCAAGATGCCGAGCGGAAGGACGGAGCGACGCTGGTCAGGATGAGGGTGAGAGAGGGGCCGTTACGGGGGAGGGGGCAGCGTGGCGCGGCGGGACGAGCCCAAAGGGAGGCCCGTGCCCTGGGGCCGATGAAACGCGGCCCGGCTGGCCTGCTGGACCACGAGAGCAGACAAATGCCCAGCCACCTGTTTGGGTCCTGGGGCTTAGGGGGTGGCAGTGGGGTGGGGCAAGCTGCCGTGTACCGGAGCCTGAGTCAACACTCGGCAATCTGTGCCGGCCACTTGGCGCCAACACGGGGCGACACGGTGGCGATCAGAGAGGAAGAGGCGGTTAATCTGGGGGCCGCCAGCCGTCCAGAACCCGACAAACCCGGTTTCTATAGTGCCGCCTGCCCGCGTGTTGGCTGTGATCGTGTGTGTGTGTGCAGGCGTGTGTGGCTGCAGGCGTGTGTGCGTGGGCGTATGTCCAGATCTGTGTGTGCTTGTGTGTGTGTGTGGGGCTTGTGTGTGTGTGTGTGTGTGCAGGCGTATGCAGGCAAGCCATTAAAAGGCTGAGCCAGACACAGGAGCCACGCAGATCAAAGCTGCAATGTGTATGAAGTCCCACTGGCAGGGAGAGCACATACTGCCTCTTCATCTCGGCACATACATATATCCCTCCATTTCTCTCTTGAACTGTCATTCATACCCTTATTTATTTCTTTAAGTCTGTTTTCATCTCTCCATCCCTTTTCCTCCTCACAGTCTCCTCTCCCTGGAAAAATGGATTCTGACTCCCCTTTACTCCTTATTTATGTTTACAGTGATATTTATGGGATGATTTACCACGTTTCCTCATTTGAACAGCTAGATATTTCACTGTAATTCACAAACTCAGCTTACAGTGAAGCTCTAAACCATTGATAATACAGGCAACTTTAACTACTACACCCCCTGCAGTGAGCAACTTGCACTTCAATCAGAAACACATCACGCACGTTCTCTGAGAGTTTCACCTGACTTTGGAGAAAAAAGGGGTCAATTACTAAGTCAACAGGAAGCCCCCCTCCTCCCCCGATCTACTCAGTCCAGAAAAAGCAAGTGTGTGGGTGTGAGTAAGCACAAGCGTGGGCAAGCGCACACTGCCGGAGAGGGTTACAGATGACGGAGATGGAGAGCCCAGCATTTAGTGACTCTATCCCTAACGAAGATAATTCATTATACTTACAGAAAGAGGGGCAACTGGGGTCAGAATGACCGAGCGTGACTGGACAGGCCGACTGGAATTCGGACTCACTCGTGTCCCATCCTGCTCCTACCTCTTTCTCAGTAACGACCCCCCAGCATTACGCTAACTTAGCAGACACTTTTATCCAAAGCAATATATATTTCTGTGAAAGCAGGGACAGGGGGTTAAGGGTCCTACTCTGGAACCAAACAGTAACATCGCTCTGCTCATCCGGGGATTTGAACTGGCGACCACCTGATCACAGGCACTGTGTCCTACCCAACTGAGCCACACCGGCCCAGTACTGCCAACATAACCTCTCAAAACTCTTGCCTGTTTTCCTTCCTCTGCCCCCCACCCACCCCTGTTAAGGCCCCCATTAATTCGATAAAGCCTCCTTCACCCCCCCCATCAGTGCAAACGCTCTCCCACCTCCCCACCCTGAGCCACAAGTGAACACGGCAGAGGTCTCCCTGTCAGGGCGCCGTGTTCCCGGATGACATGACATTCCTGGCGATCCGTGTCTGTGTAGGGCTTGGCGTTCCCTATTCCCCCACTGCCGTGGTAACAGTGCCACTGACGTGTGACACATGTACTCCACAAATCCCCATCGCCGCCCCCCTGGTGCCTGACTGTGACATCTGTCTCTCGACACGAACCAGCACCGATTGCTGCCTGTCAGCTGAGAGACACCAGCGGGGTCCGCATTCTTACTGCATGCACCACGCACACACGGAAGCAACCAAGCAATGTGTAAGAGAACTGGGATGGAGGAGGGATAAGGGACCAGCAAACAGGAGGGGATTTGTGGGGACCAGCCACCGGGCACCAGCCCCCCGGGAAACAGTCCCTGAGCACCACTGCCTTCCGTCCCAGGACTCCTACATCTCCTGCTGCTTTTGGGTAAGTGTTTCAGGATGATCCCCAATGGCCTGGCCCTCAAGGAATACCCCCCACAGCTCTCTCACACACACAGACACAGGCAAAAAACACATAGACACACACACACACAGACAAGCACACAGACACAGACACACACTCATACACAGACAGACAAGCACATAGACACACAGACAAGCACACAGACACACACACACACAGACAGACAAGCACACAGACACACACACAGATAGACAAGCACACAGACACACAGACAGACAAGCACACAGACACACAGACAGACAAGCACACAGACACACAGACAGACAAGCACACAGACACACACACACACAGACAAGCACACAGACACACAGACACACACACACACAGACAAGCACACACATACACTCATACACAG
>JAODJU010000001.1:2562318-2583478 GCA_026776725.1 Gnathonemus echidnorhynchus
CTGGCGCGTCGCGCTGCCAGGGGGGGACAGAGCAGCGGCTGCTGGACTCCGTTTCACGTTACCCTGGTACCAGTCTAGCGAGCCACCTGATACTAAGTAAGGGGGTGGGGACACCACCACCCCCCCCCGGTGCTGACATTCCTCATTTAAATCGCTTTGTGCTGATTCGCACAGGTCATTACTCCCGGCACCGTAGTGATGCCGTTGCCAATCAAAAAAGCAAGTTGAAAGCACCTGCCCTCATCTGAGCCATGTCAAGCCCTGTTCCCACCCAGTGATCGAGGAGATGCAGCCGTGTCAACACGGTGCCTCCAAAACCAAACGATCCATTAAAGCCCGGACCAAATGGGTTAGAACCACAAGCCCAAAGCTAGATGCATGCACACACGCCGATCCTCAGCTTCCTGACCGACAAGCGCCCTACCACCCAAGACAGGGCACACCGAGCCATCGGCAGGCACAGCGGAGGCCGTGACCCCTGACCTTAATCATGCAGGTCAGTCGCTGTGGGGGCCTTTCCCACATCCCGCTGGGAAGCACTTAATTTGCACGCCTCATGCGCTGACGGCGGACTCAATGTGAGGAGAGGCTTCTGTTCATTATATTTGTCCCTCTGGGACTGAGGGCCGCTCTCTGCCAAGAGCCCTGCCAGCGATGCCGCCCTCCCCCCGTCCCGTCCCCCCCACCCTGACCCATCTGTCCAACACGGGGACACTGCGCCTGACGATCATGTGACAGGTTACGATCGAGGTCAGAGGATGACAGGCAGCCACCCCCATCAGGGCCTGGAGGGAAGGGGGTCACAGCTCAGCCACCAGCCCACCCGCTCTCGGCCCCACGCCCTCGCAGACCCCCCCGCTCCATTCAGCCGGCCTTCACCAGTCAATCCCTTTAATCGGCTGTCATTCACTCTCGCCCCTCGATGCCTAATGACTCTTCATGTCGCTGTAGATCTTTGTTCATGACATCCCCCATCCTGGCCCCCACAGCACCTCCGTTATCTCCACCTGCTCACCCCAGGAACCTGACCAACCTCTTGCACACACCCCGGAACCTGGCCGTCCTCATACACACGTCCATGGAGCCCCAGCCCCCGTTCCTCCGAGAGCCTTGACCTCCGTACCCCAAGCGCGCGCGCACACATACACACACACACACACAACCTCTCCTCTCTGATGGCTGTCCCACAGAGAGACACGCCACAGGCTTTGCCTGCAGTTCCACATCAGCCACTAGGGGGCACGTTTGCAAGTCTCAGGCAGCTCTGGGTGGGGTGGGGACATATTACAGATGAGCTGTGGCTCCCGCAGGCAAGTGGCCCCTATGAACATGATTAACACAGATAGAGATGCAGCCCCGCTCACACACATAAAGGCATAAAGCGCGACTCGGATGCTAAATCAAGGTCACCTCTGCCGATTAGGCCAGCCTGTAAACCACTCCCGCTTAGCGGCTCGCTAACGGGATCCCAGCAGCACCGAGACCAGCCTGTAAACCACTCCCGCTTAGCGGCTCGCTAACGGGATCCCAGCAGCACCGAGACCAGCCTGTAAACCACTCCCGCTTAGCGGCTCGCTAACGGGATCCCAGCAGCACTGAGACCAGCCCTGCCTCCACCCAGACATGCTCGCGGTGCCATGTGTGCACACGTGTTTTTAGGAGACCTACATGATGCCAGCTGTCTATCGCAGCCATCTACAGCACCTGCAAACCATGTTATAAGCTGCAATGAGACACTCTGGGAGCTCAGCAGTGTTGGGAAGGGGCCTGGTACCTGACCCCCAATTAAGAAGCAGCATAATCAGACAAGAACAACAAGTCTGCCATTAATTAAGGATCTCAACGGACTGTGCCCTCTGCAAAGAGAGATAGAGAAACTTGAAAAGGATTAACGGGCCCCCGTCACAGGGATGATACAGACCCACCCACACCACCAAAGCTGGTCACAGGGGCCCGTAGGCACCCCGCCCATCCCACTGCTCTAAGGGTGCCTTTCTGATTTCTGCCAATCAGAGAAAATGACTCCCAGGGAAGCCACACGCCTATGTCCGCCTATGCGGTGAGAAGGACCCGCCTGCTCCCTGCTCTCACTCCTCTCGGCTAGGAGATGATCATCTGCTTTTTTACCCCCAGCCTTTCCCAACTGATCAACTAAGCAGAGGCTATCAATTCCCCAAGGCCCCCCACCTGCCCCGCAAACAAGGTCGAGGGGTCAGCGGCCTTCACCACCAACTGCCAACAGGAATACAAATCAATGACCTATTAAAACTTCATAAGAACACCAGAGGGTGGTGGGGGGGTCATGCCAAATGATGATTTAATGGAGACCCAACAGAATAAACGACTAGATATGGCGTTCCTCTGCTCTGCTATCGACCGGGGCACCACCCCAGCAACCAGCACCGTAAGCTCTCGCCCACAGCAGCATGATCCAGACCGCAGTGACCTCGTAAAGCCACACTCCGGGACGATTAATGACCACCCCACCGCGCCGCTTGCACACAGTCACAAACCCGGCTCCCCTCTCATCACATTAGGGCTTTTATTAATGTAATCCAGCGTGGAAGCGGTTCTCCACGTACCGATTTACAGGACTGTCAGTTATACCCCGTTAAATCTGCTGGGACCCCGAGAAGTCATTTTGTGGAAAAAGCAGCTCCCGTTAAAGCAATTTAAAGCAGATTGATGCCTGACGAGCCGCAGACACCGATCCATAGGAGCCAGCTAATAAAGGGACACATAAATATATATGACAAATCACAGGCATTTATGTGAGGACATACAAAGGCCCCCAAGCACCCCCAACACAGGGCTGCTCTCCACACACTTGCACACACCCCCCCCCAGTTGGTACAGGGCTAAAAGACCTGGGGGGCAGGATGCAATGATGAACAATGCTGGCTATGCACGCATGTGCGCGCACACACACACACACAAGCGCACGCTCACACACACGCAGACAGGTGCACGCACACACACACACGTCTGTGTCCAGCCTAAATGTGTAGATCACAGCAGGTGGTTCTATTACTACTAACCAGACCAGCCGACAACATGCTACCTACCTATGTCCGTGGTCTCTGGGTGTAGAACGTTCCAGAAGCCCTTAAATAACAAACCAGCGTAAAGGTCCAAGAGACCACCATGTAGCGCCGAGGTCCCGCCCCCAGAATGGTGGCCACATAACCCCAAGCCCCCATCTGCTCACTCCCAGCGCGTCCAGCCCATTCTGTGCTGGCTTGCCCCCCCCGGCCCATATGGCGCCCCCGGATGCCTCCACGCTTCCCTGACGGCCTGTCCTGAGTTTTCTGCGACGCACCCCCCCCCAGTCCAGGCCTGCCGCCTCGACTGGGATACATATTTCATGCAGAGCATTAAAAATTCAGCAGGTCTGCTCCCCGTCTTTATACCGAGAGCCGGCGAAAGAGAAACAGGTTCAATAATGGATGAGAGAGGGGAGAGGCGTGAGGCGGACGCCGGCGGCACGGCTCAGCAGCCCGTTAGCCGCACCCATCACGAGACGCCCGGCCAGGCACTCGCCCCCCCGCCGGTCCCTCCCGACTGCTGGCGAGAGCTACAGGCAGCTTCGCGAAAGGATGGAGGAGGAGACGGCTGTACGACCCAGCGTGCTCCCAGCGCACAGCCGGACTGCGGCTTTGACACACCCCAGGACACGCACACGCACAGAAACCCATACAACCCGTCCCCAGGCATTCAGTCCGCATGATTATTCACCCTCAGGGACAGAATATCATCATCTCTGGTGCTACAATAAACTCCTGCGAACACATATATACATTTATGTATGATAGGAACGTACGAGCTGAAATCTGTGAAACAAGAAAGCAGAGCATAACAGAATAGCTTAGAGGCAACGGGACTCAGGGATTAGTTTGTGAGCCCAAACCAAAATGGCTGAACACTGCCACCTAGTGTCCAGAGAGGAGCACTATCACAACAGTACCTGCACCCCATAAACAGAATGTGGAATAATGCTATTACCCTGAAGATCAACAGATCATGAACAATTTCAGAGCATCGGAACAAAACGGGTAGGCAGATTCTCCAGATTTCAGAGGGACGCCAACGCGACTGGGTGACATCCAGCTCTGAGACAAAGACTTTCCACACAGAACCAGCGACCAAACACTCCCAATCAGGAACCATAAAAACAAACCGCCATGATTCACAATTTTGTTTTGGGCATAAACGAGGCAGGCTGTGCCCTCAGTTATATCAGGGGACGAAGTGGGGGTAAGCCTCTCCGCCCAGGGGACGAAGTGGGGGTACGCCTCTCCCCCTAGGGGATGAAGTGGGGGTAAGCCTCTCCCCCCTGGGTCACCTGGATATGCCGTGTGGCTCAGCAAGTGAAGGAACAGCACCCAGCTTCCCAGGACAGGTCCTGCTTCACAGAAACACCTGTGCATCACACAAACCTTCTTCCAGCTGGCCTGATTCCACCACTCCGAGGACCATCTAAACCGTTCACGTAGGCTGTGATTCAAGGTGGGGATTTGGATTTCAAAGCAGGACATCCAACCAGAGTAACCCCAGACGGCACTCTCAGGTCCCAGATATGCGACTCGCCATTCATACAATCCCGCCACAAAGTCACGTCGCTATTGGCCGATACAAAAGCTTATACTGAGCTCAGCGGAAGGATATTTTGCTTTCCGTCTATCACAAGCTGACATCGCAGATTCAGACTGCACACTGAAATGTCTCTTCACAGACATCACATGCAGCTTTAAACCATTTCCAGCCACTTGTTTCGTGAACTTGTGCTGCCCCCCAGTGGACACAAACCACAGCACATCTCTTCCAGCACTTCAGAAATTATGTGTTTTCCAAGTTACTGGATCAGTTAAGAGCTGGATATGGATCAGGCATAAAAATGAACCAGACCTGGGAGAAGATGCTGGCCGTAGGAGCGACGCGACTGTCCACCACGCTGTAGAAGATGGCCAGCAACCGGTCCAGGGGAAAGGGCTTGGGCCCCAGCAGGTGGTTACTGGTCTGACAGGAAGAGCAGCAGCATTACGTCAGGCTCCTCACAGGTGATCAATCTGAAGACAGGAATCTCACCTTCTCATGTTTCTTCAAAAATCTGGTCTTCCTAATTTTCCCATGATGCTGTGAAGGAGATGAGAGCATCAGTCCCCATATGCAATGACAGACTTTGCAATCACCCCGGAAGCCCCCCTGGAGAGGATGAGCCCCCAGAGCATCCCTGAAGCCCCCCCCCCCCCAGCTCACCTTAAGGAAGAAGCGGCGGTCAGTGCGAGCTGGGTTGTAGGAGGCCAGGTAGGCGGCTATGAGCAGGAATTTGGAGTAATATGGCAGCTCGACATGGGCGAAGGCGGACAGGCCTAGGGGGCGGATGGGGAGCTGAACACACCGGCGAGGTGAACACACACACACAGGCGAGGTGAACGCGTGCGAACACACACACGTGCACACCAGCTAGGTCTCTCACACACACACACACACACACACGAAGAGTGTTTTTTTTTTTTACAATATTCAATCATTCAAATGATGTAAATTGTCATTTCAATTATTTATAAATGTCATTTGAATGTTTAAATAATGGTTATTTAAATTATAATTTAAACCATTATTTAAACATTTAAATGACATTTTCAATTGTTATTTAAACGGTGGTTTCAATGACCATTTAAATGATACCAGCAACCATTATGATTATCTCTCTAAGTCACCCATCAAATTCAGTGGGCAGGCTCTAAACAAAATATAACGTCTTATTTGTTACATTGCAAACTAAGTCATGACAGATTGATCTCACCTAGTCGATTGAATTCTCATTTATAACCACATTTTGTCGGTTCCAACCTGGGGCTGCATTACAAAAACTTAGTAACTTGCAGATCCTGGTAACTAGGGATAGAATCTGATTTGGAAAAAGTCATTACAGACAAGCAGTTCCTAAGCTGTACTTCCTATACCAAGACAGAAAACGTGCATTACACGAGCTCCCTAACTCTCCCGAAATCTCCTAACTTTGGGACAACTATACAGTCCCAATAATGACATAGCAATAAAAATCACGCCCGTCGTGGTCATGTTTTAATACAGCAGCCCCCGTATCCACGGGTGATGCGTCCGAAACAATCCACGGAACCCATATTCAGCATGAATTTCGTGTACATGCATATAGCAAAGTTTGACACAGGATTCAGAGTGAGGCATTACCAACATTAACTACAATAAAGGACACTCTACATTATTGAATGGGATTCTGATGTTTTAGCCTAATTCTAAGAGATGATGCAGCAATGAAAAAAACATGCATCAAAGGATGACTGAGCAATGAAAATCAAGCTTTTATTTAGCCATCAAAGGACAAAGGAACTATGAAAAAACACATCGCTACTCATTTATCGTTTGTTTTTTTGGACAAAGGTAAATCGTGGAAAACAAACCACGGATACAGGGGGGCAACCAATTCATTCCCATGATATATTATAATGTGGCCACAATATTCAGTGTTTTTATCATTATCACAAGCGGGGTGCCGTTTCGCTGGTGGCATGAGAGCAATCAAAGAGCAGCCACATGGATAAAGTAAGTTTAGCTACAGCTGACAATATATGGTGAACATTATCCTTAAGTTAGAAGAGCTTATTTAGGATTGTGGGAAGTCAGGATGTAATGCAGCGCCAGGAAGGAACAGAGAAAACGCAGTTATAAATGACAATTCAGTCATCTAGGTGAGACTGATCTGTTGTGACTTAGTTTGCAATGTACCAATCAGAGGTTATGTTCTGCTTAGAGCCCGCCCACTGAGTTTGATGGGTGACTGACAGATAATGGTTGCTGGTATTTAAATTGTAATTTAAATAATTATTAATATGGCAATTTAAAATGATTATTTAAATAATCATCATAATTCATTTACTGAATATTGTCATAAAACACCCTTCATAATGAGTGCCACATTTTCAAATATAATTTTACAATATAATTTCATTTTATTTAACTTAATATATTCAGGCAGCATTTCCCTCTAACCGGTAAGGCGTGCAGTCGCACCCCCTGTATCCCACAGGGACGCCAGAGAGCTGCATGCAGCAAGCGGGACACCCCCATACCTCTCAGGCTCCGTGTCTCACCATCCTGCTTCAGCTGCTCCTCCCACTGAAAGCTGGAGGGACATCGGAGCAGTCAGGCCAGGCGCTTGGGCAGGCGCCTCCACGCATACGCACCAAGACTCAGGAGTGCCCCCACCTGGACACCTCCCTTAAGTACACCGTCTGCATGGCCTTCTTCAGATGCGGCTCGATGTTTCTCCATAGCTTGTGGGTGTCGCTCTCCTCTGCTGAAGAATGTGAAGAAACATAACCTGAACAAACGACCAGACAGGTCTGCTTCTGAGCCCAAGGCTCAGCCCGAAAGGCCTCCAGGGCCCGAGAACACGTCCCTCGGCGTCAGTCAGGCTGAGAATAGGGGAGTAAGAGGGTTGGACGGCATGGCACGCGCTTCCCTAGCTGGGTTGCTTCTCCTCACCTTCTGCTTTCTCCAGAGGCTCACAGAACTTTGGAAAGTTGAGTGCCGCCTGTTTGAGGGGAAAGAGAGAAATTGGAGTTAAAAAACAGACACAGAAGGATGGAATCTGAGCTACATGGGACAAAAAGAGGGTGCCAATTCCAGTCAGGAAGAGACCAAACCTCATCTTTCGTTAATGGCCTAAAAGACACTCGCGCACACATGGGGGAGAGGAGAGGGTCAGAAACCCCAAGCATAGGTCAGTGACGCTGTCAGGCTAGTGGATGGGTCACGTTACAGACACAGTGACAGGTCATTTTACCACAAAATACACTGACATTTTTATAATTACAATACCAGTCAAAGGTATGGACACACCTACCCATAGAGGTTTACATGTTCCATTCTTTGTTTTAGAATAAAGACATCAAAAATATAAAATAACATATGGGATTATTCACTGACCAAAAAAAGGTTTTAAACAAAAAAAATTATTTTGGGGGGGCAACTTTGTGGTTTGGGACTCAAATCCCCGGGTCAGCAGAGTGACCCCACCACTGGGCCCTTGAGCAAGGTCCTTAACCCCAACTGATCCAGGGACTAACTGACCCTACTGTCTCCTCTACACCAGCCTCATGAGGTGACCTTCTGGGATGCTTTTCAAGCTGTCCTGTAGGAGGTCCCACATGCTGAGCACTCAGTTGCCACTTTTCTTTCACTCTGGTCAAACTTCTCCAAAACCATCTTTACTGTGTTTAGGTCAGGTAACCAGGTCATGTGATACGACACACGCCTTCACTCTCCTTTGTAGGCAACCTGGTGTCTCCAGACCTGACTGATACCTAAGCGACGCACAATTGAGAAAGCAGGTTCAGACAGTCCCTGTAGCACCTGGAGGCGAAGAGCTTCACTCAGGGGCCCAGAGACCCGTCTAAAGACCAAGGTATTTGAACCTTCCAATGACAGGCACAGACACCGACACCTAACCCCACACACCTATCCACACAGTACCTCCCTCCTGCTCCATCGTGAATGCATTAGCCGGCACTGAAAAGAACTCTGCACCCAGAGCTTGTGTGTGCATAAATGGCTCACTCACCAGGTGCCGGAGCTCCCTCAGGTCCTTGCAGACCGAGAAGAAGACCCCCAGCAGGATGTTGATGTAGAAGGCGTAAAGCTCCGCAGAGTAGCTGGGGTGGCTGTCCTGGGCCAGGATCTGCTGCAGCTCCGCTGAGGGGGGGGGATGTTGAGGGAGATGCTCAGTTACCATGGAAACACACAGCAGCCAAACATGGCAATTCACGCGTTCATCGAGATGCGGAATACAGCACCGGGCCCTGTGGCTATCCTCCCAGGCCGTTAAGAAGCCTGAGCATAGGACCACAGTGGGAGCCAAGCAAAACGCCCCACTACTAGGAAACAGGGATGCTGCTGCCACGGCAACGGGCTAGACCATGGCAGGAAGGCCGAGGGCGTCCAAGAAAACCAGCAGCATCCGTCTGGCAGAACAGACGCCCCCATGCATCGAGACAAGCTGGGATGAAGCAGATCTATCAAGTTCGCCTTGGTTTGAAGGAGGAGGCCCAAAGATGGACTGGGGCCCGTCAACAAAATGATGATGATGATGATTACCATGGTATCAAGTTCATCAGCTGGGGCCTGAAGCAGGGGTACGAGGTGAAGCTGGGGGGGGGCAAAGGTGCCCCCCCTACACACACCTTTACTGTAATCAGGGAAGTGCAGCTGCAGGGGCTCGAAGCAGCCAGTGCTGGGCCTGAACTTGTCCCACACAATCTCGCTGAGCAGGATCACGGTCACGTTATCCTCCACCTGCAGGGGGCGACACACATCCATCATTCCAACACACCACAGCCAGCTCCGCCCGAGCGCCTGTAGCTCACTGCTGGTTTTATCTACTGCTGACTAAGGAATCCAAACATAACATTCCTACTGCTCATCCAGGGAAAGGCTTCACCACCCCCCCCAAACTGACACTTTGTTCTGGGGCAGGCTCCCCTTGTCTCGTTCTTCACAAATCTAGACGTTTGACACATGTCAAAGGAGTCTTGTGGGTTTTTTGGCAATAAAGGAGAAAACACACACAGACACACACACGCGCACACACACACGCGCAGCTTCACACATCGGAACTCCGAATACCTTCACACACCACAGTAATGATATTCCTGCACACAGCTCCATACACCAGCAGAATTTTAATGCAGGCGGCCCATTAAAAATATATCAGAGCAGCCTCCGAGATTCACATGAGCAGCATCGCCGATCAAATGGGAAACTTACATAACTGCATTTCCGGGCAGCTCTCGAAACCACAGGTATTAAAAATAATAAAGACTGCACACTCCACGATCACTGCCATTCTTTAGGGCTCCCACACTGGGGGGGGGGGGTATTATCAATCCCAGATGATGGCTTTTACGGGAGAGGAGGGCTACAGTTACATATTTGTCTCTCCTCCAAGCCATGGCCTACCTGCCCTTGGACAGCAGAGCAGATCAGCGTGCTGCTGTGGTATTTTGAGTTAATTACTGTAATTGAATTAAAAAGTGATCATTAGTCATCATCGCTGAGCGGCTGAACGGCACGTCACTGAAGAGGAGAGAGCTGCCAGAGCCGGAGAGGAGAGAGATAAATTTAGCCCCGTTTTTAATGTGCTAAAAGGCGTCAGCTTCATATACCAATTCTGAGGATAAAGCAAGGGGTCTTTGGAATGCTGTCGGCCAAGGCCAGTGAGTGACACTCACGCTTCAATGCCTGCCTGCATCCCCCCCCCATTTACATACACCGGGTGGGGGGGTCCAGTGGTTCTTACCAGTTCCTGTAAGCGCAGAAAGCCAGGTAGAAGATTGGCGCTCATGTCCCGCAAGACCTCCGCCCGGTCCAAGACCTGATCTCAGAAACATGCGGTTATATTTCACAACAGAAACAGAGGGGGGTTCATCAAAAAACTAGGGTTCAAGGCAGAGAATAACCTTGGACGGGGTGCCAACCGATGGGCACACAGGCTACGTTCACACTGCAGGACAAATGTGGCCCAAATCCCATTTTTTGCTCATATGTGACTCATTTTTTCATGACAGTGTGAACAGCACAAGTCACATGGAAGCCGATTTTTTCAATTCCGATTTGGGCCACTTCAGTATGTGGTTATAAATTGGATACAGGTCTGATTTTTTGCAATGCAACCTCAGTCTGAACAGTGAAATCGGAATTCGTGCGACTTTTACGTTACTCTCGATCGACGTTCATTACAATTCTGCGCAGGTGGAAGTCACCATATGTCTCCGTCAGAGTGCCAAACATGGAGGACAGCACAGAAGTTGGTCAATGCAGGGACAGTGAGGTGCTGGATTTAAGTATTTGGGGAGAAAAATCTGTTCAGGCAAAACTGGAAGGTTCATATCGTAACCGGGCAGTTTTCAAATCATTAAAGTGACGTCTTTGTTGTTTTGTGCGCACGAGGGCCAGTTCAGTATAGTGAAACGTTCACATTGAAATCTGATACTGCCCACAATAAAAAGACTAATGTGAACAGGCAAACAAAAAATCCGATCTGAGCAGAAAATCCGAATTGAGCATTAAGACCCGCAGTGTGAACGCAGACGCTTTCACACCAATGAGCAATTTGGCAACTCCAATCCACCTATGGCATGTTTTTGGACTGTAGGGGATAACACAGAACACAGACAAAATCCAGTAACACGTGGAGAACATGCAAACACAAAGTTCAGGCAGGGAATCAAACCCTGGTCTGCACTAACCCACAGCTCCATCATGCCGCCCCTGTATCTTGCCTAAATATTCCAATTTCAGTACCAAATAAAGCATGACGGGAGCATGTCGCAGATGCACTGAAAGGGCACCTCGCCGGAAGAGTGCAGAAGCCGGACCCCAGACACGGACTAAGCCGTAATGTGGTTCCCAGGAAAACTGCACGACTGTCGTGCGAAACTGCCGCAAATCTGAAAGCCAAGCTGGGCCTGAAAGGGAGCCTGCGGGGGTGGGTTTGGGCACACTCACGATGTATCGCGTGCGCTTGGCTGAATCCTCCGCACACAGCTGCCGGTACAGGCGCACGAAATCGGACAGGGAGGGGCTGCGGGACAGAGTCACGGCCGAGGAGTCGAAGAGGGAGCCCAGCAGCCGCTCAAAGAGCAGGCCTGGAGACACGCACTCGACGCAGCTCACTACCACATGGGGCAACTGTGCGGGGGACAGAGGGGAAGCAGAGAAACCACCAAAACAGGCTTAAGGAAGCAGGCAGGCGGGGGGGGGGGGCTTCTTCGTCATATATTCAACACATATATACTTGACACAGTAACACCCCTCAAATATACCAGACACTTGCAAGAGTCATACTTTTTAAAGTGTCACCTTCCAAGTTTAGCAACGCTTTCAGAAGCCGCCAGGGCATCTAGAGCTCAAGCACATCTCTCACCTGCAGCTCCCTCAGCAGGGTGAGCGTCACGTGACTCTTCCCCATGGCTCGGTGACCATAGATAAAGATAGACGGGTAGCTATAATGATCTGGCTGCAAGGAAAGATTTTTTTTTTTTTTACTTCAAGCATACCAAGCCATCGGCGGATGCCAAGATCTCCGTATATTTTAGCACAATATTTGCACGTCGTAGCGTGTGACCCGTGTTGGACGGACACGGCAGGTGCTCCCACCGGGACAGGCGCCACATGACGGAGACCCTGACTGGGCATGCCGTTAATGAAAACAGAGGGATGAGTGAAAACATGCGCGAAATTACTGAATCATTTAATTTATGTTGCTGTACAAGGCGCAGTCATTCATGCAGCGCCGTCTGCGGTGATATTGCGACAGAACGGGAACGAGCTCACCTCTCCGAAGAGGGCAAGCAGCGCGGCAGCCTGTGCTTCTCTGCAAGGCACCTTCTCCGACACCAGACGCAAGTACGCCTCCGAGTATCCCTGCTGCCGAAGCTCCGCGGGCATCCTGAGGTGAAATGCCAAGTTTTACAGCCCCCCAAAAACGCAGCGAAAGGATGCGAGCACGTACCAGCACCCCCTTCACGCAGTGGGATTGCAGGTAAAACGTTAAATATGCAACATCTTCCGTGAGATATTGGTTCAAGGACTAAATTCCTATGCAACATAACCATACCATAGAGGAACAACCCGACAACACATATTTCATAACTTTCACACAGCTTATATTTTATGTAACTTAGTCTGACGCTAACATAGTTACACGCCGACATAATGCTAAATACTACTGTATAGTGTTTCGAACATAAGTGAGTTTGATAACGTTATTTTAAATGCTTATGTTTCACTGGAAGACAAAATATAACACTTACTTTTCTATTCAGCGCACGAGAGCGATCCTTGCCGCTTTCGCGCGCCTTAATACCCTCATCACCATCTACTTCCTATATCCTGCCCAATCACAGCCTTCCTCTGTCGAGTCTACAACTACTTCCTACTTTTTGACCTATCGAAACTCGATTCTATTAATGAATTCTGGGAGCTGAAGTCTTTACCAAAACCTTCACTGGCCATAGGCAAAAAAAGTTTTAAGTTGCTGTAGCGTTATATAAAATAAAGTTTTTGCGTTTTTCTTAAAATTACCCATCTTAAAACACGATTGATTCTGTTTCGATAAAATCCAGAAGCAAAAGTTTGAAATGGCTTAGCTTTTAACTAAAATAAAAAGAATAAGCGGTTGGCCAAAAGCCCACTAATATAAAATATTTATCCAGTACGTCATATCTCTTACCAAGGTACGGAACCTTTTAATGTTCTACTTTATTAGCCACAATCACCTTCGTCACCAGGGGCTCTGGGCTGGAGGGGACCCAAAATTAAAGTTAAACTTAAAATTAAACTAACAAATTAAAAAAACACAAATAATTTACTGGTCTTTATTTCTGTTACAGTCTCATTGTGTGTGTTTCTACGTAATTATGGTAAAATCTATCGAGACCCCCGTTGGACAAAACCTACCGAGAAGGCCCTAGGTGACATTTTACCAAAGGACCCAGAATTTCTAGCTACGCCCCTGGCTGCAATGCTAGAGAAAATAGGCCTAATTACGTTTTGTTTGAGAAATGGGTGGATTTTTGGATGGATGGATGGATAAGCAGATGACAGAAGTATCGGTCCTAAGTTTTGCAATTTATATTGGGACTAAATCAAGGAAAGTAATACCAGGAAGATTAACGACTGCCAGCCTTCTAATCTTTCTTCCCAGAATATGTTAACCTGCGGCGGCGGCGCCCAGATGGAGCCCAGCCCCGCCCGTTCAGGGCTCACAGCGAGCGTCGCACCGAGATAAACCACGGTGTCTGACTGGCGTGTGTGCGGGGAGAAGTGAGAGCGAGAGGCGGACGCATTTTTCTTTCTCTTTGTTCATTTGGTCTTAGTAATGCCACGGGCATTTAAAAACTGAAAAACAAGTATTTAGTTGAATCTATGGCATGATATTTTCGCCAAGTGAATTGTTATGGGACTGGCCTGTATCTGTTTTTTCTGCCGGCCCACCCACGCTATGATTTCTGGCTCGGCCATTGATGCTAACATAATTTTGGTCAACGAGCAATTAACGTGTACTTAGACTTGCATTGTCAAAAACTGGACTATATTAAATGGATGTATTTGTTAAATATTGCATAAATATTGCTATATTCTAAGCTTATTTCGTGCTACATTTGCTACTAAGTGTAAACGGTTCCTTTGTATAGTTGAATAAAATGAATATTCCTCTCTAAGAACTATAGATTTTTGTTGCTTTGTAAAAACTATTAGGATATCAAACCTGTTGTAATGACATGCTTGAGAATGTTAACCCGCCATTTGCGATGGAAGGTTCTCCGTCTACCAGTACTAAGTCTTAATTAGCTTATTGGCTCACCAAAGACGGGAAAAGGGTTCATATGAATAATTAATCGCGGGAAATACTACACATTATAAGTGATATATAATCCACAGAACGATATAAGTACATTGATTATTGTAGTGGTGCTGCCTCTGGTAAGACTCTGTCGTCCTCCCTGCAGACTGACACCTGTCACAGGGGTGTATCTCCCCCCCTTCACCGTGCAGGTGACGTCACTCTAGGCCAGCAGTAGATGCGCGCAGCATGACACACGCATATGCACACGGGTTCGTACCGACGGCGACAAAGCGGACAAAAAGCGGCCGCCTTGCCGTCGGATCTGGTCGCTGACAGGATCCCGGGCAGCCCCATATTACCACCGCACGAAGAGTGCCGACATCATCTTTACAACAAGTGACCGCTTCGGACGCGAAGCCGGCGATTCAGACCAAAGAGGTTCCCGCACCTCCCGGCACCTCAACGGCGCTTCGGTTAGAACCTCAGCGGAATTTTAATTTAAAAATCTTCATTTTAATAAATCAAAGTAGTCTTCCGTAGTCTTCCTCATTTGCCAGGCGCATGGAAGCAGAATTGGAAATGAGGATCTGATGATCCAGCGAGACTGTAAGGCAGATCTGTAATGACAGACGGACTGCCTGCAATACAGGTATTTTTAGGGATAAAAAATACACGCATGGGTATAATGTAGGCAGATTAAACAGCAGATCATACCGCCCGCAATGACCTAAAACACAGACTTAATTTGCCGTTATTCATTCGCTCTCCTCTTTCTCGTCACGGACAGAGGAAGCTGGACATTATCTCCGTAGCAACCCCGGGACTGCGTCTGAGACAGATTTTTCTTGGACGATTGATCGTCGTGTTGGAGCGCCTGCCGATTTCGTGCCGAAGAACATGACTATCCCGTAGCGACAGTTTCGCGTCATTTTAGCGGGGCACCAGTTTTGGTTTTGCATTTGGGGGAAGCCGGTGCAGAACGTAACGGGCGCCCTGGATCCACGAGTTTCCCTGTCGGTGATGCGTTCATCACGTCCGCCGTGCTGTGCGGACCGGAGTGCGAGTGTCACGGCAGAGAGGCGGGTCACACCTGATGTCTCAACTGCGCTGCTGAGCATGTCAGACGGGTAGGGGGAAAATACAAAAGGGAGAAGCGTTTACGGTTGAATCAGTGCACGGGCTGCGTCTTTTTTTTCCTGCGTTGGATCTACGACCCTCGCTCCAACTGAGCTCTTCCCTGGCCAGCATCTCCAGATGCTGTCGGTGCGCTTCCATCTGCGGCTGACCAGCGATCGAAACCCGTGACGGGCGGACCGTGATTCTGCGCTGCCCGCGTCCTGCCACAAATACAGTTCAAACTAAGGCATGGTCCCTGGGACTCCCGCAGCCATGCTACCGGCCTCAGAAGCTGCCAAGATTTACCAGACGAACTATGTCCGCAACTCTCGAGCCATCGGGGTCCTATGGGCCATCTTCACCATCCTGTTTGCCATCGTCAATGTGGTGTGCTTTATTCAGCCCTACTGGATCGGTGACGGCGTGGACACGCCGCAAGCCGGCTACTTCGGTCTTTTCCATTACTGTATCGGAAACGGGCTGTCCCGGGAGCTGACATGCCAGGGAAGCTTCACCGAGTTCAGCTCCATCCCTTCGGGCGCATTCAAGGCCGCGTCCTTCTTCATCGGGATGTCCATGGTTCTGGTCATCACCTGCATCGTCTGCTTTGCCCTTTTCTTCTTCTGCAGCACGGCCACTGTCTATAAGATCTGTGGCTGGATGCAGCTCGCTTCTGGTAAGTACTCTTGTCTTTTTCTGGTATTAAAGGGGGGTATTTTCAACCAGGTAAAATCCACTTATCCGGCAGAAGGAAGTGTGTAATGAATAAGATAACTTTAAGGATACAATAATGTTCGTACTGCTTTTGCAAAAAAAAAAAAAAACAATTATTTACATAACTTGTGTTTTTAACATTTTCCGATTTAGTCTCGCTTTAGTCGTAATTCTAATTCCCGTAGGAGCTCTAGCTATGTGAAATGAAAAACAAAATACACAAAATATGAAGTCACCTGATTACTATTTGAAGTAGGACCGTGTCACCTCTAACACGGTCTGGGATGGTCACTTAACGGTGACTGAAGTTGGAATTTGCCACATGAACGTGGGCTGCTGCGTAATTTCAAGCGCATCGCAAAATACCCTACGGATGGCGACTGTGACACGACAGACGTGTGATAAAATCTACATCACTATCAACTGGCTGCTTCAATATTATTTTTTTACATGCATCGTTGCCGGCAAATTATTAACCGTTACTCAAGGTTATGTTTCCGGCCGCGTTTTAAGAGATGCAAACAAACGGGGAAAATCAATATTTGAATTAGGAGAAGCAAGGTCAACTGTATTATGGTCATGATGTAGTTCTCTCATGTATTCTGTCATACAATACTGCATTCGCAAATACTAGGCAGAGTCTCCAAACAACCCTCCTGGTTTGTTTACACAAATAAATGGCTTTTTCATGGATTGTTTTACAGTTGGGAAAATTCCCCTGCTCCATTTTTTATTATTAATGTTGGAGATGAACACTTTTGAAACACTAATCGGCCCTAAGACTTAAGCATACGGAATCCCTTGAACTCGGTTTAATTTATGGAGAAATATGATTAACATGTTTTATTTCATTACCATTTGTTAGAGACCCACAAAATATTTTTAAAATCTGGGCCCATGGCAAAATACCATAATATTACAGAGTTTTTAAAATAAATGTGAGCAAGCTCCCTTACACCAAAGAAACGAAACTGGTCAAGAAAAACTGTGGGTTTCCTCAGACTTTGAAATGACTTCAGTGCCTATGAATGTTCTCCCAGTTGTAGGTTTTCGGTGTTTGTGACCTGACTTTCTCTTCGGCCGGCCGTTAGAGATCAAAAGAGCACGAACAGCAAGCTGAAGATACTCACAAGGCTAGCCAGTAGACATACGGGATTTTCTATGCCTTTTGTGGACGTTTTACTTGCTGACAGGGTTTTGTTCTTCACCATCAGTGTAACTGCAGCTGTCTTTGACGCCAGTGTGCTTTTCAGCTCTAAGACGTGAACTCGGCACACAGACATGTTCGGTGTGGACTGAGCCAGCAGGTACCGATGACTCTGTGCTGCCCCTTGGCTGCCAGTCCCATATCGACTCAAGGACACGCTTTTGGACCTCTCCTGCGGGCATCTTGGGACCAGCACTCAGTTCCCTGTTTCATGGACCCAGTCCAGAAACCCTTAATTTGTCACTCTCCCTGCTGTGCCCACTACACCCATCTCACATTCCCGTTCGCTCTCTCTCTCCCTCTGTCCCTCCATCCCTCCCACCTTCATGGATGGGCTGCACACTGAGGCTGACTCCTGTCCCTAGGATTGTCCTTTTATTAAAAAGCAAAATTAGTCCAGATCATCCATATGGAAGGACATTAGTAATGGAGTGGACTAGCCGCTGAGGTTCCGTCAGGCCCAACTGAGGCACTGACACCGTCTCCCTGAAAGAGGCAGGCAGGACTGTGCATCTTGGACATGAGCACAGGTTAGGTGATTGGTACTTTGTCTATAAAATGATAATTTCTTAGACCACTGGGGTTAGTGATTGCTGCCATGGCCTGTTAAGAAAAGACCCTGTGATTGGCCTTGGCCTCTGAGGTCAAACCAATTTGACTTGATGATCGAGAGGCATTTAGGTCATCAGCTTGCTGACTTGTGAGGCACCTAAGCAGGTAACGCTTTAAAACAGTGGGAGCAGACTGACAGCTTAATGAGGGAGGACCCACCAAGAGATGCTTAATGGGATGATTTTCCAGGAAAATGTTAGTGTTCCCAGAGGCCAGACAAGCACCTGGAGGAGTCTGGGGGGCTCCGCAGCGTACGGAGCATGTCACCCTCGTCTCCGCCTCCTTCCAGGACTATTGCGGCTGAATGACGTCCTTGGGCAGACCTTCTCTAGCAGCAAGATGGGTGTGACTGCCCAGATTTGGCTCCCGGGTCCACCGCCCCCCCCCCACCCCCCCGACTAGCTTATTGTCACGTTACCCCGCAGTACCCTGAAATATGGAGGTGGTCATGCTCCAGTTCCCCTGGCCGAAACAACATGGACTCCCTGTCTCATTAAGTGGAGCAGACAGACTCTCCTGGGGGGGGAGCAGGCTGTGAGGTGAATGGTAACCAGACCCCACATCTCTGAGTTTCACCCTGCCTCTGGTGGCTGAGTGCAGTCAGGGTCTGGATCTGATGTAGACCTTCTCCACACAGACCGCCGCCCTTCTCAGCTACCTCCTTATTGATGATGCAAGTTAACGTTCCGTGGAGTTTCCTCACTCTGGGCGTCTGCACCTCCTATGTAAACCTGTAGCTTTTCTTTGAGAGTAACATCCATTTCCATTTGAGAACATCCGGGCTCCCAGCCTCGTCCGATATCATCTGAGAGCGGCTCCCGTGAGACAAGGGAGTGGATCACAAAAGGGGCCCCGTTTGGCTGCCGGCGCAGTATTGATCTAGGAAGCTGTCCTCGGGATGTCACATGCGCCGCTAACTGGAAAATGGGCCTCACACCCCCCCCCAATGGGGGGCGGGGTTAGGGGAGCACGTCCGTGGCCACTTGGCTGTGTGCTTGAGAAGATCTCAGCCGCTGGAGGGGGGTGGGCTATTTGTCGAGCCGCTGAGCAGATCACATGTAGATTGTGCAATGCATGTGCGTGTATCGTGCATATATTATACAGCATGTGTGCATGTATTGTGTGTAGATTGTGCAGTGCGTGTGCGTGTACTGTGCATAGCGTGTGTGTGTGCACATCACGCATAGATTGTGCAGACTGTGCATCATGGGCCTCGTGTGCCAGAGCTTCTCAAAGCTGCACCACTCAGAGAGTCAGACTCCTTCAAAATGGAGGCAGGCAGAATGGGGAGACACGGTGACATCACACAGATGCCCGTCATCTGCAGGGGGGGTGGGGGGGCTTGCAGGGCGGACCGTGCGGGATACAGAGGGGGGGGGAGCATCAGTGGGAAAGGAGAAGAGATGAGGAGAAACAGTGGGATGGGGAAAGAGGAGAGAGGGGCCCAGGGGGAGAAAGGGAGTGGAGGAAGGTTAAAAAGGCCAAGGGTGCGAATGAGGCACGGAGGGGTAGGGTTAGGGTTATGAATATGTGTGTGTTTTGTAAAGGGAGCTGGAGTTTGCAGAGCTACTCACTGCTTCTGTAACCGTTTGTGGACACGCACACACACACATGCACAAACATACGCACACACATGCACGCACGCACGCACATGCACCTACACGCACGCACACACACACACATAGAAAGCATAAGCAGCTTTTCGCTGGTCAGGGACATTCCAAAGGGGCCCCCGGACTGCAGAGATACTCAGAGGAGCTTTTCTGCCCACTGAGTCCATTAGAGAGCTCCGGTCAGGTAGGGTCGACGTGTCCGGGAGGGGGGGGTTGAAGCACGATTCTTGGGTGAGGGGGCTTCAAACGCAGTGAGGAATCCTTATGGTTTCGGGAAACAGTGTGGGGCATCATCGAGAGTATTCAGGTTACAGCAGGTACTGCTGCCCACCCAGTAGGAGTTAAACAAACCCTTTTTAGACCCCACCCCCCTGACCAGAACATCTGACACATCCGTCATCCCGCGTGAGGCATCTTCTTCAAGTAGCCGTAACATAAACACGCAGGATGACATACATCTCCTGGCCCCGTTAGCTGGACGGAGTGTACGTCCCCGCTAATTTTCGCTCTGACCCGGGGGTGTGTCAGCATGTTCTTGGGCAACGCGAGCGAGACTCCAGAGTGATGAACTTGTCTTTTTATGGCACTGTCATAAAGACAAGCAAACATTAAGAGGTGTAAAATTAGCACGGTGTGAAGTCCTCTGCTTCTCGCCATGAGAAGGCCGGGACTCAGGTTATTAGCACTTTCAGGTTCTCACCCCGACACTTGGCGGGGTGCTGCCAGATCAGCGAGCCTGGAGTACAAAGACACGAGGCCCCCACTGACAGACACTCACCCCCTCCATTCTGATTGGCTCTCATCACTCAGACGGGATCCTTTCCAAATACAGTAAAAACCCAGGTATCCGGCCACTTCGGGAATGAGACGCTTTTCTGGATGTTTGAACATTACTCTTGAAAAACACTGAACTATAACACATTCCACCTTGAATCATTATACACACACAAACTAATGATTATTATACAGTTATTTTAACACACTGCAGTGTCACTGTTGGATGGAGTCAGATATTCAATAGAACACAAGACATCACAAGGTAAACGATGACGAACAAGCAGAAAGATGACGGAAGAGTGCCGCTCCACAGGCATGCACAGTAACTGACTTACACATTGCACAATGCTTTTTTTGTTGTGTAAGTGTTTCGTACAACAGTGTTAATGAAATGATCCTTTATTTGCAATTTCTGTAAATATGAGAAGAGAAACGTTGGAATGCTTTTTCTGCATATCCCATCATGCTCTCCTTTGAGACACAGACATATATACACTGTATGTTACACACATTTATACACAGCTGAGAGCAGAGTCCGGCATCTGATTGCAGGGACAGGCACCCCATTTGGGGGGGGGGGGGGGGGTTAAGAAATGTGATTACAGTGGTACCTCGGTTCTCGAACTTAATCTGTTCCGGACTCCGGATCGAATCTTAAAAAGTTCGAGTTCTGATCGAATTTTTCCCATAAGAAATAATGAAAAACCAATTAATTGGTTCCCGGCCCCCCAA
>JAODJU010000001.1:2615425-2633097 GCA_026776725.1 Gnathonemus echidnorhynchus
GCCCCACAATGGGGGGGGGGGGGGGGGAGGCTGCCCAACCATCTGCATGAAGGATCAGAAGTTAGACTGCAGGGGCAGGAACAAACAATCTCCTAAATGGATACCAGAGACAGGAATTCCTTTTGTAGAGCTTGGGTGGCAGAGAAGTGTGATTGGAGGTTAGAGCAGAGCATTTGCAAACAATCCTATACTCCTTATATAACTCCCCCGCCCCCCCCTCTATTATAGCACAAGTCATTTAGAATTACAGAGGTACTTCACCACACACACACACAAACACACAAACTGCGACACACTGGGCCGGGCTGAGCTAGACTACTCAAGCAACTGAATAATTGTCTCCGCCCCACATGGCCAGATGGGTAATCCCACAATCCTTTACTCCAGGAGGAGATCAGGCAGCATGATCTCTGTGGAATCCCAGCAGAACAAGGTCCTGTCCTGGCTGCCACCTTTTACTGGAGTTAAGCAAAGACAAGTTCAAGACCTTGTTTTAGGGACTGCCTGTGGACTACCAAGATTCTGGCTGAAAAACGTAATCCAATAATACTTAAATAAAAATAAACACAGAGGAAGGTGAGACAGATACTCAAAAAGGTATGAGTATCCAGTAATGCTGCCACATTCAAATGCATGCATGTGCAGAGCATACTAACCCAACCCAGCAGACAATAATGGCCCATGGCCAGCTCTACCAGTCGGGCACAGAAAGCACACAAATGGAGCAGCAGGGTTTGACTACATATCCCATGATGACCCTGGCTACAACTGCATCTCTCTCTCTCTCTCTAACACACACACACACACACACCTTTGTGGGAACTCTCCATTCGTTTCTATGGGAAAAACCTAATCCCAACAATGACACCCTTAACCCCTACCCAGCCCTAACCCATAAATAACCAAACAAAATTCAAGACTTTTGGCATTTTTAGTCTTTTGACTGCAATCACAGAGTATCATAAAATTCAGTTTCCACTTGTGGGGACTGAAAAGGTGGTCCCCACAATGTCATAACAGGTTTTTATCACATTGTGGAGAAATGTCCCCACAGTGTAATATATACATAAACCACTCACACACAAGCACTTTGCAGTCTTCATAACTGGACATTCAGTATTTTATTCTCCAAAAACAAGAAACAACACATCTCCTTCATTTCCAGCAGGCACCTGGGTAGAGCACCATGCCACGGTTTGTCCTTCTCAGGCTTCCAGACAAAAATCTCCACAGTGAAAACCCAAGAGAAGCCCGTAAGCCCTGAAATGCATGCACTGACATCCGATGTCTTCTCCATTACGACGTGACATGCACAACACACCTTCACTCAGCTGCGCGACACTGCGACTGCGCTCCTAAATCAGACTTTGGATATGTCACCACGCTGTAGCGCTCTTATAAAGCATACAACACCCATATACCACATTCTAGTAAATTTGTGCAATTTCACCTCACAATTCCAAAGAAACCACACTCATCCAGTGAAAAAAAAAAAGACCTCAACAGCTAGTCTGGTCAGGGACCATAGTGGAAGCCACCAATAAGCTGTTACAGAGAGCACAATAAGAGCCGGTTACCTGAGCCGCGTTCCCCCGGTGTGCTGCCCGTGCGAAGGGGCGGGGCTTGGAAGCCAGCCTCTCACTGCATTTTGTCAGCCCAGGGCTCTCAGTTTCTGGGATCAGCTAAGGCTACCAGACAGACGGTGGGTCAGAGGCCTGAGCTCCTGGATGACCACCCAGCGAGCATTCGCTGGAGCCACCCTCTTTTACTAGAAAGCCAATGTAAAGGGCAGGCATGTAACCTTATAAAGGTTTCTCTATCCAGTCACAATGGTATCTACAAGCTTCAGATGCCAAAAAAATAAAAAATGGGGGTGGGGGGGGTAAGAAAATGAAACCAGTGAACAATGACTGATGCAAAGTAGGCAGCATGCTAGCCTCAGCCAGGCACCCTGGGAAGGTGAGGGGAGGGGGACACCGGTAAGTTTCACAGTTTCTCCCCCACGGCATCCATGTCACTCTGACACAAACCATCAGACGCCTCCCATGACATAATGCTTCATGAAGGGGGTGGCACCGAGTTGTGAAATACACATAAAATAACAACCAGTGGGGGGGGGGGGGCTCTAGACTTTGTTTTTGCATATGTGTATAAAAAATTTAAGGGATCAATGAGAGGAAGGAGCCCAAACTCCGACCCTCTGGGAAAAACGTGAGCGGCAGGCTGCTAATGACGGACAAGACACGCTGAAAACTGACGCAGTGAATTTGCTCCCTCCGACCTTCACCCGCCTGTCCTGTATCCTGAAAACACAGCGAAACACCACAGAGGAAACCGAAAGCCAGTGAGACGTCCACGCTGGGCACCGTGGGCCGGGCCGGGACCCCACGCCGGCCGTGAATGTCCTTCAGCCAAAAGAGCTAAGGCATTTTAACTGACTGACTGGGCTACCATGCCTGCGTCACCAATGAGGACGGGGGTGAGGGGAGAGGGAACCTCACGGCAATCTGCATCACCAGCCCAACACAAAACAATAGGGGGTCCCAAACAGAACACAAAACAAGCCTGAAGTGGGATTAGTGAAGAACTGTGAGCGTCCACCAGAAGCTGGGCAGGGGCTGGACGCCGAAAAACTGGCATGCCAGACGCACCTTTCGCTGCCTGCAGCTTCCATCCAAATTAACCACAAACCTGTAGCCTTTTCCTGTTTGTTTCAAGTCAGAGTGGCCCCACACTGCGATACAGGGGAAAGGGGGAAAAAAACTAGTCTGGCAACAACATAAAACCAGCATTCTTATGGAAGCTGCCAACGTTTGCACCACAGAACTGTATCCAACTTGCCTCACGAGCCAGCTGAAGACAGACAGAGCCAACAGAGTCCTTACAGGGGAGTCGGGCCTGGAGTGGGAGGCGATGGGGGCTGAGGTGAGCACTGTGTAAGGCCTCTGCAGTTATGATCATCAGCAAACCGCAGTTACAGAATTAAAAACCCAGAACGCATTCCTTGCATACTGCAGAAAGCTATGGGGTGGTGCAAACAGGATGTGGCTCTTCCAAATAATAATTGGAAATGCTATCAGTTTACTAAAAACACTCTTTTTGTGTGATGCCCAGGTCTGTGGAATGGGCGCAGTTCCTTCTCACGTATCTGGAGATCTGCAGCACTACTCCTGCTGCTTCACAGCCCCTCCAGACCCACCTGCGAGGCAGACAGTGATGCTAACAGACGCTAATAACTCAAACCGCCCAGGTGACAAAACTCTTTTCTTCTTAAAATAAAACCACGACTGACAATTAAAATTGATAGTTTGGTCAGTAAATATATAGAACGTGGCACCATGGTGCTGTTTATTCAAACCACCAGGATTCCAGGTCCCCCCACGGCATAATATCTCAAAAGAAGTCTGATATAAAAGATACATAGTACAAATAAATGTCTCACATTTGAGTCTCTCACAACATGAAGAAGACGTGCTCACAAACAGCGCCCCAAGCATAAATTACAAAGAGAAATGTATTGAGAAACTCTAAAAATCCATTTCTGCACATAATCATTGCTGAAACTAATGTATGATCCCTGGTTTGAGCCAATTGGACCATTTGGGTACAACAATTACATCATTTTCATCTCTTCCATTTTAATCCTGCACTTCCATATGTGCAGCCTGAATGTCATTAAGCACTGTATCCTTGGCCTCCGGCTTTCACCTTCCTGGAGAGAGTGACACAGACTGGAAACCACAACTGTAGCTTGTTCCAGCATTAGGTCAATCCTGGGTAGGGGGTGGTGTCTGAAGGACAGACCAGGCTACAGTGCAGCCTAGCGAGGCAACCCGACTTTATGCTTATGTGCATAAACGTAACTCGGAGTGACAATCGACGTAGTGTACGCAAGAAAACAGCCATTTTAAATTGGGTTTATTAAAAACAAAAAACACGAAACAGCACAGATTCACCGACAACAATGTGAAGGTCCCGGCGGACTGTTTTCGAACAAATACTACGCATTAGCCTTGATAAAAAAAAAATCACAGAACCGTCTTTTTACATATCACAAAAATGTCTTTACGGTGCACGAATCGTTAAAATGTGGCACATTTCGGAGGGGGCGTGACCCAGCAGCCACATTACGTTATGTTTCCATTTCGTGTAAAATAAACCATTAAATACGTATGCAGAATGGCAACCAATGTCCTCAGGCAGATCCCATGTTAAGAAACTGGTCTCTTTCTTCCCTTAAACGCGAGAGATCCTGAAACAGCCCCTCAAACGGCCTTTTGCGGGATTCTCAAAAGATGTAGTAACGTCTTCATCTGCGTGTCGGCGCTGCGGAGAGCCCGACCGGCAGCAGGGGTGTGGAAGGATGAACGGATTAAATTACCATATCATCGACCCCGGCCGCCATCTTTACAGCCTTTTCCTGGAGACAGACGGCAGGGGAATCGTGCGGAAGGCAGCGAAAGCAGCCGCCGGCCATTGAAAACGTACCACTTTAGGCGGCATTTTCGCGTCGTCCGGAATATAAAGACATGGAACTCAGCCCAGTTCGACCGACTCCGGGATCAGAAACGTAACCTGCGTTAATGCTCCGCGTAGCCGTCCCCCACCGCGCTTTAGATCTTTAAAACCGTGCGACGCAGGTATGTATATCCAGTCGTCGAAATGCACACCAGCGCGTTCACATGAGGACCATGGGCGGAGGAGAGCCCCGACCCAGGCCACCGGGAGCTGTTTCCACGAATCACGCGTCGCCTCCCGTCCTCCGAAGGTGTGCATGCACTAAGAGAAAGGCGCCCAGCGGCCGCCGCTCCACTGTTTTCTTCCCCCGTACAGCCTCCGAGGCTCCCCTCCCCCACGGACGCCATCCCGGACGATCGGCTCGGCCGAGTCCACACGGCGAGTCCGGATTAAGGGTCGAAATGTCACGGGTGTGAAAAGCAGCGGGGACCCCGGCGGTCTCCAGCGACACCCTGCCAATGTCTGCCGCCCAGCCCAGCGACTGACAGCACAGATTCGTATCCGACTCCATATTAACAGACACGTCCGACCCTCCCTTTCTGTTATATTATTGTTTTCGTGGCACCATGGCGGGCTTTAAGTGGCGTGCGGCACCGCAGACGTAGCTCTCGGATCTGGATACAGTAACTATGTAAACAAGGGCGCCCTAGCCTAGCGCTGCGCACCTCTCCTCCGCCTTAAAGACGGACATCATGGGGTCCAGAGCCCCCTGCTAACGTTCATCTTACAGACCCGAGCTCACACTCGCCCGGAGCACCGTATCTATCAGCCAGCGACGCTGCTGTAACCCGCGTCCTCCATGCCCTGGTCCTCCGCTGAGGCTGCGTTAGACGCGAGCAGGCCGGCTGAAACGAAGCTTTGCCCCGCTTGTCGCTCGCAGGAAGCAAGTCGCACTCCGAGCCCTGCGCGTCTCAGACGCACCTCCGCAGCACTTTAAAAATATATACATATTTTAACGGTGTCCGAGCGTGTCAGCGCCACCACGGAGGGCTAGCTGGCAGAGTCCGAGCGCTGCCCTTCCCGCGGACCGGACGGCACACTCCCCTGGGTCAGCTGGACCCAAATCCGTGCTGTTATCCACAAAGGCCGTGTTCGGAGCTGGTGCGGTAAATGGAGAAGCCCTAGCGGGGTGCTGGGGCAGTCACGGCGGTAACGGCTACGGCTGGCTAGCGCAGCTAGCAGGCTAACTCGGGCTGTAATTTGATGAGATCCCCTGGTGAAAACTACGTGGCGCGGCCACGAAAAAAGGGGCTTCGGCTCCCTCCTGCAACCGTAAGCGTTCTGACTCACCGTTAATGTCCACTGTAGATGAAACGAAGAAAGGAACCGGGGACCCGGTGAGACCCCGCCGCCCTCGCCTCCACACAACCAAAACAATACTACCGTCTCCACTGCGGATCTTCAAAGGGGGAAATGTTAATGCAACTCAACCCCTCACCTTAAAAAAATAAAAAAAATAAAACAAAAAAAACTCAACAACTCCTTCTAATTCTTTTCAACGTCACTCCCAAGCTAGTATTTTGGGTTTTCACACGTCCCGAACCGTTTAATTCCCTGTCCTACCTTTAATGACTGATAGAAACTGTATCCACTCTCCTGTCTCTTTTCCCTTTGCAAAAATGGCGGCTCAGGCAGGACCGCTGTGGCTCCGCCCCCTCCCCCGTGAGCCCCCCTTCCCCAGCTCGGCCCCGCCCCTACGCCCTGCGGGGTTCACCCAGCCTCAACCGCAGGGGCGCCCTCAAAGCAGAGTTCGTCGGCAAAAGCGCGTTCACGAGCGAAGAAGGACAGATGCCCACTTAGAGAGATAGATGGGTAAAGAGAAGCATAAGGTAGAATGATCCCATTTGCCGTAAATGAGCACCTATTCGAATGCTTGCATCTTTTTTGCTTGAGGTACTTACATGTTCAAATTGCGAGACATAAATATCTGCTATAGTAATGCATTCTTGTTACGCAGAATGTTTCAACGAGTGTGCCTTTTATTCTTTTGTATAAAATATTATTACTTTATTAAGCATATTACACTTAAAGCAACTAAATATTCAACGTTTTCCCTTTGCACTGGGCTAATGTAAAGATTACATCTGTTCAAATACAAACGGGAAAGTAGGCTGTGGGAGAGAGATTCATTTTGAATATTCATTAATCATTTTGCTGTTTTGACAGAGCTCAGAATACCGGTATACAGATCAGTAACATCATGTTGCTGTATATGACACTGTAGCATTAGAGAAATCGAGTTCATGTTACACAATGTAGCTAAACCAAGAGAAATAATACTTGTCTCAACTATCAGTGATTTCTGCTTCGGTTACCACTCACTGGAGTAGCCAGGATCAATGCAACCAGTTAGAATGAGGTCAATATTCACATATAGCCACATGGGATATATTTCAGTTAAGTAATGTGTGAAACATATGAACCAAGCAAGCATTATAAATTTCAGTAAGGCATTGTTTGAGAACAGAATATGCAATGCCATTTTTTAAAGAATCACAAACAATTTAGACGTGTGGTGTTGCCATGGTAGAAAAATTGTGTCAAACACATGAAAGAAAATGTCACCAGTGTGAAGAGAAGTGGCTAGTCATATCCTAACAACTTTCATTTGCTGTGAGTTGAAGCCTATCACAAACATAGCAAGCCAAGTGACTCAGTATAGGAGTGTTCTTCATTGACATAAGCTACTACCAAATGTTGTGGTAAATGTTTATATTTTCATTTACAAATGTTGTATTAAAGTCTGGCTTTGGAAACCCAACAAGCTATTTTGCAAATAGCTCAGGCCAGTAGAAATTCCTATACAAGTCTCTTGTCATGCCTCCCAGTAAGGACTTTGAATACTATTGTGTTAGTTGAGTCTCTTGCAGCCCCTTGACATTGCAAGAACTGTCTCCTTGGCTTCTGCACTTACAGCTCCCTGTTGAGGAAGTTTAACTGTGGGCCCTCTTCTCTTACTCCTGTTTCCACTCCTGGGAAACTCATCCATGCTTTTTTTTTTTTTTTTAGCTTTACAACAGTCTATGATTTTTAGTATGATAACTGATTTTTACAATCAAGGTATGAAGTTGAGTTCAGTGTAACCCACACCCGGATAATTCTCTCCCAGCATCTACAGAGAAATCATTAACAAAACATATCTACACCTCACTATAAAAATGACATGCAAGTTATGCATGTTTTACATGTAAGCCTTAAACTTGTGTTTATCTGATATGCAATAACCGTCAGTCACGATAACTTATGTCTTAGAATACGGGTCCATTAGAATAGGAAACCCTTCTGTAACTTTCTTTTGAGTTCGTTGATGTGATTTGTCACAAGGAAATATTTCAGTTGCCTGTGTCTGACCAGCCCTGTCTCCTGTCTAGCACAGCAAAGCTAAATTACGTAACTCCCTTACACAAGAGAAGAACTCTTTTTTTTAAAGTCGTACTGGAGGTGGGTGGGCAGTGCTCACTGACAGAATTGTATAAATACAAACATCTGGATGCTGGTCATCTGGAACCTTCACTGAGAACAAGTCCAGATACACGTAAACATCCTGTAGCAGTGTAGACTAGGTATAGTTTGCTAATTTCAGACGTCACGTCGAAAAAAAACACACCGTTACAATTTTACGGTGCACGAAATGTATTTGGGGAAGCGGAAAACAGGCGGGTTGCTATGGAGAATGAAAAATAAAAACATTTCAAACACTGAGTAGATGTCTTGCATGATTTTCAGTGTGTCATTTGACCACTGCTCCACATCTAGTCCATTTACCGTTGCAAACCTACAGTAGGAATAACCCAGAATGAAAGCTCGCCTGCTCTAATATCCCCTCCCCCTCCCGTTAGATGTGCCAGCACGGCGATCATTTGCGCATGCGCCCAACACAATAGCGACACTTTGGACTGTATTTAACATCGACGATGGAGAAGCAAGTCGCCGCGGAAAAAAACGGGAGTCGTGGTGTAATATTAAGCTTTGATCTTTAGGCTTTGGAGATGGCGGTTCAGGAGATAATTAAGTAAATTGAAATCTGATTATGTTTTATGCTTTTTTTTTATTTACGGGCGAAAAATATTACTTGTTACCGTGCAAGTCTGTGCTGATATTTCTGCGGGATTTCTTTTACCCTCAAGACATGGACTATATTACAGTGTTGTTTGTATATTGTGTTGTATGTATTCGTTCATTGGCTGATCAGTCTAGAAAATTAATGTGAGGCTCTTGTGTAGGAGTAAAATGGCGTTCTTATCCGTATTACCCATCCCCATCGTCTAACTCAATAGAAAGACTGACGACGTTTCTGACCAATAAGACAGGCACACTGCGGTTTCTTTAAGAATTGATTGGCTGTCGATGACATCACTCTTGTCGGGGCGGATTCTGAGCTCCGAGGAGAGAGCGGTCCGAGCGGAGAAGCAAGGAAGGCGGACGCCATTAAGCGAGTGCGCGCGGTAGCTGAACGTTGCTACGTTATGCATGCACCAATTTGATGGATTTGGGCATTTTTAACGATACTAGAGTTGTATGTTAATTTTAATCGTTTATTTGTATCGAAAAAGGTGAAGTAATATTTGATTTAGCCGCAGCGAGTATGAGATTAAGATGGCGCCGAAGAAAGCTCCCGAGCCTGGAGTGCGCGCGCTGGGGTGGGACTGCGCGCTCCCGAGAGGGATAGAGAGGAAAGGATACTTCCTGTTTTGGTGTTTCGGCGAAGACAAAAGTCCCTTTAAGTTCTGCGAGCAATTGTTTCCACCCCCTGTTTTTTTCCCCCTTCATATTTTCGAGGGCGGAGTCCGTACCATTTTCGTATAAACGAGTTTATATTTCTAGTATTCGGTTATTTTACAGTACGGAATATTACGCTAGATAGGTGGATATGAGCAAAATGTCAACAGGGCGAAAGTTTATTGATGTGGGATTTCATTCGACGTTGAGAAAATAACAGTTGTGTGACTCACGTATGTCTAGGTATAAGTAAGCATGTTAAATGTCACGGGGCTGAGTGCTGTCAGTGTCCGCCATGTTGTCGTCCAGCGCCTGGGTTTCCTCGGGTCGACGAGTAAATGGCGAGTCGGTGCGTTTGCGCCACTGACGCAGACGTGCCTGGTTTGTTTTGCAGGGAAGCTTCCCAAGACCCCGCTGGCTTTTTTTTTTTAAACATGCTCGGGTCTTTTTGAGTTTCGTATTACTGGCTTATTTTTGAAACTTAATTTTCTCTCACGTCGGAGTGGAATGATCGCTGACCAGTCTAGAAAATGATGCCGCAATAGTGGAAGTTTTGGAAAAGATCTCCGGTTAATCCCTTACAACCCGTACTTTAACATTGTGACTGGTTAATTATCTCGGTTTTAAGTGCAAATTCTGCTTTACATGAAACGCTCTGGATTGCCAACTGTTACGTTAAACAGTTAACAGTAAGTCGTCGTTGCTGTGTGCCGTTTGCTTCCACGCACCAAATTTAGTCCTAAATGCTGCGCGCCGTTGAAAGGTTTCGTTTCGCTAGGAGCTGCACAGACCTGTGGTGGCGCCAGAAAATGTACTGTAGCTGTGACGGGTTGCACGGTCCAGAAACTGTAGATATTTTTTTTAGTCCAGTGTGTTTGGAATTCCCCATGCTTTAGACAGTCCTATTACACGTGTCACACTTTCACTGGATTTGAATATGTGAATGTTAGGCTTAACGGGTGTTTTTGTCCAGATAAACAGCAAGACTAATCAGATACACCCTGCATTTTCCCCTTTTGCTGTTATTCACCAGTGTGCCAGATATTGCCAAAAGCTGGTCCAGTACTCTGCTTGTGGGAATAACATCTGTAGCAAATCTGTCATTCTCTCTGAGATCAACTTTTTCCCTGCGTCCATATGGTACAACTGCTGCAATGAGAACAGAAACAAAATTGTGTGAAAGGCGGTAATCGGTCTTTGGCAATTAATCACCAGGTCGACAGTGCCAGGGCTCTGTCATGCTGATGTGCTCTTGACATATCTACTCACTACCACCAATAATTCAGTGTAACCACTTGTTAAAATACCGAATTGTTATGGCTATTTTATGCTCTGTTCTCCAAGTCATAATGTTCTCGGATTTAGGAAAATTCTCATTTGCTTTTTTCCCTTCATTGTGGGTACTTTTTGAAGAAAGGGTTTCTGGGGTAATGGTAAAGGAGGCTATAAGCCGGCCCCCCGCCCCTCCATGTACCTTACTGTATGTCCAGCTAAGCCACGGTACTCTTGTTGGAGTTGCTGCCGTTTCTGGTACAGCCATGGAGATGACTAAATCCCATAGGCAGCTAACAGACTGCAAACCTGTATTTTTCCAGTCCTTAATACATTGCTACTGTTAAGTAGTTTGATTACAAAGCAGTATGACTATTAAAATAATGTAATTACAACATTAATGTTGCCGTTTCATCTTCAAAATTACTATGGTAAGGAATGACGCAATATCATGTGTGAATACAGTAATCCTGTGTTGGGATTTTACAAGCCACTCATTACAAATGAAATGGTTGCATACCAATTTATGTAAAAGTCGTACAGCCTTAGCAAATAGTATAACCTGACTAGGTCCTTCGTATGGCCAGGAATACAGATTTCTTAAGTATTGATCATTTTGTTGTGGAAACATGTTAAGTTTGCAATAGTCACAGAAAGAGTTTATTATTGCCCACCTGATGTGAATGACATCGTTCTGCAAAATAATACTCCCCCCCTCCCCTGGTATTATGTGTTTTTCTTTTTTAAATGTACAGCTGTTAATTCTGCAGTGTTTAGCATTTGTGGTTTTACACGCTTGCATTGACATTTCACCTGTAATTTGCATACATTTCTTTTGTAAATGTACAGGCAAAAATATTTACACCAAGTATTTTTGAATACTTTTTTAGTAGCCATCCTAAGTACATTTTCAGTCTGCACATGCTTAATGCAGCTGTTACTTATGCAGGATAATACATTTCCCTCCAGCTGGAGTCAATATTACACATGATGATTTCACCATTTCTTTGGGGAGGGGGAGCTTATGCTGAAGATTGGCACCATTATCAGTATAACTGCTTGTCAGATCAAGACCTCCAGCTACCTCAGGCATAGTGGGGGTGGTTTTTAGTTTTGTAACCTCCTTGGAAACAGCATTGATAATTGCTCTAATTATCTCATCCACGTGTTCCAGTTTTATTTTGCTGTCACATAATTTGGACTGATATCAGTTCATGCTTTTATATTTGTAACACTAATAAAGTGATAGTTGCATTATATTAATGAACACGACTGTAATTTTTTGCATAATGAGCTTCGCTTCTGGACTGTCAAAATTATAAACTCACAGGATAGGTGTCTGTCCCTTGAAGAAGCACGTATATTTACATCGCTGCACCAGAATAATAAGTCATTTCGGAAGCTAGTAATTGAAGAAAACATTATCATTTTTAACAATACACACAACTGTATAAACCTACTACAGAAATAAACACGGTCTTATGCTTTGGCGCTTGTTCCTGGTCTGTTTTCCACGTATTTACTCTTTTCAGTGGGATTTTGAATTCAACAAAGGTCATTGTCTCCCTCCAGTGGACATACAAATAAACACAACCTGCATCTGACGGATATACTCACATAATACGTATTATATAGGTGAAATACTTTTCTCCCAATCAATAAAAATAATTTAACAAAACGAGTAACGCTTATGATTAAAGGAGGAAAATACAACTTGTGGAAAACTGTGCCAAAATATTTAAAGACGAAGTTAAATACGAAGAAGTTATTTCATTACAAGTATACATTGTCGGTTTGATACTTGTAAAACGCCATTCACCCATCTTACAAGCACTGATCAACTAGTAAAATTCGTTATATGGTTTTGAATCAGGGGTGAACAAATTAGTTACATTTTAGTTAAGTCCGCCTTTAGAAACGGAGTTACCCCTGGTGCCCTGGACCCAACTAAAAGCTCACGGATCTTACGACATGTATAAATTATTTACGATGTTATAAACATTTATGCGCCTATCTTTCAACGGCTTACACAGCACGGGGTGCTCGGAGAGGGGGCTACTGGAACATATCCCAAGCAACATAATGCAGAAGGCAAGAGAACACCCTGGACTGGGTGCCAGTCCCACGGAGGGAGCAGTAATACACTCTTCTTATTAAGCATTAGAAGCGAAATGGTGTTTTACATTCCCACCCAGTAGATGGCGGGATGCTATGTTACCCTACACACAGTAAACCTCAACGAACGGGTAAATAGCATGAAGAAGAAGCTGGGCCAATCACAGAGCTTGTTGTTGACATGTGGATACACAGTCGGAAGAGGAAGGTGACATTTTGAATAAAATAGATGTTTTCAAGGTTGTGAAAAACAGGAAAGTACAGGGACGGACGAGGAAAACAGGATAAGATGTCTTCTCTTGGAAGAGTTTTATCTGTCTTTAGAGAAGGGGCACGACTCGTTAATCGTAGACCTCAAAGAATTGTCGTGCGAAGGTAAGAACGCTTGTGTTGCAGGGGGTAGCTAGTTTGGATAGCCACATCGACAGAATGTTTTTTTTTAATTTTTTTTAAATAAGCACTGATTTTTCTGGTTTGCTGTATTTGCTATTTTGCTGTCTCGTATAGTTCTGTGGGTTTTATAATTGATATGATTTTAATTTAGAAGAATTTTGCTATGTAGCTTGTTTGCAGACCATCGTTTATCTCAGTTTAACAGTGTTACTGTGTGACATTGAGGTGATCTGTGTCAGTGAAAGAGAGGCATTATTCTTATAGAAAAATGTTCAGTCGTGATTCGTTTCTGCATATGGAGTTTTAGTGAGGGCAGTAGGGAGTGTGATGGGCAGGAACAGGTCCTCGTAACCATTTTGCTACTAAATGTCATACAATAATACCGAGTTAATTGAATTGGGATAACCCGTAATTTGTAAACAAGCTAAGCCTTCAACTAATACTACATCCCATAATTAGTCCAATTGTGTGATGTGGAAGAGAAATGACCTAATATATGAAATGGCTATGTGATGATTGGGAACATCTGCTTTAGTGTAAGGTATGTAACCCGAACTGCTACTGTAAAATATTCATGTAAACTACAGTGTGATGATAACCCTTATATTTTATTACTATTATCTACTGGTATTACGTATGTTGTGTATTTCCCCGAGTGTGTGGCATGTAGGCATGCAGGCTGATGGTTAACAGGCTGTTATTTTCAAAGCTTGACTTTTGTGTGCATTTACAGAGCAGGCGGTGGACCTCACATAGAGGCCCAGTACCGGCAAGCCCCTCAGCTCACTAGAAACCAGCAATTCCAAGCAGAACTACTCAGCAGTGCCATGTGGTTCTGGATTCTGTGGCACTGCTGGCATGACCCAGATGCAGTGCTGGTAAGCTGGGAGAATGTTAACTGCCAAATTCCAGAATGGGTCGATTTCAAACATGTCTTTTGGCTGCCTACTTTAGTTTGGCTGGCAGTCAGCTTACCATTCCTACTGCTCCATGACTGGTTGTTTCATTTGTCCCAATCTCACTATACTCTCTGTCCATTGAGCTTTTGTTGACCACACAGTCAGGCTGTCCTGTTAAATGGAAATTGTCTTCCTCTCTCCTCAGGGTCACTTTCCATGGCCTGATGCCTCTCAGTGGACAGATGAAGAACTTGGGATACCTGCAGATGATGAAGAGTGAGGTATAACTCCCCCCGCCCCATTCTAAGGAGTGTGTATAACTAAGAAAAGTTTCTTTACTGGGCTTTAACGCTTCTTGCAGTCACATAACTTTTTAGCCCGACTTGTCATTTAAAGTTGACATTTTAAGCTGTTTAACTTCTGTGGTTGAGAGTATTTGGGGCAGCATGTGGCTCAGTGGGCTAAGCCTGTGTGCCTGTAATCACAAGGTCGCCGGTTCAAACCCAGCTTCAGCATGTCTGTGGGTCCTTGAGCAAGGCCCTTAACCCCCAGCTCCCTGGGTGCCACTACAGGTGGCTGCCCTTCATGGACAGCTTGCTTAGAAAGAGCAAGTTGAGGGAGGTGTAAAAAAGACAATTTCCCCACGGGGATTAATAAAGTGATTATTATTATTATTATTATTAACATTTACATTCAACTAGTGGTTGTATGTTTGTTTCCTTGTAGCAAATTGTATGCATCATAGGATGTGCTTCACTCTGAGAGACTTCATTTTCTGCTGCTAGGATCCTTTCATGTGCCGGATTCCAGCTGGACTAACTGCAGTCGTTCATCAGTCACTATTGTAAATAGACTAATAAAGAAATCTGGATTTATCTCATTCCACAGACTCTGTTGCTTTTCTTGGGTAAAGCAGATCAGATGTTGAGCCTATAGCATTTAGAAACCAATAAACACAACAAGAAACTGTTAGAACTATTTTAATATTTACAAGCCATTTTAATTCAGAAATTAATGTGTATAAAGACACTGAAACGGTGAAGAACTGCAAGACAAAATTTATAACTGGAATACCTTTTACAGCCGAGTGAATGGAGGAAATAATGGTTGGGTAAACAAACTGCAAATTTAAGTTTATCAAAAAATACAATAGGCAAATACTGTACAATTTATAGCACTGCATAAGACAGACCCTGCCAATTATAATTCATTAGTTGGCGCCTGATCATATGTGGTTTTTACGGAAACAAAAAGCCAAAGAATAAAGACATAGTGGCAATTTTTTAGCAATCTGACAGAGGGTGGAGGGAAAAACATGCAGAAAAACCAGAAAGTAGAAACTTCAGAGCCAAGATTTCCACTAGTGTTGGTCACCTGGATAAAGAAATTGCACTTTTGGCTACTTGGAGGTCGTGTGTAGAGACTGGGAGAGACCTGGAACTCCGCTTTCCAGTCAGATATGATTGAAAAGGTACCAGCGGCGCAACCTGGGAAACTTACGCTAAAGGTAGTGATGTCGTCCTGACATCACGTAAGGCCTCGCTTGTTGGATTTACCCTGTGCTTTAGGTTCAGACGCTCAGATTTGATAGAAATCACCACGACATAAAAACATCCCTTTCAACTTCCTGCAGCACTCCTTAAATGATTAATAAAAATAGTTCATTCGTTATCGGAATCGTGGAGCGCAGGCAGACGTCAATCCCCATTCACACTCACTTTGGGCCTAGAAGTGGCGTAAGCAGGCAAAAGCAATAGATGGCAGAGAGGTACGGTCTGCTGCAGCCGTGCTGAGTCTGTGCTGGTGTTTACAACAACGGGGTGGGGGGGGGGAGAAATTCTGCGGGCATCGGCAGGGGTTGGGGACGAGCGGATCGGCGGCAAGGACAAGAGGATGCTTCTCAATTCCCACACAAAAAACTAATGTCTGAAAATAACCTTCACAGAGAGAGAGCGAGAAGCACGGCTGATGCTAGCGACAGCGGCGTCGGTCCCTGAGAAAGACTGGCTCGGTGCCCCAAGAAGGGAAACATGGCGGGTTCTGCAGTAGAAGAGCTGTAAACTTTTACCTGAGGTCACTGAGGGTATTAAAAAAAACCAACATGGGAAGCAGGGATTTCAACTTACAAGCGTCACAAAATCGCCAAGTAAACCTGCTGGCATCTTAAAGCGATGAAGAGTGTGGACAGGATGAAGGTCTCAGATGCACTGGGAGCCCTAGCCCTGTCATGTAATGGAGACTGACTCCACCTCCGGGGGGGGGGGGGGGGGGGGGTTGACGACAGCATAAGAAAAACAGCAGAATGTTTTGCTAAAACAATCATGGACCACCAAAAAGAAAGACAAAAAAAACTGTCCTACACGGAGGGAGAAGGAGAAACTCGGCACACGTGTCCACAAGCCAGCCATAAGCGGCGATGCTACGGGGCCCGTCAGACGCAGGGATGGCGATAGTACAGCACGTCAGCAAAGCGACAGGAACTAGGGACTTCAAACTTCAGTTTGTACAAAAGCTAAAGCTAACAGAGACTAGCAACTTAGCAACTGGGAAGGAAACCACAAAAGCCAGAAGACCAGCAGTAGTGTCATCAAACTGACAGCCACACGAAGAGCTTCCTCTTCAAAAGCTCGAGTACAAAATCATGTGGACTGATAAAAAAAAAAAAAAAAATCAATCCTTTGCATCAAACTGTACACAGGTATCTTCACATTCAAACAAAACAATTATTCTTTCAATAATAAATACACCATTCAAAAGCCATAAAACAATACCAACAGAAATATGAAATAAATTAAGTGGGATTTTTCCCTGTACATTTAATGCTTCAGTAAACTTTTTTGTCCTTTGAGAAACATTTTCCGGCAGACAGCAGCATTCTCAAACTGCAGGTCTTCCTCCCTCCAATAGATGGCGACAAAGAAACCGGCATTCCTTGATGCTGAACATTTCTGACGATGGTCACTGTATTTTTGAGGTATTGATACGTTTTGTGTATGAAAGAAAAGTATAGAAATGACTTTGTTATTTCAAACCATTATACAATTAGGAGCTGCAAACTAAGCCCGTCTGAGGGATATTTGGAGGGATCGTACTCTGGAGAGCAGAGCAGGCAGAAAAAGCACCGGATCACGGTGAAAACTGAACACGGCGATGCAGGGCGGCCTCAAGAACGTTCCCTGAAGAGCTGCAATGACGGCGAATAAATGAACAGCTCTGTACTGGACTGTGAGGCTCAGGAAAACTGGAGACCCATGGAATACGAGTTCTGTCCACATCTTCACCCACGTTATTGCTGGTACGAATGGATTGGGGGGGTCAAGGGAACGGAGGTATATACAACCTTGAGCACCATTTCAAACAGCAGTCCGTCTCAGCACCTTTGTTGTGCTACAATCCTATATTTTAAAATAAAGGGGGGGGGGGACAGCGGATGAGAGCGACCCAGAAGTGGAAGAACAAGGGAAAAACGAAGAATGAGCGACTGGGATGTGGGAGGGTCATTAGTGTGCTCTCAGCTTGGCACATGGGGCCCAGGTAACCATGTGACCCAAAGGCTTCCTCTGTGGTTGAGCTGCCCCCCCTCCCTGGTCCCCCAAGCTGCCTGGGCCCACAATGTGGCCTCTGTGACGTCAGAGATGGAGTCTCAGCGATTCCACAGCAAGCAATCCGCCTCTGGTCCCTGCACCTTCCCGTCTTTGTGAAGGAACAGCAAAGGAATGCTGCTCCCTGAGACCCAAGTGGGGGGGGGGGGGGTCC